>RCWM02000036.1:0-382500 GCA_003667255.2 Euschistus heros | reverse complement strand
CTTATGTGGAGGACTCAATTAAAACAAGAGGATCCCTTTGAGGCAATTTTAAAAGATATAGGTACAAGATTTTTGGTTAGAACAAAATATTTAATTGCAAATAAACATATGTTTAATGTTGTTACAGTTGTTTTTATATAATCACTGTAATCTGGTATCAAATCAAAGGGGCCCTTATAGTACACAAGTACCGAATTTTACCTATTAATATTTAGATTATTTTTTCATTATTTTATACTTATTTTGCTAAGCCAGAGGTTATCAAGCTGATAAAATCCATTCTTTTTTAAATTATTTGTAAGCAATTGAAACCCCTCCAGCTTAAACTTTCAGATTACTTCGTTATTAATGAGAAAGAACCGTTATTAACGAAATTATTTCCCTCATGGGTATTCTTTTTCAATTGAATACATGACATAATAAAGTATTAATAAATCCATTTGATATTTTACGATGAGTCAGGACCGGAACTAGGCTGGGGCAGGGGGGGGGGGCACGTGCTCCGGGCGGCAAAATTTGAAAAGTTTACAATAAAAAAGAAAAGAAAAAAAAAAAAACTTAATTTCTCCCTGATTGGGAAAGATGATAGATCATGGATGAGTCTATATATAATCTACTGCTTTTCTCAATTTATATTTTAGAATTAAAAGGATCATATTACTTAAAGAAGTAATTAAATTAAGAATCAATGATTATTCAAAATAAAGTTGAGAGCAAATAGAGGTTTCAAAAATGATTTAACTCATTCAAATCAATATAGCTCCTAAACGGTTGGTCCTAGAAACACATGTTAATAACAAAAAATATTTTCCACTAAATTTCTGATCAGAAAACTATCTACAAATTTTCAATCTGAGCAACCCCAACAGAGCTAGAGCTTTTCAAAATGTTACATTTTTGAGGGTGAACAAAACGTTACAGCTTCACTTTTTTCATTCAAACCAATATATCTCCTAAACGGTAGGTCACAGCGACAAAACGTTAATTACCCAGAGATACAATGCCAAAAGAATAATTATATTTTCCTTCATAACCATAACGTTTAAAACATTAAAAAAATAAGCCTAATAAGGTTCCAACGTCTGTGCTCAAATAAAAGCTAAACAAATTAAATAAATGCACGACAACTTCATTGCCCATACCTCTTTTGCTAGGTTAATTTTAAGTTCAAAATACATAATACTATAAAAATTGTTGGAAAATATTAGCAATGCTATCGGGTTTGATTAATGGAGTATCGATCAACCGAGCCTTCTATTTTTTTATTTAATTTAATTTTGTATTCTTTTTTTTTCACAAAATATTCGATTTCCGAACAAGACAAGTTGACCTGTTACGTTAAATCACTTTTCCTCCAAATCAGGTTTTCCCATTTTCCATTTTATCCCATTTCTTAGAGAACCATTTGCCCTACCGGCACCGTTTTGGTCTCAAATTAAAGCTTATAATAGTTCCTTTAAATTGTTTTCTGAAGATATTTTTGGGAAACCCGTACTTTCCTCAGTATGCGTCCAAGAACTTGACGCTAGCAAAAAAAATTAAAATTTGTGAAAAATCGACACTGTTTGAAGTATTTCCGCATCTGGTTGATCTTCGGAGCTGCAGTTGGGCTTGTATTTTTATAAATTTAGTGTTCTTTAATATTGTAAATATAATAAAACATTAAAAATCACATAGTTTACGAGAAACGAGTATAAGCGCAATACAGAAAATAGTGCTGAAATTTCAGTTTTTCGAGAACTGTTTTGCAACAGGATTGCAAACTTGGATTTCAACTTCAACCCTTATAGGTCTTAACAATATATTAGAAAATGGTAGATACATTCGATTTTGGGAACTTTTTTTTTTTTTTTTTTTTTTTTTTTTTTTTTTTTTTTTTTTTAAACCGATTAGGCTATCTTCTCATCGCATTTGATTAAAATCTCTATTATCGGTCAAATATGATACGATTCATGGATAGAATCTCGAGTTATTTATCGGAAAATGACTGGATTATTAATAAGTATGGTAAAATGGCTAGAGACAAGAAATAAATTTATTTAAAATAAACGTTCAAAAAAAATATAACTATTTAATGTAATGAAATAATTTCTTCATTTGAACATCCCTACAAAAGACTGTATGAATACATCTCAAGCTGTGATGTAGATCTTTGTGTTGTGCTGATTTGACCTGGTTCCTGGCATCTCCAATCCTTTACTCCTATCTTCGCTCCTACATACCTTTAAATGTCCCTCCCAGAAATAAACAACAATCTGTCTTCAGATATGGGCCAGATATTATCAGTATTTTTATATCAGATGGTCTTTCTAATAATGGATATTCAAAGATCGCCGCCTTGGGTACATTTTGAAATACTTCTTATGTACAAACAACCCCATAAAGTATCAGGATGCACTTCATAAAGAAATTATCGATGTAGCATTATTTAGTTTGAATGATTTATAATCTATAATTTATATACTATTATTTATATAATGGGGTAAGTTGGTTGATCTTGTATGGATAGTGGAGAAAATAGTTAAACGATTAAATAAATGCAATCAATAGAAATATTATACTTTTATAGTGCCAACCTTTAGGCTTACTTTGAAAGACCTTATCAGGGCATTAAAAAAAAAAAGATAGTAATAATAATAATTTTATATTTATACTCAAATAAGTTGAACGCACACTGGTTGATTTCCAGATACATATCTATCATAAACCTACAAAGTGACTGATTTTTAAATATATTTAAGAAGAAGTTTATATTAAATAAATCAAAATTAGCAATTAAAGGAAATGAAAAAAAAAAAAAAAAAAAAAAATACAAAATATTTGATTTATAAATACACCGGTGGGTGGGGGGGGGGGGGGATTTGATTTGAGGGCATGGATACAAGATTCATTTTGAAGTAGTATCTTATCGACAGTTAATCCGATTTATTATTTTACTTTTACTAAATATACTTTTCTTTTGTTTTTAAAATGGAAATGTTTTTAGGACTATAGTTTTTTTTTTTTTTTTTTTTTACGTTTTAACACTCAAACCGATTTTGACATATTCTAGCTCTCTTTGTTGCCTGTTTTCCAAGTAAGAATTAATAGAGAACATGTTTTGTTATATAACATTTGTCGCTATGACCTACTGTTGTAGGAGCTATCGCTTATAGCAGTTGCTTTGAACTGGAAAGCAGTAAATTATAGATAGATATTTCTTTGGATATTGTTTTTCCCAGTCAGGGAGAAAATTTTTTTCTTACAAGTAGTTATATTCAGGCTCGGAACTAGAGCGGGGCAGGGTGAATCGTACCCTGGGCGGCAAATTTCAGGGGGTGGCAAAATTTAAAAAGTTTATTAAAAAAATAAAATAAAGTAGTAATTAAATTAAGAATCTATGATTATTCGAAATAAAGTTGAGAGCAAATAGCGGTTTCAAAAATGACGGTTGGTTCCAGCCATAAATGTTATATAACAAATAATATTTTCCATTAAATTTTTTATTAAAAATAGGTTAAAAAATTCGATCCTGGCAACATCAACAGAAGTAGAGCTGGTGAAAATGTTACGTTTTTGACTGTAAAAAAAAACGTTACCCTAAAAAAGTATAGATACCCAGCAAAAAGACATACCCATGTAAAAATAATAAGTTATTAAAAACGTTTTTAAAATAATAATATCACAATTACTGAATTACGTAATTTATAAATTTTAATTAACTGTATTTTTTTTTCTTTCTCCATCTCCTTTGTGCCGTAAGGCGTGGAGTACTGTATTTCGAAGGTATTGTATTTAATGGTGGGGGAGGAAGGGGGAAGATGGGAGGGGGTAAACTGATCTTTGCCCCCCCCCCCCCCCCGACAAATCTCTTAGTTCTTGCCCTGGTTTTATTCGATCACTTATTTTGTATTTTGTTGTTCAGTGTCATTGCACTCTATTTATATCATGCCCGTTTTCAGGTATCGAGGTAACAAGCAGCAATGGACAAGGGTTACCTTACCTGACTTTTTGTTTAAACACGAAATTTCCTTCTGAAAACGTAAAAACAAAGCAAGATATTCTAAAAGCTTTATGAGAATACTCTGAAATATAATCGAATTTACAAACATACAAATATACTTTAAAACAAGCTTGTATTTAAAAAACTAAAACAAAATTTCTAAGCTTATTTACTTGAGCTACTTTAATGTCACTTTTTTCCGTTTCATAAATATCATGAGTCATACCTAAAATGTTTTCATATAATAAATTATAACTCATTGATTTTCCCAAAATAATGGTCATATTATTTTTTTTTTTCGTATCTTCACGTTTTCGAGAAAATTAACAACTGAAATTGACTATTTTTTCATATCCAATAAATGACATTTGAAACTCGTGAAAACCTCTTATAACGTAATTCATACGATTTTTCTCAATGTTATTAAATATATTGATATATACATATCAAACGCCATAGATGATAATTGATTAACTAATTTTCTATATTTAACACAATGGAATGAAAAATAAATAGCTTTCCATATAATCGGTCATTGCATTTTTTGTCCCCCCCCCCCTTTACTCAATGCTGGTTTATCCCTGATATAATAAATAGGTTATAAAGTTGCGAAAATAGGTAGGATTAGAATGAATAATAAATTAAAGGAAAAAAATATTTTATTGTCAATTGCAGTATTTTTTCAAACTATAAAAGAAATGTTAAAAATTAAAAAATCAATTTATCCGTATCTTTCATTGTTGGATAGTAGTACAATTTAATTCAATATATATACATCTTTATATACGCCAAATTAATATGTGATTTCAAATTTAGATGTATATTAGACGTCTTCAATGTTCAATGGGCAGGTATTTTCCATAGTCCAAAATTAGCGGTGAGTCATACTGAACGTTACCTGCTATGGACTTAGGATAACTCCTTCCCCGAATGTTAGTACGTTTACTGTTATCTGTAGTAATTAGATATTAGATTTTGTTGTATTTCTTTCAATTATGCCGATGGGATAGGTTTGTCCTGAAGCATGGGAAGTAAAATTAATTTTTGTGATTATAAGATTCTTGTTAATATTTAAATTAATGCAGGTGCGTTTCGGGTGCGAAAAGAAATAATTATTTTTAAAAGATTATATCTAAGAGTTTTTTCTTGTTTTTTTTTTTTTTTTTTTTTTTTTTTTTTAACACATTTAACTTTTATTCATCTTTTAAAACCGAGAAAAGGAACAACGCTCGTTGGCAAATTTCACAAAAGTTCCTACTGTTATACAAATTTAACAAATACAGAATTTCATACTAGTGATAAAATACATTTAAAAGTTATCACCAAACTAAAATTACATGCACTCCAACTTGGGCAGGAAGGACGGGTTATCCTCCTGGTTACCAACCTATTCTAACTAGAGTGGAAAGGTTGAGACTCATTTCGTGGAACCAAAATGAAATAAACATCAACCAACAAAAGTGGGAATCGAAACCACGGCCTTCTATACTCGGCGCTTTAGGGCTTTCACCTTAACGCGTTCGGCTATTATGGCCCCAAATATGATTACGTGTCCCTGTTCCCTCTGGTCCTTCCGCTCTTATTAATAAAGATTTTTTTTGTCTTCTTCATTACTCATACCAACAATACCTACTTTTTCAACAATTTAGTGAATCTGAATGGTGCACCACCAATGAGTTGAGAGAGGCTAAAAATTTTACGGCAGATTATAAGGAGAGATTTTTATTTTTTATTCCACTATGTTAAATATAGAAAATTAGGTAACAACGCACGATTTATGACATTTGATTTTTTTAAAATTCAATCTCTATTAAGGAAAATCCAATAAATTGCATAATGAGAGATTTTCACGTAATCCAGTCAATGAGCGCTGAGATGAGGGGTGTAGAGTGCATGGGATATGCGAAAATTTTTGACTTCAGAGCTTCGTTAGGAATAACTATTCTATTCGAAGATAAACATTCTAAAAGTACCCGCCCCTGGGGGGTGATTTGATTCTGACATTTTTTTCTGAGAAACGATCGTGAAAGCCACTAGAGGCAAATATTGAAGTAAAAATTATTTTTCGAAAATTATCGATTTTTAATAACGTATATCTCGAAAACTGTTGGAAAGTTCGACAATATCTACAGAAACAATTATATTGGAAATTTAATTGACTTTAATTTTAATTTGAAACATATTTTTCTAGAGTCCGTTTACGAGATATATAATCGAAAAACCCCAAAAAAGACCTTCTTTCTCCTCCCCCCCACGTTAGCTCACCCCCGAGGGGCGGGGACTTTTAGTATGTTTACCTTCTAACTACTCCTAAAGAAGCTATGAAGTCAAAAATGTTCGCATAGTTCATGCACTCTACAATGTGTTTATTGACTGGGCTAACGAGTTCTCAAGTGTCATTTATTGGGCATGGAAAAAAAGTCAACCTCGGCTGTCGATTTTCTCCGAAACGGGTAAAGAAAAAAGTAATGTAAAAATATTTTAAGGAAATTTAGTGAGCTATAATTCATTATATGTCAACATTTAATGTATGACTCATTATTTACGTTTATGCGTGAAAAAAATAGAAAAGACACCCCTCCTTGAGCTCACCTCACACTCTGGAACATTTGTATTTTATTAAGCATAGCTTCCTACACAACCGAATCAAGTTGTAGAACCACACTTTTGTTGCAATGAGTGACTGCAGGTGTATATTCAGAGTAAAAGGTATTATTTTCATAAATTGAGTTGCAACATTCGTTACATTTGTATTAGTGAAACTGTGGCAAACAATGGAATAACGTAGCACAAATGGCATTAGATATCTTCAAAATTAAATAACAATTGAGAAAACTCCTTTTAATGACATAATAATACAATATTTTCTCGTGTTATCAGGACTCATCCGTTTCACCTGAAACAATAAGTAAATTTCGGCCATTTTATTTTATTCAAAACGAATAAAGATAAGAAAAAAATAAATATATCGTTTATTGAAGGGAATCGAGCTGTAATTTATTATATAACTACTTTGTAACTATTAGTGATTGTGTTGGAGTTATGCATGAAAGAACAGAAACAGTGATATAGAAACAGCCTCCCTCCCTAAGCCCACCTCTACCCTCGGGGCCTGCTAGTTCGCCGGATCACTACCTGTTCAAATGCTCCAGATTTCAGAACTAGAACATTCTTTATTTTATGGCCTTGGTTGCCGGGACCTAGCAGTTAGTGGAAATGACTCACCTCGGGTAACACTTGTCCCTTCTAAGACTAAGATAACCCCAAGTACCTGACCCATCTTAACCCCCTCCCCCCTCCCCACTAATCCCTAACAGAAATCCACCCCTATCTTTACTTGGTCACTTGCTCTTTGACTCTCAGTTAGGCTGTTGTCTGCTTCACGACTGAGTGCGTTCCACTTCAAGATCTGAGATTTGGCTATTTATTAATTTACAGGTATGTACATTAACTCCATTATATTGTTGAATTTTTGAACTATTTATCTATTTAACCAAACATTATAATTTCTTTATATTATGAAAATAAATATGTCGTAGTAATATTGAAATAATTCTCTTTTCGTTTGATTTTTTTTAATTTTTTTACATTATTGATATTGTGATAAATGAGGGGTAAACTGATTACAACGATATATCAGTAACTTGTAAAGGACTACTCCCTAGTAGCACTTAAATAAATGTTCTACATACAGTCATCTTCTAGACGCCTCGGAATGTTAAACGTTGGGAGACTTGTGGATTCGAGTGGATAGGTTGTCATGGAAACCTGTACCAAATCTGCAACAAATGGGACATTTACATCATAATGGAAAAGTTTGTTTGTGACATAATAAGGAGCTTTGAGAATTTGACGAAGGAATTTAGATTGCAAGGATTGGATACGATAATAATTGGAAGATTTAGTAGAGACCCAAAACTCAACTCCGTACGTCCAAACTAGTCTAACTACTGCCATGTAAATAAGTCTTTTGTAGTTAATTGGGAGCTTTGAACACTTGTCTACTAAATTGAGTAGTCGAAAACGACGAAATGTTTGTTGTCGTTTAGCTCTCGTGTTCTTAATTTCGAAATTAAATATATTTTTGTTTACAGTTTAAATTTTCTTAGTCCATAATGATTTTTTTTTTTACCATGATTTGGGATAAATCAAATGTTAGATTGAGTTTAATAAATTAAGTGTGGTCTTCGCAATGATGTGTCCAACGCTTAGGAAAATAAATACATATTAACAATTCAAATAAAAAATTTCATGGAAATCAATCAATTTATGTGAATTTTTATTTTATAATTTAATATTTTTCTTTCCTTAATGTTACAGATTTTGTAAATATTAGACTTGCATAAAAATATTTTTAATAATTCTAAATGTTTTATTCAACTACTGATACAATATTTTATTACTTGTATAAAAAATATTAAGCAAAACATCGTGGGAGACTTATCTACTCCAGGAGCCTTACGTGTACACCAAAGTATTATATACATTTTGAAATAAAACCGTCAGAAGTTTGACATTCTGCTAGTGACGCTGCTGAGAGAGCAGCGTTGAGATTTTTTTGAGCTTGGCTTGCCCTCCCATTGTGGGGGGAAAATCTTGGTACAGGGTTTTCCTGGTTTGTTTGTAAATATTGAATACATAGTATGATTGTATTTACGATTTTGACATAAATATGTCTTTTAGCTGAAGCTATACGTTTTTGCTGTAAGGTTTTTTTCATACTCAAAAATGTAACATTTTGCTTATGTAACGCTTGGACCGATAATTTTTCGGCTCTTTCTTAATCACAAAGTTAATGGAGAATATTTTTTTGTTATGTAACATTTGTCTCTTAGACCTAGGAGCTATATTGGTTTGAATGAAAAAAGTCATATTTGCCTAAATTTTTTAAGTTTTGCTTCTTTTTTGACACTAGATCTGCTGGTGTTACTAGGAAAGAAAATTTGATAACAGGTTTCTGGTCAGAAATTTAATAGAAAATATGTTTTTTTTATATAACATTTGTCACTAGGACCTACCGTTTAGGAGTTTTATTGGTAAATCCCTTTCTTCTCTTAACATTGTTTATTTCGAATAATTATTAATTGATAATATATTTTAATTATTTACTTAAGTAATTTGATCATATTAATCTGTATTTATTGGTCATATTAACAGGTAAATAGGGAAAAGCAGTAGATTATAGGCAGACGTCCATGATCTATTGTTTTTCCCGATCAGGGAGAAATTTAGTTAATTTACTTTCATAGTACATATTGTATGGATTGGCATGTTACTTGAGTGAGGCTAATTGTAATTATTCAATAAAAAAAAAAAAAAAAAAGTTGCTATGTTTTTGTTATTGTTATTGACAATGAGTTTTTAAAAATAATATTTCCTAATAAATTCATAAAATGCAATCTTGAAAAAAATGATACTTTCAGCTTAAGGATAAAATATACTAGTGCTGAAAATTTTATGAAAATAAATTTTTGTTGACAGGTAATTGAGAAAGGTGAATTCAATCCAAAGTATTTTACTTCAAGTTTTATCAATGACTACACCAATAAGGGTCGACAGAGAGGAGGAGCTCATAAATAAGGAGATGAGAGTTTACAATTCAGATTGCAGCAGCAGCGGTCAGGTGAGGCGGCGGAAGGCTGGCGAGTTTTATCTCCTCGAGATACCGCCTTGTCAGCGTCACTTCCATTCGGAACTCCGTCCTACGCGCTTCTTCCACATGTTTAGATATTTTAAAAATCGTAAATATCTCGCAGCCTGGGCTGGAGTACTCTTTAGCCTCTTCATGCTCACCTCCAAGAGGTACAGCGTGTCATTCGACGGCGTCGTCAACGGAGTGCAGCCTGTTGTTGTTTGGGAATATGTCATGGATTTCAATAACATGAAAGGGCTCAATCCGACTATGTAAGTAATACATGTTTATAAATATATATAAGTAGGACAATATTGACTGCATGAGTATTACTTTGCTGAAATTGGCATTTTTTCATTATTTATTTCATTGTGTTTACACACATTATATATATATAAATATATTATATTATACTGTGAAGTACAACACATTTAATTTTTACTCCGAATTAAAAGTTATATATCGCTTGGTTGTTATCCAGAAAATTTTGACTGAGACGTTAGTAAATGTAAATCCCTCTGATACTTTAAAACATTCAGTTTACTATTAAGTCAAAAATAATAAATAAATTAAATTTTAGCAGCCAATGAACTAATTTATTTTATAAAGAACTGTCAATTCTTGTTCATCCGTTTTTCAGGAATAAGAAATTATCAAGACAAGATCTTTCTATAGTTATTTTCTTTATTCAAATTATATCATTTTTTTAAATATTAAAAAAAAAAAAATTTCAACAGTTTTCTTAGAAAGAGTAGTGAGCTTGTTTCATACTAGATGAAGATATTTAAGAGTTTATATATGAATGGTTTGATATCATTACCTATATACTAATTAGTTAAATATCATTACATTTCACCATTTTATTTATTAATTTAAAAAAAATATTTAAGCTGATAAAATCGTTGCTTTTAAAATAATTATATAAAACAAATAGTATACTTTTAGAGTTCTCAAATGAACTAATACCTTTTTCAAAGTCAAAATGAATCCAATCAATTTTTAATGGAATTTTCGTTAAATATTTTGTTGAAAAATAAGAAAATATTTCCATATTTGTACGAATACTGTCATTTGAATGGCTTTAAGCACATCATAAATAAGGAAGGTATTTTTATTTTATTATAAAAAGTTTTTAAATATAGTCATAATGTATTAGATGATTATAAAGTAATAATGTGTGCGTGGTAAAACGCCTATAAAAATATATGAGAAATAATATAGTCTAATTTAAGGATATGTATTTGCGGAAAATGGGATAACTCTATTTACAAATTAATTATATTTGTAATTTCATTTTTGACGTAAATTTATATTGGCATAAACATTTTAAAGATTTCATTTTCGCAGTAATAGAAAACTTAATTTTACAAGAAATAAAAATATCACAGGGAAATACGTCTCATTAAAAAATTTCTGGATACCAAAACCACCAAATTACCATGCAATGTATAACTTTTTATCTATTATTCGGAATAAAGTGAATACATCTTTTATCATAAGCTCAACTGTAATAAATATTTAAACTAAATAATGACGAGAAAACCTAATAATATTCCGAGTAAATAGTTGACTAAATATTTTTTCGAAATTTACTTACGCCTTAAACTTTACCACCTATAATAACAGTTAATAGAGTGTTTTATCTCTTTTTAACTTTTTAATCCAATATTTTTTAATTCTGTAATTTTTATTTTAGCTATTTATTGAAATTTACAAATGTATACAAAATAAAATAAAAATACATTTAGTAAATGAGATGATAATATCTATAATGACATGTTAAATTGTAAGGAACTGCCCATTGGTGAAATTCCAATAAAAGTTCTATATTAGAATATCCCAAGGCCATCTTCTTTTCATACGATTCGGAGAATTATCTGGAGTAGAATGGGAAGTGTATCGAGGATACTAGTGGATTTGAATGGTCAGGGTGTTTAGTATAAATGGATAGACATCTGTTTGTAGCACTTAAAAGTATTTTTCGGCATTATGGTTGAATTACTTTTTGAGTTCAATGAATATATCTTGTGACTAATGGACATAAGTTGTTTTTCAATTGAATTTTTGATAATTATAATAATGAATGAGGAAACGTTTAAGAATCTCAACATCAGCTCCTTGCTCAGTCAGCATTTCTAGCTCAACCTGGTGCCCATGTTTTGTTTTGCTTCGTTGTTAAAAGCATTCTTTATGGCTATAAAAAACAATGTCGGTTATATTAAGGTTCCAATAATTTCGAGTGAAGCTGATTAGAATGAACTGTTACTTGGTCCATTGCATCATTTTTATAGTAAATATTTTAAATAGTTAAAGTTAATATAAAAACTTTATTTCTCTAAACCTGGTGGTTTCGAAGTAATTTTGGTATTTATTGGAATGATAAGAAATGTTCTTACATTTAAGATGATATTACAGATCGTCAGTTTTGGTTAGGAAAACAAAAATCCATTTTATCCGCCAGTACGAATTTCACTGTTTATAGATAGTAACTGACAGAAAAAAATGTATTTTATTTATTTATTTATTTTTTTGTTAAGTTGCTAAATAATATAATGACAAGCTAGATAATATATAAGAGCTGCAGGGAAAGAACCCGAGCACTCCAATGATCTATACATCCAAGTTCGACAACGCTCTTGTATCCATGATTTTTATTTATGTTGTTAGTCTTTTGTAATTGATGTCCAAGTTTGCAACCGTGAAAACCTAGTGCGTATTTATGTAGTACTCGAAAATCCGCGAAATTTTAGCAGTATTGTAAGTTTTTCGCTTTTATCTCGTAAACTTCGTGGCTTTTGGCAACAGAGTTTATTTACACTATTAAAGATTACTAAATTTGTGAGAATTTTAGTCCAACTTGGGCCTATCGGATAGAGCTCTCCAAAAATAGTTATTTTTTAACAAAATTTGAAATTTTCCTGTTTGAGTTCTCGGCCGCATACTGACGAAAGAACCGGTTTCACAAAAATATTCTCGGATATTTAGGCATGGTAGCTACATGTGCGTGTAACCAACTTTGCTTTTTTTTTTTTTCTAAATCTATACACTATAATTCATCTAGTTTCGAGGCAAATTAGCAGCATAAGGGATACTAAGTTTATTGTGGATCAGTTCTGAGTAAGGATTATTAAAGGATTTTGGATCGGAGAGATAGGGTAGTCAAATCTAAATTAGTTCTATTTTATTTATTTTTATTATTATGGCTTAACGTACGTATTCCAACTAGGGCTGAAAGGACAGGTCATCCTACAGGTTACCATCCTATTCTAGCCATGGTGGGTTCAAGATTAATTCCGTGGGTCCGGCACGAAATAAATTTTAACCACCCAGGTGATATTCGAACACACGACCTTCAGTAGAAGGCGCAGCTTAGGAAAGCGAGGCGGTGAGCCGGTACGCTACTTTAATTAGGATTAAGGCTGTGTTCTAAAATTGTTGATTCTCAGCCCACTAAAAATATTGAAGGTACATATGTACTTTTAAAACACTTTGTTTCTGAATTGATTCAGATTGATTGATTGGTTATCCAGCTGAAGAAGAAAAAAACAGTTCTCAATGCCTGAAAAACGTTTTTTGTGAATTAAAAAAAAATGGTTGAATTTTTGCCAAACAAAGCAAAAGTTCATTGAACGAATTGAAAAATAGTTTAAAAAACCGCCGTACTTTGGCAGTATTTCATCAAATAAGGATGAGGACGAACGAGTATGTGTTAAATAATTTGCTGATTTCTTTGGATAGGGTAATTTCATCCACGCGAAAACTACCGAAGAAAATGATATTAATTCTCCCTGGTGGTGTTTTGAATATCCTCGAAACCCTTAAGTTGGGAGAAGGATCCATATCTGAGCTGGATTCTAATTATGAAGGCAGTGAAGACTCCGCAGCTCCGCCTACGATTAGTTCCATGCAATTGTTTAATAATTTAGTTTGCTTTTATTATTATATGTGTTAACTTTTACAAAAACAAATTGTTCTTAAATGGTTGGTGTAAGCATTATTGTAAATATTATAATATGAAATGTCAGTTTCGATTTTTTCTTCTTTCCATATACTTTTCTCTCTATTCACTCTCTTAGAGAATGAACTTCCTTTATATGGTCCGAAGGCCTTTAACACGGGACGCATCATATTTTATTTTGAATCCGAATCACAGAGGAACATGTGTGTTACACAAAATCTGCAAAAAAAAAAAACTTAAATTTTTACTATTAATAAATGCCATATTGCTAATTATTATTTTTCATACTTTAAAGATTGCACCCAACCTGAATCATAAATTTATGTTACAATTGATTTTGACTCGTTTTCCACTCATTCGATGAAGAAAAATTACGAGAAGTTTTGACCGTAAATACTGGTCATTGGCCCCACTGTGCGCCGTTCTAAAATCATATATGCAACGCCTTCTTTGGTAACTCAGCAAATTTTTAAATTTTGCAGAATTTTTTTTCTTCCCATAAAGATTTAGTACACCCCACTGAAGGCGCGCTTCCACTATCCACCGCTCTGAGATCCTCGCTCGGTCGTCGAGTTCCCTTATTTTATGCTAAGATTTTCAGTTTATTCTTAAAACAAAAAAGGTAGAAAAATTAATAATTGTAGTTTAATAGTTTTCTTGTACTATAAACCATTAATATTATTTTCTGTTATTTCTTCACTTCGTTTTACCCATTAGTGTGAATTGTTTTTATTTAAAACATATCTACTCACCTGATTTTTTTTAACTATTAACATTTTTATTACAATTGTAATTTTTGTAATATTTTGTCAATAAGTTTATGGTAGCCTTGAGATCCCTTATGTATGTAGCTGAAACATTGACTAATACAAAAAAAAACCCAGCAATTTGTTTTAATATTGGGCTAGTTATACAAACTTTTCTGACTTCCAATTAAGATATAATCTTTTTAATTCTAATTAAGATATATAAACTATTTAGTGTTTTATTTGTTTCAGAAAAGATTTTTCTATATTGTCGGATACCAATGTTGGTAATCCATTTGATTGGCAGTACCAAGTAAAATACACAGAAGTACTACATCAGATCCCATTTATTTGGAATGAAGCTATTGCCACTTACGATTTCAAAACGATCTCTGAAAAGGAATTTGAAATAATCTCGAAACATATAACTTGCTTCTTCATGGGCTCATACTGTGGTAAGTAATTAACATTCAAATTCTTCAATGCTAAATATTTCCTTATAAGCACTGAAGCAGGATCCATTGGAGTGTAACTTGGAATCAAACATAAGAATGTTTAGACTTATTTTTAATATTGTGCATAAAACATTTTCAATATTTTCATATTACAAGTGGCAATGGTATTTTTTTCTTTTTTTGTGCAAAAATATGCACTCAATAAAATTGAGTGTTTCGCATGCAAGATAATCACTAATTTGAAAAAGTATTGTACACGAAGGTGGGGGGCGGAGGGGGCGCACACTGGTAAAGAATGCCAATCTAGTTGGACATTAGAAAAAAATTTCATGTTGACAGAATATTAAATGGACTTTGTATTGTTATCAAGGGATGGTTGACGAGATGTAAACTGCAATGGGAATACGATTCGATGATTTACAGTTACAGTCTAAACAAGCATTATTTCCAAAACAACAGGTAGTTCTCACATCTGCAGCAAGTGCAGAGAACTTCAGTTGTGCCTAACCATTCATTATGTGTGGTACATAAAATAACGCCCCATATAATATATCAACGGTCCATCAATTAACATTTGATGGTGAGTGATATGTATATTAAATTTTATCCTTCTGGGTGCACTTAGTTGAGTTAAGTAAACATGTTTAGCAAGTTAAAAGATTTTTGTATTTGAAATTATGTAATTCTTTTTCTCCAAGTTTCTCCGCCTTCTAGGTTGCATAGTTTTGAATTATAACATCTACGGAATATGTAACAATTGAAATCCAACCCATCCAAACCCATAGAGCTAAGCTATATATTATGTTTTTGGACAATGCCCTTCCTCAAAAGTGCAGTATTTGATGTATGGGTGGCCATGGCACCCTATGGCGAAAAAGAAAAATTGTCTGAGGTGAAACAATACGTGGTGAAACTACTTGGGCCAAGGATAAGTGCCTCGGTATCTACTAAATTTCTCTTGAGCCAATCGGAAGTTTTCTTCAGAAGATTTTGACGGCTCCATCGACTTTAGACCAACCGTGAACGAATATGAAAAAAAAATGTGTCCACTTTTTTCATTACCAATTCTAGAGTGTCCTCATCAGTAATGTCGTCTAAAATTAACTATTCCGCGAAGTTTTTTTTTTTTTTTTTTTTTTTGGAAAGAATGTTTGTTTGAAAGAACATGTGTTAATTCATCAAATCGTATTCTCATTGTAGTTAATATCTCGTCAACCATCCCTTGGTAATAATACAAAGTACATTCAATGCTCTGTTGACATGAAAATGTTTCCTGATGTCCACCAAGACTGGCCGTTTTGACAAATTTGACACGTATTTGCCGTTCCGACTAATCGGCCCTAGATATCATTTTTAAATTCGAAATATAAAATAAATTAGTTTACTGCTTTTTCATTTTTTTTTTCTTAGCTTCTAGGGCCCATTAGTCGGAACGGCAAAACACGCGTTATATATGTAATATTTTTTGACTAGGAACCTGCCAAAAAATTACCAACAAGATCTGTGAGAGACTGATTGTGCCTTCCCCTTGTAAGACATAATATACATCGTACATTTTATCTTAAATTTCTAATGTGTACATACTGCATTTACAACGCCTTAACATTAAAATGCTTGTATATAAATTTAATTTGATGGAGAAAATACATAATTTACGTTTGTCCAAAAAAGTTCATAATACTAGTTTTCGAAACGGGAACATTGAATAAGTTGCAACAAGTCTGGACCTGTTCCTGAGCACAGTTCATTTGTTTACTTACTTCATTTCTTTACAACTCTCTAGTGTTGTGATAATAATATTGATTCCTAGTGTTGAAGTTGCTATAGCCCAGAATCATATAGACAACATTTTATTTAATATGACAATGGGCCAGTATGAGCAGAACATTAACCAAGTCAACACTCACAACAACAATGAGCCTACACCTTTGGTCATGGCAAATGGTTCGACAGAGCATGGTTGCAATCTGTCAGGACTATCCAGTAATTTATCTCTTAGGTCCCACCAATGGATGCCACATCCATCAAGTATAACAGGCCACAAAAATGCAAATAACAATAAATATAAATAGTGACGATATGTCAATGAATTTTTAAATAAATGTTTCCTTACCTTCACATATTGTGTTAATGAAGTAATTGCCATAACTGGTTCCTTCCATTAGTGCTTTTCGTATCCACTACCTTCTTTTCTTTAGTCTACTCCTTTGCCTGTAAAGTAAAATAAATAAATTGGCAGCACAAATTCCTGCAGTAGCCTCACTCGACATGTTCAAAACTAGAGAAACACTGACTCAAGTCTGTACGCAGAACATTGTTTCGGAACTGTTTATAAACTATTTGGGAACATGTTCTACAATGTTCCGAAACATTTGTTTACAGTCTGGACTAGGCCTCACACTAAACCTGGTTTCACATTCCCTGCCCCCTTAACCTTATAATTTTACCTGTAGTGATTTTTTTATGAGACCACTTTTTTCACACCTCTTTAGGTTTTATAAAAATATTAATAAATAAATAACAACAATCTTAACACTCAATGTAAAGAAATCTGCACGTAAACAATACATTGCTCAACTTATCTGACTAGGATGAAAGTGTAAGCCCCTCTGGCCCAATGTTGCCAGGTGACTGAATATTTTCTCCAGTGAAGTGGGATAAATTTCCCCACTTAAGACGAAAGTTTCCTAGTTCTCCATCACCTTTTATACAAGGAATTCCCCAGGCAAAACTCACATGTGAATCAAACGTATAATATTTAAACATATTATTTTTTTTTATCTACTTTATTATTTTAATATCTCTGTTTCATAATGTATTATTTTGTAAAATAAAAAACCCAAGCATAGAAGTTTCTCAAATAAAAATTATTAGTAATTATATATAATTAAAAGTACATAAATGTAGGTAATCCATTATTATACCTAAGAATGATAATAATACGAATAAACAAAATAAATATAAAATAAGCTTAAACGTTTGTTGGGAGTTACACCAATTAAAGCTATTTCTGTTAGCCAACAGCCTAAAGCTCTCTGAGATATCGAATAATCAAACCATTGATATATTATACATTAGCAATTGAACATCGAACACTGACGTGGGAGATAATATCAATTTCTATCAGTAAAACGGAAGTCTCTGATTTTTAAAAATTCCTCACTAAAACCAGAAATTTCTCAAAAATGGGGAAAAATCCCCACATCTGGCAACGTTGTTCCGGCCCCTGTCCAGGTTGCTATGCCACTGTTTTTACATTATATTATATCAGCTGGTAAGTTCAACTGAATAGTTGACTGATCAAGAACTTGGAAATTGTAAAATAAGTTATTCACTAGCAATTTAAATAAGTAGCCCTCTCTCTGAATCTCTCATCCTCATCAAAATTTTCCTCTACTCAAACTCCTTGGAAATAGTGCACATAAAGTATAACTCTTTATTCTACCATCAGCTCTTTAAAAGCTTCCTTTACTTGAGCTAAAGCTTTTCCTGCTGTAAAAAGATCACCACCCTCGGCATGAATTTCCAATTTTTAGTTAAAAAATGGTTCCTTCCATCAGCAACCAGGCCTTGATTAGCAATCAAGTTAATTTTGAATAGCAGACGTGCCAGTGAAACTCCTTGTCTTAGTCCTGTACAAACATTGTACTTTTTATACATTTATCCATTATTACTTAAACTGAGTTTTAGTGGCCTCATTGTTAATTTTATCAAATTTGTTGGGATGTTAATTTCTTTCGTATAACTCACATTGAGATATTTAATTTCATATGCCATAGAAGCTAATCTCAACAGACACCATAGGGATTCAGATTCTTGTTTTTTTTTAGAAATCTGCTTAAGGGAGAAAACCTCATATTAGACCAACTAGTTTTTCAAGTTCATAGGTTAAAACAATAACAGAATGTTTCTACTTATTATTTTGTTAAAATTATATTAGTTTTAAAAATTAATATAATGATTTGTTTTACAGTAAAGACCTTCTCTAAGTTTATATTTCAACATACAAAAGGTAGCTTAAGCGATACTTACTGCCTCGAAGAAGTTAATTACGAATGTCCAAGGATATTATCTCATTTTTGTTACAATGAAGTTATTTATCAAAGGAAATCAATATTTCAAAATCTCCAAAAAAAATTAAGTTTACAATAAAATTGTTACAAATAGATATTAATATTTTGTTCGTTTAATGTTATTTAAGTATTCTTTTTAAAAAATATATTTATTGTATTTTTAGAATATATTTTTTGCAAAATTATGTCTACTTTTTGCTTAACCTTAATCATGTTTATCTTCTTAATATTATGAAAACATTTTTAATTTAATTTCATACTAGGCAGTCCTAAAAAAAATAAATAAAATAAAAATAAAAAATGACTTAATGGTGAACATATGGAGTTCTAAGATCCATAAAGTTTTTTTTAATTTAATTTATTTTTTTAAATTAAAGTTACTAATAACAAATTAGCATTTACAAATAAATTGATTATCAAAGGTTTTCCTGTCTGATCTTCATATTATGTTCCCTAGTTTATTCATTCAATTCAGTCTACTTGTGGTTTTAAATAAAAACTTTTCTATATAAACAGGACAAGTAAGCTTAGCATCCAGATAAAGAGTGAAATAGCATTCTAAACTAAAGGGTTATTGTTTAGAATGAGTTACGGTGTAATACCAGAGTTCCCTTTGATGGTCAAATTGTACACAGCGTGACTTAACTATTGAAACCATAACCCTGTTATTTGTAAAAAGGATACTAATTTTAACTATTCTTATTTTTTATTCCTGCTACTGATCCCTCTAAATAAATCTACAAGATATAAAAATAACACATTAGTAACAATCCATTGTACTTTTCTATTATTCTTAGAGAGCAATGTGTCCCAAAATAAAGATTATTTTTTGTTTTATTTTAAATATTTTGATAATTTTATTTTAGATTAAATTGCAATTCTGGCAGATTAACAGGAGCATACTGTAGAGGTGAAACAGTCCTCCTTTGTCTTGCAAAGGAGTTAAGAAATAGATTCCTACATAACAGGACCAAACTAAATCTCAATAAGGCATGGGCCCATCCAGTTTTAACTTATAGGCCTGGATGAGAAAAGGAGGATGAAAATGACCCTTCAGAAAGGTGGATGAGAAAAAGCTTTATGTTTACAAGATTTTTTAGAAACAATTACATAGAAAAAAGGATTTAAAATTTTAAAAAAGTCAATAATGATGTTGATTCCATAATGACTATCATGGATCTATATAGCAAATCATTAACCTTTATCATTTATTAAAACTGTTAATCACTAGCCTTTAATGTTCTTAATATGAAACATGAGCTCCGGTATAGAGCTATTTTATATTTCCAAAGAGCAAACTTATCTTGCACACATTACAGTGATTGTAAAATTGTTTTAGTTTTTTAACAGTAAAGATTAAAGGATTTTCTGAATACTACATTTATCAACAGTAATTTGATAAATATAGTATAAAACAATACAACAAATAAATAAAACTTAATACATTTATCACATGATAAAACCAAATAAAATATGATATACATTAATTACATACAATAAAATAATAGTTTTTAATATATTAAAAAATCAAAAAAAATCATGAGATCATCCACATGAATAACCACACTAATATTGAAGAAACTGTAATTAATTTTTTTCAATTAATATTGGTTCCGCAATACATAATTGCTATGACAGCTACTGATTTACATATACTTGGAGATATTGAAATAAAGAACAACTAGAGATAAATTGAGAAAATATACACAAAAATTCTTTAGTAAGAAAATGGGTTAGTTAATTTTCTATAAGCTAAAAGTTGCTTTGATATCTGTGGAAACTCTTGTTTTATGTAATGTTTCAACATGAAAAGATTTAAGACATTGATAAACATTGTTGTGAAGTTGAAGGACCGGCAACCTCGGAGTCAGGTTTTTGAGTCACTGTACTCGCAGTAGTAACGGGAGTGGATGATGCTTCATTAAATAAGCCCTTTGGAATCACTAAAGTCTACAAAAGATAAATCATAATTAGGGATAACAAACATAATAATTTCTTGAAATCAAAAATTTAAAACTAAACCACCAATTGAAGTTATAACATTGGTTAAAATTATCTATAATATGTTTGATAATTTTATTTTATAGTCTACTGATTTCTGTTATTGTCTGTGATTAACACAGCCAGATAAGAGTATCATTTTACTATTCATTGGTGTGATTCTTAGGGGACAATGTGTTCCAGAATAAAGATAGTTTTTCATTTTATTTTAAAATATGGACAAGCTCAATGGAATACAGCCAAACTACAAATTACATAGGGGGATAAAGAAAGATAAAGACTAGTATTCAAGAAAAATTATTCAGTTCTAATAGATTTAGTTTTTTTTTTTTGTTTTTTTTTTTTTTTATTATTTATTTATTTACAGTTCTTTAAGCTATTAGATTTAGTGATGCAGAGTAGGTTGTAAATAGAAAAATTAAAAAAAGCACAAAACCCTATATTAGGTCATAGGGCTTCCTTCTCTTTAGCCTCCTCACCAGTGCATTGGAGTCCAGGAGATGGCCGGCCTCGGCGTTGACATGCATATACAGGGTGCATCTTTAATATGGCTACTGAAGCAACATCAAGGGAAAGATGAAAGCAGAGGTGTCTAGTTTAGAGGCTGAATACATGGCTATGTCAGATACTGCTTTTCATAGAAAAACTAAGCATCTGTTCTTCATGCTCTGGTTAAAGTGCATCAGACATTGAACCTCAACAAACAGCAAAAAAATTTAAATTATTAATATCCTATATTATCTTGTTAAAGAAGCCATAGAGAAGAACAGAACCAAAGTGAAATTTAAGCCCACTGAAGAAATGGTTGTAAGTTACCAACCAAAAGACTTATCATAAATGTACATTTTTTAAATACTATTCAAGTTTGAAGAAATTTTGAAGTCAGTGAGTTTCATTGATAAAATATTTTTGAGTTACTTTGACATTTACTTTATACAATGGAAATGGTAATAATTAATAACTAAGTAACTCTTGTCCACTAATTGTTGTTCCTGTTAAGTTTAATTGTATTCCAGTAGAATATTATATTATAAAAAGTTCATATTATATTTTTTTTTCTGAAGTATCAGTTTTCTTTTCTCTAACAAAATATAAAATTCCAACAAAAATAAATACCTTTCCTGGATCAGCCGCTTCATACTGATGACGAAGAGATTGCAATTCAAACTCACAATTAGACATTGCTATTTTCAACTCATGAAGCAGCAAAAGATCACTTCTTAACTCATTGAAGTGTTGGCATATTTCTTCAGTAGGAACTGGATTATTATCTAGAAAAAATGTATTCAATTTAATATGAAAGATTAGTAAGTGATAACATCTATTCCAGTTGGGCAAGTCACAAAAAAACAAAAAAAAACAACATAACTTCTCATAACTAGGGACTGGATTTATAAATGAAATAAAAATTGAAATATGTACATTGAATATTGAAATCTGAATACAGTAAAACTTCAATATAACAATCCCATTAATAACTATTTCCACCACTTTTTTACCTGGGCCTTGGTCTGTGTGGGGAATTTTCTAATGAAAGTTTACTCGTAACACTCTGATTTCCTGTTTATGAAAGGAACAAATACATTTTTGTGAACTACATTTCCATTATTATTATTAGATGATAATATATCAAAATTAAATTACATTTGTGTTCATAAAAGTAAATTAAGTGTAAAATTTAATTAAAACCAGAAAAGAAACAACAGATCTAATCGATTCTCAGAACAGAATTTTTTGTGCAATTTTCTCGATTCCCTACAAAATGTTTCCTCTAATTCCAAAACACTTATACGTATACAATAAAAATTTTCTTTCAGTATTTCATCTTCCTCGGCCGTGTTAACATCAAATAAAATGCCCTGAAAGTCATTTTTTATCAAAGGAAAACATGAGTTGATTAAAGAGTTTGATCTCTGCAATGAACCAAAAGAATTTCACGGCATCAAAGAAGTGCATCAACATTACATATGATATTGAAAAATAGGGATGAATTTGTTTCAGCTCATAAAGAAACCAGGCATAAAAAGATAGGATCTGCAAAATAAGAAGAGCTAGAAACCATTCAAAAAAATTGGTTCATCGTGGCCAGGAGATCTTACATCCTGATAAGTGAGCTGATTTTACAAGATAGGGCACGACAAGTAGGATAGTCAAACTCTTTAGGAATGACAGACCTCAACATTTCAACTAAGTGGCTTGATAGGTTTAAGACCAGGTATTCGATAATCGATAAACAAATTTGTGGTGAGTCAAATTAAATGAATACAGATTTATAGATGCATTGATGAATTCAGAATAGATGAATATTTTAACTCAACGTGCTCATTTCAGTGATTTTAATCTTTTGTACATAATTTTACAAACATAAGATTATTTCTTAATTCTTTATTCACATTTACTGTTTACATTCATTTATTTTTTAATTTTATATTTGCATTGATCAATTTACATTAGCTATATGTGCTTCATTTTTAATAAACATTTTAAAATAAATATATTCCATTTGTAGCTGTTTTTTTCCCCGCAAATAACATTTACCTGGGAATAGTGTTAGCTCTTGTGTTAGCTATTCCACTCCCTAGAAGAGCATTATAATGAAGTTTCACTGTATTGAATAGCATTTATTTAACATAAATTAATCAATTTGGTGATTACTTTAAAACAGATGACCTTAAATCACTTAATTAATTAGTTTAATCGGCTTTAGGTCAATTTAACAAAATATCAATATAAATTATGATCATGCATGAGAAACACAGCTTTATCGTTTCACCTGAGTGTTCTAACTCTTACACAAACAACATCTAGAATTATCAACTATATTTAGCAACTTGGATACTAAATGCTAGTTTAATATAAGTGTTGCTTAATCTCCCCAAAAAGTCTTAGGTTAACAAATGTATTAATACATTACTTACCTAAATGAAATTAATCATATGGTAGTGAAATATTTTGAATCTTCAGATTTCTTATATATAATGGTTGGTAATATGTTCTTAATGATGATGGAGATAACAAATATGCCTTTAAAATAATGTTTTCAAGTTTAATAAAGTATATCTATACTTCAATATATTCATCAGTGCAACTGATAAGTTGTCAATAATGAATCTTTTTTTTTTTTTTTTTTTTTGGCACAAAACTTCTATTGAAGTCCTATACTAGCCATGGTGGGAAGGTCAAGATTTAGTTGTGAATTTTACAACTAGAAGATTCAGTCAAGAAATAAATTTTAACCCGCCCAGGTGTGATTCAAACCCACGTCCTTCATTACCGAGCCTGCTGAGACCCTTGCTCCAACTCACTCGGCCATCGAGCGCCCCCCCCCCCCAGGTCTACTTCTATACACTTCTCGGCCTATTGGCTAAGATCAAAGTGTAATAATAAATCTGTCCTGATCATAAAATCAAAGACTTTTTAATGTTAGTTGGCAAACATTATTCTAATGGCATATTTATCTATGACAACTGAAGAAACAACAGAGAAGAAATAAAAAAAATTAGTTTTTTTTTAAAAATGTATTTGTGGAAAAATAGAAGTGGTTGCACCTGATAGATCACTCATTCATTTCTCAATATATATCTGCACTTTATTACTTTTATTCACAGCTAAATTAGCAAAAAGAAGTATACCAAACTCAAGGCTAGTTTAGTATTCAAATTGCAAAATACAGTGGCGTAGTATTTATCTCTAGTGATATGACAATATCTCTAAGCTCCAAAATGTTCCAATGTTATTTTAAAGGAAGATAAAAATCTACACACTATTGAACAACTCCATAGCAGTAACTTCTAAAAGTAGCTTTAATAATTCCACAATTCCAAATGAGAGATCTCGTAGAACGAAGCAGAGTCCTGTTAGCTTCAAAAGCGATATCTTGCAACACACTTTTTACTCATCAGCCACTTATTGCTATAAATAATTAAATGTAACATCTTACACCTATTTTCTATCTATCAAATGTTTGACTAAATACTGTAGTGAAATGAATTCACCAATGCGCTGCTAGGGTAATGTTGCAGAATTTAATAATGTTAGTTAAAATTATTTATTTTCAATTATTTTTAGTACCTATTACTATCTATTACTGTTATTTGTTAAATCTAACAATTGACCTGTATCAACAACTTAGACATAATCAAAGCACCCTTAGTAATTTTCTTTCCAATAAAAAGCAATATGAATTTTTTAGAACTATCAAACTGCTGTGTTTTCAATGTATTAGTACCCACTTTTCTGGCCACTAGTTTCCTTTGAATTAATACCCACTTTTACCTATTTTCCTAGTGTAAGTTGTCATTAAAAACAAAAAATTTATAATTAAATTATTCCTACCAAGAGTAACACTTTTTTCATGGACAATTAAGGAGATGCAGGCAAAAAGACTTTTATCCTTTATAATAATATTTTTTGGAGCAACTTAACTGTCCTCATCTACTCTTAAATGGGCTGAGCAATCTCAAAATGTTCCAATTCCCATCTAACTCAATGGCGAAGATAATTAATGAATCCAGCAGCCCATCAGAAATTTATTTCTGAAGTAAAAGAAAATCACCAAAAGGTAATATTTCCAAGAGGAATGTTGATTTAGTTCTTTTTTTACTATATTGTAGATTAGGTGTTATATAATTGGATTTTCCATGGTTGTCTCTTTCTTTAATCAAACATTTAAAATATTTTTTAAAGTAAATTATAATAAATACAATAAAATAAAAATATTTTTTACCAATATTAAATTCATTCAATAGCTGTTCAATAGCTTTGGTTTTCTTCTGACCAATGTTAGCAGGTAGCTTCATTCTCTGGGATCTTAATGTTACACCACTACCTTTCATGTCAGGAAACTTAATACCAGACAGCTCTCCAGACTAGAAAATAAAAATTTATTCTTTATAAGCATAATGTTTTTCAATGGATATATTTTAAAGAAATTTTATAATAACTATAAATGACTGGTTTTATGACGTATAGATTGAGCTATTGAAGCATGAGTAATAATAACTTTTAGTTTATTGAAACAATGAAAAGATTAAACCCGGTGATATAAGTAGTTAAATAGAGATAAGAAAAACAATAACATATTTCTGTCAGTGAAAAGAATACAAGGAAATAATAAACAAAGTAAGATGTTGCATGGCAATCTAACAATATCTAATATAATATATACGATCAAAGGATAGGTATCTGGTTTGGGCTAACTCAACAACATATGGAACATTAAGGTCTTTATGGATACGTATATTGGTGACAAAGTAAGGGGCATTGAGGATTTTGGATTGTAAGGATTGGATACGAGATGAATTGGATGGTTTAGTATGTGAATAAATTTTCTACCACATTTTACGATGTAAAAGCTAAATTTTTTCTAGTGAAGTACACTGCCGGTCAAAAGTTTGAGACCACCCTGAAACGATACCAGTAAATTTAAAAGTTTGATGTTAGGTGAAAAATAAATGGATTTAAATAAATTAAACGCATTTATATAGTTTATACCAAGATCTTTAAAGTTCATCTACCTTTAAGAGAAGAAATTAAAATTAAGTTTTCAATACATAATTTAAAACAAACTGTATTTTCCATATTAATTCCAACAATTTCGTTTGCCGACAGAATAACCTTGGATTAAAAAATTTGAAATTTGAATTAAAAATTGAGAAACGAAAATCTCCCATTCATATTAAATGAAGGCAGCGGGAATTTTTGTTGAGCCATTTCAAATTTAATTAGATATTTATGAACTAAGTTCCTTTTTTTCCTGAGTGGAATAGCTCGTAATTGATTTATTACGGAGAAAATCTCAAAAGTGAAACAAAGTGTTTTTATTTATAAATAAAAACATCAACATAAAATTAGATAGAAAAAGAGAGGCGGAACGATATTAAAGATATTAAACTTTTAAATTTACATACTTTGGCTCAGGGTGGTCTCAAACTTTTGACCGGCAGTGTATGTTCAATATATTTTTTTCACAAGAAACGACATCACATAAAAAAAAAGAGAGATAATACAAAACCAACATCTATTCAGGCAAAGAATTGCCATATCATCTCAATCGCCTTTACCTTATGAATGTTATGTAACATTCCCAACTTTAAACCAAAAAACATTTAGAAAATTAAGAAATTTATGCAATTAAATATGGAGGGATAATGGAGTGGATGGTAGCTATGGTTAGGTCTCTCATGAGGAAATCCGGTAGTTGAGCGAGAAGAGCTGCTGGACAGTAAAATACAAAGAGGCTGAATACCTAGACACTGGACTCATGAAATGAGGAAAAGTAGGAGTTGGCAGTTCCCTACTTCTGAAAATTCGCCAAGTCTCCTTTTCAAAGACTAAAACTCCAATAAGTGGAGTGATCAACATATTAATATATTATGTAAACTTAAACTTTTAATAACAAAAGAAGATATAATTTACATTTATATATATTATTATACTTTTTTAAAAGTACCAGATTATCCACTTTTGGCCTCGTTTGAGGGGGCAATTTTTTCCTTGTAAATTTCCTTTCTGTCTTTTTCGGTTCTGTTTGACTATCAGCAGCAGAAATGAGTTTTTGAAGATCCTGCGTCTTTCTGTCTCTTTCTTTTTTTCTTGCTTCTATCTTCCGCAGTTCGTTTTGTAGCATCATTTCTTCTTCAACCTAGCAATTGAAAATATTCATTTCATATACTACATTTTAATATCTACTTTTCATACAACTTTGTAATTAAATTCTAGTTTCAGGATTCTAGTTTAAGCACAGGAGTAAACTGGCATAGGTAGTAGATAAATAAATATATATATGTATATATATATATATATATATATATATATATATATATATATATATATATATGTATATGTATACACACACACAAATATATTTGGATAATTTCTTGACTATTACTATTACATGTTTAATAAGGTTCTTGAGGTTCAGTCAATGAATAGAACAACTATTTCAGCGACGTCTCGAGACTATATTGTTTTCCTAATCATATCCTACAGTAAAAACAAATTTATAAATTTTGGGGCATTCACTAGTTATAAAGTTAACAGCTATAAAATCAACATCACAAAAACTTTAATAAATCGTGCAATAAAATTATCCACAGAAAAATATTAACAAACCGCAGAAAATATGGTAGTAGACATTCTTTTAATAAATGGATACCCACACAGACTCATTTGCAATCTACTAAAACAAACAAATACTCAACATAAACAACATGAAATTAATGGTAAAAGATGTTACACAAATCCATACATACAAAAACTATCAGAAAGACTCAGAAATACATATAGAAATAGAAACACTCACAAATAACCATAAAACTGACTACACTGTCACATTCAAAAATAAGTCCGCCACAGAAAAATTATTAACCAAAACCAAAGATACAGATAAATTGGAATTACAGTCTAATATAGTTTACGAAATACTGTGCAAAGATATTTGCGGCAAGTCTAATTTCGGTACATCAGAACAATATCTCAAATGAAGTGTTTATCAACATAAATACAGTTGCATGTCTATAACTAAAAACCTGAATAAACCTGACCAAACAGCTCTCACCACACATTACAGGCAAACAAAACATTCTTTTGATTCCTTGATTCCTCCGAAATTATTCACCATGAATTAAATAATTTTAATCAAAATATTAAGGAAATGATAACCATAGAAAAATTTAAAAATCGCGCTATAAACAAAAAAAATCTGACGTCCTAAATCTCATCTTAACATATGTTATTCCAATTTAATACATTCAGATTAATAATATATGTTTATGATAATATACAACATAAACCAAGAACCATTTATCCTTTATTACACAGAAATACGGAAATACCTTTTTACCTGTCTTGGGAATATAAGTATTTAGGAAATCCCCATCCCTACTTTTTTTTTTTTTCCCAGAAATTCCACAGTTCAATTGAACACTAGTATTGTTATAGTAGTAGATACCAATAGCATATCAACCAGTAACATTGTAAGTAGTTTCATATTTTGTAATTATATGTAGTATATATTCTGAAGCTTATTTTTATATATTTATATTATAGCTAACTCCATGTTTTTAAATAACCTATGTAACTTATATAATTTCATTGTAACCTGTTTTTTCACTGTAGGGCATGATTATGAGAAAAATATAGTCTTGAAACGTCACCAAAATAGTTGTTTTATTTATTGACTGAACCTCAAGAACCTTATTAAACATCTACAAATATATATATATATATATATATATATATATATATATATATATATATATATATATATATAGAGAGAGAGAGAGAGAGAGAGAGAGAGAAATTATTATTATTATTATTATATTAATGATTAAAGTTACTTGTTCTTTAGTTCTGCTATAAAGTCTCTCAAGTTGTTCTTTTCTCCTTCTTTCATGTTCAGCATCAAAATTATAATTCTTAGCTTCTGAAGGAAACCCTGGACCTGTTTTAAGCTAACAAAAAAAAAAAAAAAAAAAAAAAAAAAAAAATCATAAAACCTTTGTATGTGAAGGTATTCATATAATTTAATAAGCATATTCAATAAAAGTGATTTTTATTTAAAATGGGTAATTACGGTGTACTAATTAGTCATTCTCCTTCAAATTATTGTCATGTTATTATAATCACACATAACAATTATTTACTATCATGTTATTGTTGTTTTTTTAAATGAAAAATAAACTTTATTATGAGACACACTTTTCCCAAAGAATACATATTTTTACTTTTCCCAAAGCCTACATATACACATACATATTTTTTGACGTGCGTATTTGCGTTTAATTATTAGAGCGTTGGACGTTCTAGAGACGACATGAGGAAAGTAGTGGGGCCCTCTAAATATATTGTGTTGCATCATTTTCAGAATCCGTCAGCTTTTTGGGGGACGCATATGTCTATGTCAAGTACGGACGTCACAAGGTGGTGGGAGGACACACAGAAGTAGAGGGGAGCATCTCCATATGATGCAAAACTATCCAAAATTGCATCAGTTTAAACATGAATTCCCTTAAGATTCAGTGGGTGATTCGCAGATTCACAGATCTGTGAATCACACTTCCAATTCACAGGTCTAGCTAAGCTCATATTATATAAATTATTATATTATATTATAATATAATATAACTTATTAAAATTTATAATATAATTATGTTATATTATATTAATTATTAGTTATAGGGTTGTACCTAACATTTTCTTATTTTTAGGCTCCTCCAGATACCCCAAAGCCTCCGCTAAGACTCTTTATTTTGGCTGCGACAAAGTTGTTCCCTCGTTGTTTACCACAGATCGTGGTGGGAGGAGTGACGCACAACGTAACAGTGTGCATGTGGGGAAACTTTGGGATCAAGGTTTCAGTCAAAGCTGAAGTACAGGAAATCCCATAAACATACTAGGGGAACACACTGATATATTATGTGGCAGTTTTTTCCTTTAGTTTGCAGCATGTTGACATAATTAGATGTCTAAAAAACAAAACTTACTAGAGCACTGTAGCACCACCAGATGGAAAGATCTGTAGAAGACGACCTTGTCACAAAATTAACAATTTAGTAGAAACAATTTTTTTCTGTAAAAATGTTTGTTTTGATATTTCTGTTTATTTTTAAAAGAACTCAATGAATTTTCATCATATTGAGTTCAGTAGTAATAGGATTTTTTAAAATTAAAAATGACAACCAAGGAGTGTATGATATGTATATCATACATGTATATATGTATAAATTAAAAGTTTCATAGAATTTGACTCGAAGATAAAATTCGATCTGAGATTTTCAAGAAAAATAAATAGAACCACACAAAGCGAAAAATTGCTGTTTTATATACATCCTGGTAAGGTCAAAGGAATACAGTTAATGTTCATTACAAACCAAACATTCATCAGTGGTTTTGATTTGTTAAAGCTAACTTTATATAATAAAGTGTAATTTTATTATTTTAATCTTGATCCTGAAAAAAACTTTCTCAATAAGCTTTTTGGACAAAGTGGACAAAGTGGACAAACAATGTTAATAAGGCTGAGATTTTAATACCCTACCTGCCTTGGTGACCCCAGCACTTCATTGTTGGATCATGAGTTCTGGCTAGAAGGGTGTATGGTCAATAAAAAAATATTATTTTGAAGTTATACGTCATTTGTGTAAATCAATCCAGATTCATGGCAAAACTTGATAAGCCATTGCGAACAAAACATTTGGTTCAACCAGACATGTCCAAGAGAGGACTTCATTCCCAGATATATGCAAATAAGAAGTGGAGCACATACTAGAGCAGTGTCAAAAGACATACACCATGCGAGAAGTCAATGGGTAAGATTTGAAATCAATCGTTGGCACTCAGCTACAGACAGTTAAAATTATATATTTATGTCCTCCACAGTAAATTAACTTTTATCTTCCACCCATTTGAGTTTGACTCTTTAGACCAATAAATCAGAATGTGAGTTGAATATCTCAAAGCCAAAAAAAAAAAAAAAAAAAAAAAAAAAGATTAAAAAAGAAAATTAATAACTTGTGGTTTAGCAAGAATAACCCCATTAACCACCCATATGACTGTGTTAAAAATCCTATAACTAATAGCTAATTTTCCCCACATGCCCTCAACCTTATCTAAAATACAATATAACACTAATATAAAAATATAAAATTATCTAAAATGAAAATAATTTGCTCGACAAAGGCTTGAAACATGCTATAAATTCACTGGTGACTATACAAACATTCAAAAACCTTGTAGTCCACATCGGATCCAGTTTAAAAAAAAATAACAAAATCCATAGGCACAAGCATACTAAAAAAATAAATAGAAAAAGTACAGAAATTTAGAATAAATACATCAACAGAATACAAGATAGCCCGTGTATTATCAACAAAAATATGAAAAAACAACCTTATAATCATAGAAGTGGATAAAGAGAACATGGCAGTAATTATAGAAAAAGATTTATATAAAAATAAAGTATATGATTCCAGTTAAAAAAAACAGCTTCCCCACTATCAAAACCCTGCTGACAAATTCAACAGTAAAGTTCGAGACTTAATAAATAATAGTATTTTAATACCCAATAATAAAAAATATAGCCTCATTGAAATGAACCCTTTGCCTACCCAACTCAACGGCCTATTCAAAATACATGAAGCGGATAATCCAGTAAGACCAGCAGTTACCAACATTAATAGCAATATCTACAAACTTGCCCATTATTTGAACAGCATATTCAAAACTAAAATTTTATTTGACTAAAACAAACAATAAAACACTCAATAGAATTAGTCATCAAAATTAAAAGCGTAAAAATTCCAGACAATCTCAAATTAATATTCTTTTATGTCACAAATCTGTTCACTAGTATCCCACCTTCATAAACTATAGAAATTTTAGAAGAACTAATCTTCTAGTCCAATCTACAACCATTAGGAAAATTAGATTTTTACAATTTAATGAAAGTTGGCATAAAACATAATTACTTCCTATTTGACAATAAATTCTATAAACAGGATGAAGGCTTACCTAGAGGATCCTCTCTTTCACCCCTTCTGGCAAATCTTAAACACAAATTAAAACTTCTGACAAATTAAAACAAAAAATGCTTCATGTAAGAAGATTCTAAATTACCACCATATCATATAATGGTATCGGTATGTTGATGACATAATATGTCTATGGTTTGGGATAAACAGGCAAATCAATAGTTTTTTTTAACAAAATCCACCCATTAATTAAATTCACACTAGAATTAGCAAAGAACAAAACTTCAAACTTTTTAGACCTATAAATCTCTATAAAAAATAAACAGCATGAATTTGGTATTCATAGGAAACCCACACACTCAGATGAAGTTATACACAATAATGCCAGGAGACCACTAACACATAAACTTGTAGTCTTTAATAACTTGCATCCTTTAATAACAAGATTTAAAGACAAATTAGACCCTTTCCAAAAAAGTGGTGTATATGAATTAACATGTAATGACTGAGAAGCTAAATACACGGGAAAAACTGGATGATCGGTAAATCAAAGATTAAAATAACATATAAGAGCATACAATAATAAGACCAAAAATTCCAGCTTAGCTAACCATCTAAATGAAAATAACCATAAATTCAACAAAGACTCAGGAGTGAAACTAATACAGCAAGTAGATAATAGCCTAGAATTAAATATTTATGAATCATTAGAAACAATAAAATCGTTCAAAACCAATCCATATTTTTGTTTAAATGACTAGATAAACATTACCAATAGTCCCATTTTAAATTTGTTTCCAATAGAAACGGAAAAATCCAATTAGTCATAGGGAAAACCCCGGAAACTCCCCCAAACATTTAACCTACCTGGCCTTTTCTACTTCCGTTTCCACTCTTGATATCTTTCAGAAGTCAGTATTGCCTCCTTAGGCGTGTACCAATATATTTGATTTTCTGTCTTACATTTTTTAAAACGTTAGTAAATATATAATCTATGTAACAAAGTGCTTATTTTTTGAAAATTTTGTATGTTTTAGGACTGATGATGAATGTTTAACATTCGAAACTAGTTTTCAAATAAAATAGTTTCTATAGAAGAGGCAATTAATTCATCGATCATAAAACTATTCAAGGCATTTGCATTCAATATAATGCACCTGCTCACACAATGTTGGTTGTCCCGGATTTTTTGGTAAAAAACAACACTGTAAGGATACCTCAGCCACCGTATTCAACAGATTTGGCCTCCTGTAACTTATTCCTGTTCCCAAAACAGAAGAGACCAATGAAATAACGGAAATTTTCATGATTAAGGAGATTTAAACTGCATTGCTTGAAGAGCTCAAGCCTATACAAAAAGTGCACATCAAAAGTGCTTCAAAGATAGGAAAAAACGTGGGCATAGGTGTATTATGTTTGAGAGATATTACTCTGAAGGAGACAAAACAGATATTGATAAATAATAATATTTTTCCAGAAATTTAGAAAGTCATATTATTTTTTTAACAAACACTGTATTACACATTTAAATAATAACATAATTGATGTAAGAATATTTATGACAATATTTACGAATAAAAATTTACAGAACATGATAATTTAAAAACTGAAGTGTGTCTCAAGTTCTACCTATACATAAAAAAGTAATAATGAAATATGAAATAAACATTGAAACTCACCTTAGAGAGAGTAGTAACAATTGAATAGTACCTCTCCTTCAAATCTTCAATTGACCTTTGCTCAAACTTTGTACGATCCCATCTATCTGCCATCACAACAAATCTTAAATCAAACCGACGGGCTAGATCAAACAGATGATCAGTTTCTGTATGAGTCCAACTATCATGTTGAAGATGAAGATTATATTCAGCGTCTGTGTAGACAGGGATTTGAACTTTCTAAAAAAATTAGATAAAATAAATAAATAAAAGTACACAGTACTGTAAAAACATCAGATTTTTTTTTTTAATACTTACTAAAACTTAATTTAAAAGAAATTATCATTATTATTTATCCCTGATAAGCTAAAAAATGAAGGAGAGTTCAGAGCTGATCAACGTATAAGAGATTGGTTCATAATACAAGTCAAAAAATTTACAGACCCATTTTAGTGTCAAATTGAGCAGATCATATAATTTTTCATGGTATAACTTCCATTTACGTCTTCTAGTTGACTTACCCCCTTATAATTCCTAGTTCAGCAATTGAACGTTGTGTAGAAAAAAAAAAAAAAAAAATCATATTAAAATGAAATGAAAAAATAGAAGGCTCGGTTCATCAAGACTTGGTTAATCAAGTCCCAAGTGTACATTGGGAATATATTGGTGATTTGTTTATCAATGTTAACAAAAGTTAAAAAATAAGATTTGAATGAGATAATCATTAAAAATAAATAGAGATAGGATACTGTTATTGTAATATAAGACTATAGTGGGCTGGCTCCGTATTTGACTAATGCTCAATTATATACAATGAAACTAAGTCACCCCTCATAAATACCCTACATACTGTCCAAAACACAGCTATAAGATATAATGCAATGATGGTTGAAGCAGGTAAAATGCCATTACCAATGAGAAGAATATGGCTTTCAAAGAAAAGCATTATAAAAGGAAGTGCCGATGAAAGGAACCCTATGTGCAAAGCTATTTCTGCAAAAAAAATGTATGCTCCAAAAATTTATGACTTAGTCCTTAAGATGCACACGCTACTTCAGGGAGTGCATATTACACGCGGGCGGCTCCCTAGATCTAGCCACCCCTGAGCCTAAAGCTTCTATTGTACTCTACAGCAGATCAACATTAGATGTACAAAATTCCCAAAAAACTTACTTTCCAGATGGCATCCGACAACTAGCATTTCTCACCATATCCAACAACTACTACGGTTATATTCAGATTTTTACAGATGCTTAAAAATCAAAACTACAAACATCAATAGCAATAACAGAAACACAGAAAGATTTTAAAATTTATACTTCAATCTCCACCAAATTCAGCATTGCATCCGCTGAAATGTATACTATTTACAGAGCTATAAACTACTGCGAACAAACATACACCAATCAAAACATAGTCATTTTAACTGACTCAGCCTCGTCGTCCACCAAACTAGGGATCATATTATACATAAGAAAAAATCTTATGTAGATATCAAAATTATCCAAACCACAACCCAATTGCTAAACAGTTTTCCTTTCATTGGGTACCAAGCCATGTAGGCCTCTCCAGTAATGAAAAGGTGGACAGAGTAGCTCGAAACAGATGGGTAGAAATGGATAATGCTTAAGTTCTAACTCCAGACCTACTCAGAGCAATAAAGAAGCAGGCGATAAAACAATGGCAGGAGAGGTATGACTGGGAGTCACAATCTAAGGGCAGAGATTATACAACTTCTGTTTACCAGAGGGTCACAATACTGTTAGATATAACAGTGTGTTTCTCTCATATAATATTAGATTGATGCCAAAATAATGCAGGTATATACCTCACAAAAAAAAAAAAATTATTATAATTTTTCTTGGTTTCTAGTGAGGAGTGGTCAACACTAACTTCACTCACAATGTAGTAATTTTGCGAGGGTTTTCTTCAACCAAAGCCCTCAGTTGTCCGTGATCAGCAACAGGAGGCCTACCATAACCTCCCTTGTCTAAGCCGAAATTTTTGTAACCATCGCTGCATTGTACATTCACTGATGCTTCTGCCACTTCAAACAACATTAACATGTGGTTAGGGACACACTTTGACCAAGTTTGAACCCATAAAAATGAATTTCACCAAAATCTTGTTTTGACACAGAGAATTTCAGAGGTCTTTACTCATAGAAAATGTAGCACAAACTAAATTAAACTTTGAGGAAAAACAACATTAATAACCATTTTTTAGAATAAATTAACTAGACTTGAGGATTATCTTGGTTTACTTGCTAAGCACTTGCCTGAACAAAATGAATATTCAAAACCTACATTATTTTTGCATCAACCTAATACATGTATAAGCTGCATGGTAAATAAACTAGTATGCGTAGAAAACATATTTATTTAGAATATCCCCTTTAGCATCAATAAAGGGGAAAAGTATAAAAATGAAAATAATATTCAAACATATAAAGGGTCAATAACAAATGCAAACTTTAATGATTAAATTGTGAATACACTGCTTCGAAATATTAATCAAAGAATGTTTTAAGTTTTAAAAAAAAATATATTCGTTGGGGGAAAAAAAGACAACAAAGGGAAACATTATTTTAAAACTAAGCTGTTGCACAAATAGATTTAGTGTACCACCAGTTGGCCACCCCTGATCGAATACATTCCGATGTTTACCTTATTAAAGCGAGCAAACGGGTATTCTTTTCCTTCATCACATACTCTTCTCCAATGATGGAATACAGCATTATCAGTACGGGCAGGGTTGGTAAATGGCATCCATTTCCAAGGACGTACTTTTTTCATCCCAAGATTAGCCTTCATATTTTTGTACCCTTGACCTAAAAATGAAAAAATTCAAATAAACTTATGTTATATTGATTTATAGTGCAATTATTTACAGTTACAAGATGATTATATGTATGTTCTAAAACTTCATAGAGTATTCATGTCTACAATTCAATTTATATTTATAAATAGCAGCAATCAATTGTTGAAAGCAACCTAAACTTACAAGAAGATTCACATATTGTATGCTGTTAATAAAAAATACACATCACATATGAACTATAAATTATATATAAGAGCTAAAATATATTTAGTGAAGGTGTAAGATTCGTTTTGTATTAATATACTGATATATGGGTACAAATCCAATGCAGAGAAATTTAATTTTCAAGAAGGAATCTTACTTCTAAGAAACTTAGGTTATAATTATTTTTATGCATTTAGAGCTCCCAAACACACAACTAAATACTTCATATAGACAATACTATATATCATATATCAACCTTTATAATCTTTCTTTGGTATTTATATCGCAAATAAATATCTATGGAGTAAAACCAACTGGAACACTGTTTAGAAAGAGAAAATTTATAGGAGGCAGGTTAAGGAAAAAAGAAGCATTACAGTATAACCTCTTGTAAACAGGAACCTATTCATAACCGAAACTTGGATTAAACGGAAAATTTCGTAAGTCCTGCTCTTTTCAGAGAATAAAATCACACCCATATTCGGAAACTCTAATCTACAGTAACAGAAAGTTTTGTTCTAAATAAATAGGCAAAACCTCTCTCAGTACCAAATTTTTTTTTTTTTTTACAACTGGAATTTCTGGGAATATTAGTTTTTATGTAGTATCTAATGGCTAATTATCATTTTCTGCAAATAGTGACTAGGTAAAATAACGCACCACTCATTGAAAACTATGATAAAAAAGATGTGTATAATGGTGGCGAGACCGGCCTATTTTTTAAAGGCGTTCCCACAAAATCATAAGTTCTGAAGGGAGAATTGTAATAGGAGGGAAGAAAGCAAAAGATCGACTGACTGTCTTGTTGTATGATAGTATGACAGGCAAATACGAAAGCCTTTAATTATCGGGAAATCTAACAAACCAAAGTTTTTAAGAATTTTGAGATTTCTAAACTTCCAGCCATTTGGAAATCAAACAAGAAGGCGTGGAGGATTACCACTGAAATAATGGAATAAAGTTATGGCTTTTTAATGCGGAAATGTGTGCTGAAAACAGAAAAGTTTTGTTCTTCAAGAAATATTTTCTGCAACGTCAAACTCGTCGTGGAGTTCATCAGTTCACCACCATATTTTATGGACAAAAAAATATTGAAAGGATAATATGAGATTTCAGTTATCGCCTGCAAACAGTCCTCGCAGTTCAAGAAAAAAATCGTTGTGTGGCTATGTCATGGACACCGCCGTGTGTTGTGCTTGAATACGTTTATGTAATGGGTTATATTTTTTTAATAAAATATTTTTATTTATGTATTTAGGATAAAAGCAAGGAAACTAATAATTATTGTGTTAAAATAATTATAGGTTATTGTTAACTTTATTAACTATAGGTCTGTGATACGAAAAGTACGACACAAATGGCATATAAGATACATCGAGATTTCTAGTAAACGTCAAATCAATACAGGTATTACCTAACGTTGTTGGAGAAGTTTCTATATAAGTGAACTCTCTGAGCATGAAGTCGGGCAATGAGCGGTTTTGTGATACATCAACATTAAAGTCTCCAACTATCATAGTATAGTAAGATCAGGCTCGTAATCGGTTATAATTTTAGCAATGTTTTTAGAATATTTAAACAACGATCTTAACAAAAAGAGTTTAATTTCTGCTAACACTGTGCCCGGGTGGTTATCACCAACAGACATAGACAGACATCACTAGGTGTTGAGTCTTTCATTTCCAAATAAATTTCTGAAAAATCAATGTTAACTCTACCGCTACTGATGATACTAGTTGCAATTTGTCAGTTCTTAGAGATATTACAATATGATCTCAAATCAAAGCTAGGGGTATTCACTGGCATGGAATTTTCCATCCAAGTTTCGCTGATTGCCAAATAATCAGGTTGGTCGATGATTGTATCAGTAGAGATGTCTTCTGAGTGCGCGACCAAACTTCGTGCATTAATTGCGGTAATAAGTATAAAACAATTGCAGATCAGGAACACTATCACAAAATTTTTTATAAAATTTTTTTATCTTATACTTTTATTTCTTATGTTTTTCCAAACAAGGCAGGAGAAAATATAAATGAGTTGAGTGATTATACTGGCGTAGAAGATACTACTACTATCTCATTCATGACACGAGGCATGGTGGAATATATATCAACTAAACAAAATAATAACAACCACAATGATATAAAAATAAAATTGGGAAATTTCCTAAAAGGACATTGATGAATATTTATTTTGGGATACATTGAGAAAAAATTGGTAACGGTTCGGATCGGCGACACCACCCAACTAGGTTGCCCGCGCTACACCGACCAGTTCGATCCTTACGCTTCACTTCATGTTTACATTTTTCGATAGTTCATTGCTATAACCTCACATGTAAACAATCACTTCTACAGTTTCAACTTGGATTGTGTTGTTTAGTTTGTTATATTGATATTTAGACTTCTTAAATCTAAATAAGTGAAACAGAAGTTCACAAAATGAGTTTCATAAAGGATTAAGTGTTTTATAAATTCATGTTTTCTTATTTCATCTAATCTTATGTGTAAAAGTGTTATAAAACTTAAGAAGATTAATTTGTACATGGATTTGGTGTTTTACATATTTATATTTGTTCTATCAATTTAAGTGATAAAATTTACAACTTGTAAAAGTGTTATGAAACTTAACAAGATTTATTTGTACATGGATTTGGTGTTTTATATATTTGTATTTGTTGTTTCAATTTCAATGATAAAATTTCAGTATACATATTTTGTGAATGGATTCTTTGTCATCCATATTACTTTTTGTGCTAAAGTGAGACAGATTGTATAATTAATTCAATAAAACATATCAGTTTATAAATAAATGTGAGAAAGTATATCACAGGTTTTTTATGTTTTCTTATTTCCACTTCCCATGAGAAAATATAGCAGAAATTAACATCACCACTTTCAACTAGGATTCTGTCTTATATTATATAATGGCTTATAACATGGAGAATTGACAATGTGAAAATAATCATAGATTAAGAGAGGTAAATGACACATTACTATATAATTGTAGAACTATTGGTATAATGTTATAGATTAATGTGTTTTTAAAAAAAAAATTAGAAGCCTGATGATGAAACATTATCATCGAAACATGTAGCTACAAATGTTAAATAAATAGGAGTTATGCCAAATAAATACTTAAGAATTCTGTCTTTTTTATATTTATAATTTGTTATTTTCACTTCTCTGAGAGAAAGTTCATCAGGAATTAACTTTACTGGTGGTTCAGTAGTATATTAATTGTTGATTAAATTAATATTAATTCAAAATTGATTTAGTGTCTTATATTTCGATATTTCCTTATTTCCACTTTAATATTTTCTTATTTCTCATTTTAATATTAGAACGAAAACAGAAGTTAATATTACTTTGAACAGGGATTTAGAGTTTCTCAGTAAATGTAGGAGAATAACCTTTCTCCTCTAAAAGCAGCGACTAGAACATCGAAATATATCGGAACAAGGTTAGAATCGATAAAAGGTATTCTGAGCGGGTTTAGGGGTTGGTGTCGCCGATCCGAACCGTTACCAAAAAATTAAATGTGCTGCTGAATTGTGAGGGATATGTGGAAGCTATTGAAAAAGAAGTGGAAGGGAGCTGAAAAGGACTTTTTGGAATTAAAGATCGAGGAGGATTAATTTTTCCAGTTGTGGGCTTGGTAGCTATTACAGAAATTTGGGAAAAAAATTTCTTATATGATACCAACAAATCTGACTCCAGTCACTCCAATCCCTACTAAGGTTAGACAGATAACAATGGTGTTGATTTTAGTTATCAGTTGATACATGTTTAGTAATATAGAAGTACCGATCTAATAAGGAATTAATAAGCGAATTGCATCTTCTATGATATTTAAAATAACACTATATGGAGAAAACCAAATATACCACAGTACGTTAAAGCTACAGAATCATTATTTACTGGAGTATGCTATTTATCACATTCTTTACTAAGAAATGGTCAATTTCTTAATATTATGCCCTCCTTTACTAAAAGTACAGCATTTTAAGGACTATACTCACATTAAATTAAGCCTTACTAACAAATTCACAAAATAAAATGTTTTCATACCTGCATCAGTGGGAAACAATGGTGGTGCATCATTTTTATCATTGTATAATAGCGCATAAACCTCACGGGCCATTCCTTCTGGTCTCTTAGGAGTAGATTTAGCAACACCAAAAACTTTTTTCTTTTTGTCAGCACCTACTATAGCTTCCTTGGTAACCTCAGTACCTGGAGGTTTTTCAATGTCTAAAATATCCCTAACATCTGCCATGATCTGAAAACATAAAGAATATACTCTCTTCATTTTGTAATAGAATTAACAAAACAAATAAGTAGTAATTTCCACACCGATAAACTTTAAAAAATAATATATCCTATCACAAAACATTCTAAGGAAATCACAATACCATCCTTGTGCTCATCAATAAAATAGATTGAACAAATGACTAATTAAAACTACACAAGAAGACAAATTAGAAGTTATGTTTGAACATAATAAACTATTAAAAATGAATTCTCTAATACAAAATTAAAATAAACTAACAAAAACAAATAGAAATATTGTTAAACATGGTAAGTAAACGAATAATAAGTAAGTGAGTATTAAATATATACAATTCAGGTATTCGAAATATATAAAATATGAATAACTTTTGTAATTAAACATGATATATTTACCACAATATATGATAACAACCAAAACCAAGATGACAGTTGACCAAACCCGGCGAAGTTCAAAGGCTTGAGTAATTACGACGCCTAGAATCGTCAAGGATTCGCTCAAAAATTAAACATTGTTCAATTTATTTATACACACTTACAACATAAATTAAAGTGGGTTGTGATTCACTTTTAAAGTAAGTTTTCAGTAATGAATACTATTTCAAAATTATATATTTATCTATACATATCATATGCATAGTACAATTGTGCATAGTTTGTGACAAATAAGTATTAACACAATTTTTGAATTCATATGTTCAACAGGGCACTTATAGTTGTCATTCTCTAGGCAGGGTGATTTTCTTGATCAGATTATATATTTCATATCATGGTATAAAGCTTTATTCATCTATGTTAAAGATCATATTCCCACTTCATATAAACTATTTCGCGACAGACTTCACTAATATATAGTCTTGAAACCGACGACACTAAACCATTCATGGTAGGTCTCGCAAAAAAATCAATGTTTATCTGAAAGATCACTTATTTTTGTGTAAGAAAAACCACTGCTGCCGTTTCCAAACACACTCAAGATGGCGGCAGCAAGTAAAATAAGGTTCCAGAGGGCTGTTTTCAGGAAAAAACTGCTAAACTTTTTTTCTCAACGCATGCTGATGTTTTTTGGGGTGTTGAATCCGAATATAAAGTTTGTATATAAAGGCAGTCGTCGGCTTCATACCCAAAATCGCAATCGGTTTTTTACCTATAACAAGATAACGAAGGATTTTTCGAAGAATGTCTTTATATAGTAAATTGTAGCTGGATTTAGTACGCACGTAATAAAAATTAAAAAAACAGTACCGAAATCGGACCATGTATCGCGAAGCTATGGCCTTGGGAACATTGTAGAGATTGGCTAACTTGCAGTCAGTCCCATTTCTCCGCGAAAACACGTTTATCGGTACATTTTTTAACTATAACTCCGAATTCCATTTTTTTCATTTTGAAGCTCGAATCAAGTCCCTTAAAATACACATACCAGCACGCTAAAACCCTGTACTGTTGTGAAATCCAAGTTTTTTAAAACATTTTTCGCTATAACTCTGCATATATTTGTCCAATCCCAAATTTCATTCTTCCGCCTTAAAGCTGATTAAATTTAATACATATAATTTATATTAAATCTCGTGAAACAACCACTCAAGCTCACTGGACATGTTAAAATTGTCATATTTTCCCGAAACATACACATTAAGCGTGCTGGTGTGAGTATTCTACAAGATTTAATTACAGATTTATGTATAGAATCTAATAAAAAATTTAACCAGCTTTACGATGAAAAAATGAAATTTGGGATTGAACAAATATATGCGGAGTTATTACGAAAAGTATTTCAATAAAACTTAGACTTCACATAAGTATGGGGTTTTAGCTTGCTAGCATGAGTATTTTAAGGGACTTGATTAAACTTCATATATAGAGTCATAGAACTTCATAGCATAGAACGTGCAATGATAGAGGGAGGTATAGAGACTAAATTAGGTGTTCGTTACTGTCAAAGTCCACTTCTCTTCATAATGGTCTTCGACTTGGACTTGGAAGTTGCGAATGAGGCAGATTCAGTTGGGATATAGAAACCTACAATCCACAAGATTCTTAGTGTTGGCATTCACCGACGAACTTATGTTGCTAGCCGTCAATGACCGAGACCCTCATTACTACTTAAACACCCTTACAGCGGAAATAACCTCAATTAATATGAAAATCAACCCGGGGGAAAACAAATGAATGCGGATAGAAAAGAAACTCCGGATATTAATGAGAATATGAAGGGTGAACCGAGATATAATAGAGCAAGTAGATGACTTCATATATCTAGGCGCTCATCTCAACGAACGTGGTTACATTGATGAGAAAGTGACTAAGAGAAATGGAGAGTATTATGCTGCGGAGGGGATTTCTGGATAGCAGAGAGATCATGAAGAAAACAAAAATGAATGTTTATGAAACAACCTTTCTCCACATCCTCTCGTATTCTCCAAAATCGTGTGTGGACTTTCACCTTAAAATAGAAGAGTGGAAACCGTGGAGATGCCATACCTTCGCAAAGCGGAAGGACGGGTCCGAAGAGGAAGGGCTAATCTCGAAGTTAAAACGGCCAAAACCACCCTAAAGGAGCATGAGTTTTGATCGTTTGGACACCTCCTTTAGATGGACCATGAAAGAAGTGCTAGAAAGACCTACGAGACCCGTGTGGAGGAAAGGATGTCAAGAGGAAGGCCATACATTACATTGGAAGATAATGTCTGAGAGGAGGTCTAGAAACGAAATATGGACTGAAGTAGGCGAAGAAAGGTGGACCAAGAGGCACCTGGTTCAGAATCTGCAGGATGTTATCCCACACTGCATAGTGGTACAAGTGGGTTGTGATTATGATGATAATTAGGAGTACGTATCCCAAGGATGATTTGTCACAAGATACTGGAATGATTGCTACGATATGAACCATGATATGAGTATAATAGGATTTCCCAATATAAAAGCTATGAAGATGAAATAGTAATAGCAAACAAAGTAATAACAAAAAGGCGCTAGTGAGAAATACAAACTAGTGAAGCTTTCAACATGGAAACAAGGGCTCCTAAAATTCCAAGAAGTTGTTAGAACGGCCACTAGAAAATTAGGGAAAATGGTGAGCTAGAGGAAACATCTAAAGATCTGGTGCCCTTAATTAGAAAGAACCAGTTGGTATTAAAATTTACCGAGATCCTTATATATTATTTCTCAATAAAGGATTTTATTAGATATTTTTATAATATGGAAAACTTTTGAAATAATGTTTGTACTAAAAATATTCAGTCACGAATTGTGTCAATATATATCTTCTATTTCATATTTCTAAATTTCTGTTTTTAATTAGATACATTTGATTATTTATATAGATATATTAGCAAAGGCATCATGAGTAAAGCATTTTATAAAATCACTTTATGTGAAGGGTTATATATATCAAATCAATAAATATCAATGAGGTGGCAAATAGTTCATAAATTCCTAATAAATGAAATCAATTCACATAACTGGGCAGATGTTTCTTACATTTCCTCTACAAATCACTGGACTATGGCCTTCTCTTACACCATGCTCTTGGGCAACCAGACATTTCTTCGATACTTAAATATACACAAAGAATGCTTTACTAATAATAGTGATCTAAGATATAATAATATAAGAAATGATATAATGTGATATATATGAAATAATTATTATATTTTTCTTCAATTTAATTTTCAAAAAATTAAAATAACATTAAATTGGATACAATAAGGTAATCTCCATAAGCATTTGCCAATTAATGTATTATATATGAGTTGAATATATTTGATATTATGAATCAAAGTTGGTATTTTATGTATGGATCAAATTTCGAACATTAAAATGGTATGTGGAAAAAATTAAACATCAGCAATACAAAGAGCTCTATCCAATTCGTAAATCAAGCAGATTTATACGAACGGCTTCACAGTAAACGAAAAAAAAAAGAATTAGACCGACAAAAAGAAGCCCATGCAAGAACCCTCGCCTAATTAGGCAGAAGCCGAACAAATATAATTAAGTAAAAAGAATAACAGAAAAAAAGAAGAAAAGAACACCAACTATATCGGCCTATAAAACGTCAGTCAGGTCGGAAAATTGTCAGTTTGTCCTAAACAGTTGACTGGTAAGTAGGAACATGTGAAATGTTAGCTGATACGATATGAATTATTCTAACCATATTTTATTCCAGGGTTAAAATAAATCATTATTATAGATAATTTTTAAAACATTTTTTTTTTTTATTGTTAATTTAATTTATGATAATATAATGTCATAGAAAGTGTAGCATTATCAAGATTTTATTTAAATAATAATGTATTTGAAATGTCTCAAAATGTATTTGAAATTTCTTCTTTTCTAATGATGGTAGTTTTCGATGAATTTATAAACAGGAATATATTACAAAATTTACAAGTAGCACAGGGTGGAATTTACATTCATACGCCAAATATAAAGGACAAACTTGTAGGGATAAATAATCAACGAGGTCTATAAAAATTGAACCGGAGAGTAAATGTCCAAAGGATAGCCTGAAGCGAATATGGAAAAATTGTAAGACCGACCTTATAGCTTTGTATGTCAGTGTCATGCGGTGGAGGGAGGTGTTAACTGTATCTAAAATTTCACTTCTCATTCTATACATTTTGAGTTTTTAGATGAAAAATTGTCAATATTTCCAAGAAACAATAATTTTGTGTAGTTAATCGCAATAAACTAGCGGAACGAAATTCAAGAGAAAATAAAAGCAATGTTAAAAATGCGGAATCCTTATTATTTCTCAGGCACAAAATTTTAAGTTTGATTCTTCTGTCTAGAAACTTAAATATTTTAATTTATAAATGGAGAATGTCTTTTGTCTGGGGTTAATATATATTATTAGGGGTTAATATATATATAATAATAATAATTCTTGATTATTAAATATTTTTTAAATTTATTTTTTATTTTTGAAGAGAAAAGATTTGACCCCGGTTGGGATTCGAACCCAAGTCTCCACCTCTCTAGCGTGGTGCCTTATCTACTAGGCCACCGATCTCGTATCCGAACCAGGGAAATCTTTTCTCTTCACTGATCCATACCCCGGGCACTCGCAATTGCGATGTACAATTCGGGGATGAATGTTCAATTTGAACATTACTTTAAATGGATCTATTGACGAGCTGTCCTATATATTAAATTATGTAATAATTCTTGATTATTAAATATTTTTTAAATATATTTTTTATTTTTGAAGAGAAAAGATTTGACCCCGGTTGGGATCCGAACCCAAGTCTCCACCTCTCTAGCGTGGTGCCTTATCCACTAGGCCACCGAGCTCGTATCCGAACCAGGGAAATCTTTTCTCTTCATTGATCCATACCCCCGGGCACTCGCAATTGCGATGTACAATTGGGGGATGAATGTTCAATTTGAACATTACTCTAAATGGATCTATTGACGAGCTGTCCTATATATTAAATTATGAAATAATTTTTGATTATTAAATATTTTTTAAATATATTTTTTATTTTTGAAGAGAGGTGGAGACTTGGGTTCGAATCCCAACCGGGGTCAAATCTTTTCTCTTAAAAAAAAAAAAAAAAAAAAAATATATATATATATATATATATATATATATAATATAAAAGTTTTTTCATGCTCTGACACGCTCTGGTTCTATTGCTGTTGCTCAGATCGAAAGTTTGCTGACATATTCTTAATCAGAAATTTAATGTAAAATATTTTTTGTTCTATAACGTTTATCGCTAAGACTTATCATTTAGGAGCTATATTGGTTTGAATGGAAACAAAAGTCGCGTTTGGACCCCCTATTTTCTCTCAACTTAATAATTCTCTTAACGAATAACCATTAACAATTTAAGTTATTTGAATTCTTTAATTTAATCCTTTCAATTATACTATGTAATGTAGGAACGGCAGTGGAATTTAAATAGGCACATCCATGATCTGTTGTTTTTCCCAGCCAGGAAGAAATTGACTTTTTTCTTAAATGTAAGGGGCACCGGTTATATACAATGCCGCATAATAAACTACCCGTGGCTTGTGTTTTATCTAATTGACTGTGGAAGGTGATACTATTTGAAGCTATTTATAAATGGCTGCAATGATCTAAGTGCTATTCCCCTCAGTTTGCTTTTAAATTTTTGGAAAGTAGAGCTGTCCTAGTAATGGCCACACCTCGTAGTACTTACATTTCAGTTTTGAATTACTGTTTTAATATTAACTTCATTCATCTGAGTATAGCTTCCGCAAAATGATGATTCAATTTTTTTATAGATAAACAGAAATGTTCAAGGTGGTGGTAATCTTAAGCTTCATATTGGGATTGGCAACTCTATGTCTTTGCCAGCTCAACTTTTCTCCAGGATGGGGTAAACGTAGCCAAGAAGAGTGTAAACTGAATACGGAAGCAGTATTTTACATCTATAAAACCATACAAGTAAGCTTTATTATATTATATATATAATATATTATATAAATTCTTCAATGAAGGAGTTACTTTTATTGATCAATAATAGTATAATAAACAGCATATAAACTCCTCTTTTTTAAAAGTATAAACTAGTGACATGTTTCGGGAAACAAGGTCCCATCATCAGACTGAAAACAGTATTTAACAATTTATTATAATCACACTATATTTTCAACATCTAAACAATACTATTCATATTTCTATCTATCACAATGTATATATTATAAATTACCTTTAAAATGATTTCTTGGTGTTAACACACCGTGTCTGTTTCTCTTTTACATGGTCAATAGAATAATTCATCTACCTTATGGGTACAAGGGTCAATCCTAATTTCTACTGTTGTTTTTAGTACTAAGTTGGCCAATCTTATATTATTAATTCATTAATTATACTAGCATATATGGATCCTGTTTTATCTGTGCCTCTTTTGTAGTTTATTGCATTATTTATTGTTTTTATTGTTTTATTATGTATAGCACTTCTTTTATTTTTCTGTTATGTGTTTTGGTTTCGTGTTGTAAGATTTTAACATTATCAAAATTGAATTTGTGGTTCAGTTTTTGTACGTGTTCTAAAAGGGCTGTTTTATTGCTGTTTGATTTGCTAATTTTTTTAGTGTCGTATTTATGCTGATTAACTCTTTTATATAAATTCCGCTTAGTTTCTCCAATATAATGTTTTTAAATAATAATAAATAATGCAATAAACTACAAAACAGACACAGATAAAATAGGATCCATATATGCTAGTATAATTAATGAATTAATAATATAAGATTGGCCAACTTAGTACTAAAAACAACAGTAGAAATTAGGATTGACTCTTGTACCCATAAGGTAGATGAATTATTCTATTGACCATGTAAAAGAGAAACAGACACGGTGTGTTAGCACCAAGAAATCATTTTAAAGGTAATTTATAATATATACATTGTGATAGATAGAAATATGAATAGTATTGTTTAGATGTTGAAAATATAGTGTGATTATAATAAATTGTTAAATACTGTTTTCAGTCTGATGATGGGACCTTGTTTCCCGAAACATGTCACTAGTTTATACTTTTAATAAAGAGGAGTTTAAATGCTGTTTATTATATTATTATTGATGAGTAATATATTATATTATTTATTTATATTATAACCTTATATTATATCAGCTTAGATTTTACATGTCTAATTATAGTTTCGAATAATTAATCAATCCTAATTGTATATTATTATAATTGTCTCAAGCACATGTTAGTATGATAAGCGTACATTGAAAACAAACAAAACATATTCTGATGGTACATTAGTATCTGAACCATATTTTAAAATAAAGGTAACAATATTAAAATTACTTTTTAATGCAGGCATGACATATATAGAAGAATCAATATAATCAGAAATAGTATCATATAAATTAATAAAATGATAGGCCTCTGGAAGGTTTCCTTTAAACGTACAATAATTCAAAAGATTACTTATACTTATATACTTTAAGATGAGTTGTAATTTTTAACTATGTTCTTAATATTTCCAGAATGAAATAAAGAAACTAATCGAGTGCGAAAAGTTAACGAGATAGAGGAACAAGCTACGTATAATCCCAAGGCATCTAACCACTTTTTTAAAACCAGGATACTTCGATGTTAAAGAGTAGTCAATAAACTGTTATCGATACATTATTTTTATTTCCTTATCCTCATTCCAAACAATAATAGTACGTTTGGGAATCGATTATTTGACGTTGGGACCGAAGTAACCAAATCCTCAGTTAATCGATACCAGACAAAATTAAGGGAAATACATAAAAAAGAATAACGTAGGTTTACTTTATTACATAAGTAAATCAAAAAGTTTATGGCATGAAAAAATCTGACAAATAATAAAATTAATTAAAAACAATTGTATGCTCGGTTAATCGAATCTCGAATGTATACACAAGTAGTTATATTGCTTTAATGGAGTTTTATTGTTCTCGTAATTAAACAATATAAAATTAGACACGTCATTAAAAACAACGCAGAACGTTTTGATCCAATTTTATTGATGCCTCCTCAATCTCTTTACCCAGAGATGATTGTTTGGTTTATAAGTTTATATTGTTTTGGAAATTCAATTTTGGTTCTTCGGTTTAGATTTATTCTATACTTGTTAATCCTCGAGTTCCCAACTCCCACCTTCTTCCTGGATGCACTCCCCTAATTATTAATTCCTTGTTCCTTTTCTCTTTCTTCGATTACTGTTTATTCGTCCACAATAAAACCTCACGTGAAATAGAAAGGAGGCTGAAATAATTAATTATTTTAGACAGAAACGACAAGAAACTACCCGTCGTTTTCAACTTATTAAAAATTTATTGGACGAACGTTCGAGCTTTCCGATTAATTAATTACAAGATACTCAATTACATGACAGTAATTAGACCTATTTGGACGTACGGAGTTGGGCTTTGGGGATCCACTAAACAATCCAATTCGTCTCTTATCTAATCCGAAATCCTCAATGCTTTCCTACAAACGAACATATCCATTAAGATTAACCATATGTTGCTTATTCAGCCTAAACTAGATACCTACCCTTTTATAGTTAAATCCATAACCATTCAAATACACTAGTGTCTCAACTAGCTTCTCATTCTATTCCTGATCACCCTCCGAGGTGTCTGAAAAGAACATGGTCTCGGGACCTTCTAATGTATAATTTTTATAGAAGTATTACCGATAGGCAGTTGCTTTACAAGTAAATGACATGTCATTATGATCATTATCTTAACATTTACTAGTTGTATTTTTATTTTATTGTATACAGTTGTAAAATTCAATAAATAGTTAAAACGAATAAAAAAATAAGCCAGCTTTTAAAACATTAATAGCGAGTTTAGTGATTGGGTGCCCGCAGTCACATTCAGTATTTTTTTCCCAATAAATGATAGTTTGATTTTACTTTTGTATACTGCTAATCATAAAGGTTTAGGTCACCCGCTATCAAGATCTGAATGGAAATCATTGCCAAAGTAAATATTACATTTTCAAAGTATCATGTGCTTAACTGTTATGATAAGACTTGCTATGAAAACAACTCGTGTGGGACCCATCGAAGCATTAATGGTTTTTACGGCTGAGAGTGAACCCACCTACGCCTCCCCAACTCCCCCTCCCCCTCCCCTCCCTACCTCTATCAATGAACCCATTACAAGAGGAACTGTTGATGACTCATCTATTTTTCATTGATTTACGTTTCTATGGAGCGGAATGGCACAACACAACTGCAACCACTCCCTCGCTAGCTGCCATGGTTCCTTCTGTATTTCATCTACGAAAGCTAGCTGATATCACCAAAATTACATGTCAAAAGTTCTTTTTTTTTTTTTTTTGTAAATTTGAAACAACAAATAAATAAATATAAAATCAATCTAAATTAAATAAACTCATTAAATGCTAATACGACGTTTTGTAAACTGTAGTAATAAAAATCATTACCTTTTCAGTATTTTGCAAAAGTAATAATTTTTTAGAATTATAACAATTAAATTTTGTTTGAAAACCTCTTTTAGTGGTAGATGCAACCTTACTGACCTGGATAAGTAAAATCTTGTTTAAGTGGAATACCTCTATAAGTGAGATTGAAATCCTGTCACACTATGAGATTCCGCTTTTCCAGGATCGACTTTATATTTATTTATAAATTATGATTTTTAGTTTTGTATAGTCATGATGCATTTTTTTTTGTTTCAATTCAATGTTAAAAGTATTGAGAATAAGGCATTGGCCGTGAAACGTGGCCCAGAATTATAATATAAAAATGTTTTTTGGATAAATAAATATTTTTCAGGAAATAATATTGGAATCATTATCATAATATCATTAATCTCCTCATCAATTAATATATTATCATTTGATTTTCATCACACCTTATTTTACTGTACATACATTTAGGCTTATCGCCTTATGTACTCAAGGTATAAATAACGGGTTATCCTGCAGGTTAGCAGCCTATTCTAGCTTTGGTGGGAAGGTCGAGCATAATTGCCAAGTTGAGCCAACAAATGTGAACCAGTCCAACCTTCGCCGCAGAAGATGGCACATGTAGAAGATGCCATTCCAAACGCTCGGCTACCTCTATCCCCGTCATGAAAAGTTAGCACATTTAAAGATAGAGGCTACTTTATAACACAATGCACAATTAGCTGAGTAATAGAATGATATAGGGCAGTTAGCGAAATGATCTATTAGTCGCGTGCCACTCCTATTGATATATTTGGCTTAGGAATGGTTTTAAAAGATACAAATGAATTTATGTTACAAAAAAAATATTTCTATATAATTTAGCTTCGACTGAGGGGGGGGGGGGGGGGGGGGGGATGGGTAGTACGAATTTTAACATCGCAATAACGAGTGGAAAATAACAGAATTAACTCTCAATTAAATTCGCCTCAAAGAAGAGTGTGATTACTGTTATGTACTGAAATATTTTACGAAAGTTATAGATGATTATGTACACTTTCTTTACTTTGATATTGTGTTGTGTTGAAATAAAATATTTATTTAAAAATTTATCTTAAAAAAATTACTTGATAAGAAGGAAACGAAGTGATGTGGTCAGCATCCATAATCAACCACCAGATTTTTTACGCAACCCATTAAAGTTTCTAATTCTTTAATATGTAATAAATATATCATTCTGATTGATCTCTACAGTCCAGGTTAGTTCCTGATAGTTCTTTTAACATGTTAAATTATATAAAGAGTAACGGAGACATAGAAACTATGTTACTAACGGACGATCTCAACTCAAAATCTTAAGTATCACAAATGCTCATACTCGTATCAACCAGTTCAGGCATCTTCAGGACTGAAAAAGAAAAATATCATAAAATTATACAAAATAAAGTGTATTTGTTGTCTGGATGAAATATATCCAACGTTTGCCATAGTATAATTGTGTTTTGTTATTTTTAAATATTATTTTATTAATTTTTTTTCCCTATCACGGATCCCAATAAATAAATCTGCAAGATAAAAAAAGGTATTGGACAACAAATTAAATTAATACTAAATATGCTTCCTGACTTATAATTTAATATAACTTATAGAATTGGTACTTTCATAATTTTTGTCTGCAATATCATTGGAACTGAAATCGTACGGTTTTATTTGATAATTTGTATCCACTGTAGGGATTAAAAGAGTTTTCATATTTCCACTCTTGAAGAATTTAGGTTCTTTTATATTTATCTTAATTAGAAATAAGGGACCATTGATAAGCGATAGAATCAGTTAATATATAATAGCATAATGTTAAAAATAGTTAATTTTTTCCTTGAACTAACGACAAGTAGGGTCAAGTGAGCTATGTACGATAATTTTCTTTTTATTTATTTTTATGTATCTCTTTATCTGTTTGTCAATCTCATTTGCTGACATCTTAAATTGGATGTCGAATTTCAGGATAAACGGAAGAATAAGTGATTTCCTGTTTTTTGCAGAATATTTGTGAACAATGCTGCTAGTGAAGTTTTGCTCTTGTTGAAAAACTAATGATTTCTGATGATTGATTATATCTTCCCTTTAATCTTCAATTAGTTGATGTTTGAATAGTAAAGAAAGTTTATTCTAACCAATATAGTTTTAACAAATTTTTGTTTCAAACGCTGTGGGACACAGTGTAACGTAACGCGTTATACTGTTCCTCCTTTGATTATATATATGTTTTCTAGGTACATCGAAAATGGTTGAGAATAGTAAAGGGAAGATGGACATTGGTATACAAAGAGCTAATAAAATTAAAGAGGAAAATATAATATTTTCATATTATAAATTTGTTTATGCTTAATTTCGATTACAAAAAAAAATTTATGGAACATAATTGAGGTTAAACGTTTTCTATTTTTCATATCATATTTTGTTTAATGTATGTTTAGTGTTTCCCATTTTGTTAAACTATGACGGTTTCACTGTACTCCACCTCTGGGGCACTCTGTAACAAAGTTGTGATTTCAGATAACTAAAGCCTAATATGAAGGTTTATTGTTTATTTTGGTCCAACGTCCTTATGTACTCCAACTAGGGCAGGAAGGACGGGTTGTCCTAGAGGTTACCAATCTATTGTAGCCAGAGTGGGAAGACCAAGATTCATTTCGTGGGTCCGCCAGGAAATAGGTTTTAACCCACCCAGGTGTGATTCGAACCCACAACCATCAGTACCGAGCGCGCTGAGAACCTCGCCCCAATTCGCTCGGCCATCGAGTATCCAATAAGGTTGAAGGTTAAAGAAAAAAACCCAAAAAACATAAAGGTTAAAGACTGTTGGTTTTATAGCAAATAATTAGAAGAGGAAATATACCTTTTCCAAGATTACTTAAACCTTTTACAGAGTAGTTTAATCATTTTCTAGTTATGTTTAATCCATTTCCATATTGGTTTAATCTTTTTTTGTTTAGTCTTTTGTTTAAATAATTGAATAACTTTTTCCATTTTACTTAAAACTATTCCATTTATATTTCTCGCTTTTATATTTTTAGTCTTTTTCGATGTAGGTTGAATCATTTTCCAATTTTATTTAAACTTTTTTTAAATGGAATTAGGACTCTACATTTTTACGGAAAATTGGAATAAAAGGATAATCATCAAAACGCCATCATCTGACAATTCATCATTTATTATTACATAACAAACAGTACAATAATGTAAAAATAAAATAAATCATTCAATATTTTTATGAAGTACTCTAAAAATGAAATACAAATTATTTTCCTAGGTTGTACGAGAAAAGGAAAATAAAAAGAATTGTGGAGTAAAAAATAGCTGTAGAGGGAGACATAAGCCAAAGTTCCTCACGGATGGAATTTTATCGCGGTTTTAAATTGTACTCATTGTTACCTAATAATAAATGCTGGATTATCATAATATGACGTTTTGATGATTATTATCTTTGTTTTCCAATTTTCCATAACAATTTAGGGGCCTAATTCCGTTCAAAAAAAGTTTAAATAAAATTGGAAAATGGTTCAACCTAAATGGAATTCAAGACTAAAAATATAAATGGAATAGTTTAAAAGAAAAAGATAAGGTATTATTGGAAAATGTTTAAATATGAATGCGAAAGTTAAAATATAAATTGAAAAAGATTTAAAAAATGTGGAAATGGATTAAACATAACTAGAAAATGATTAAACTATTCTGGAAAAGATTTAAGTAAACGAGGAAAAGGTATAATAAACCGCTTTTAAAAATAAAAATGACTTTTTTGTTATACTGCTCTCCACTTGACCCTACGTATTTAAACAATACGACTTCGTGTCCAGGATGGTTGTTGGCCTCGAGTTCATAGACGCTACTGTTTAAATAGTTCTGACGCATTTGTTGTCGCTTTGACTAAACTGTTTATCCTGTAACAGGGTTGAACATAATATTGGCTATTTTAATTATTATTGATCAAGTCACAGTTCTAAAGAAGACAGTAAGCGTAACCCCTTTTTGTTATCCATTCGTTTCATACCGCACGGATTTGTAAACCATGACTGCGCATGGCGAAGGCAGGCTGGGGGGGGGGGGGGGGGGGGGGGGCACTGGGGGCAGCAGTGATGAGCGAGAGGGCGGCTGTGCGGCTGAACGGAAACGGGACCCTCGAGGCGCCGCCGCCGGGGGAAGGTGCTTGGCCCTCGCTTCTACTCACCAACGTCGCCGCCTCCGTCTTCGCCTCCTCCTGGCTTATCGCAACATCTTCCCAGGATGTACTCCTCGCCTTCTGGGCCTTTCTCACCGCCTCTGATAGCCTCATCAACCAAGGCGGCACAATCTTCTTCCTCATTACAGGCCACCACTCTTCCTGTCTACCTCTCGCCTCCTCGTCTCTCTTCTGTCTCGTCCTCCAGATTTCTTTTATGGCATCTCTATCCGTATTTCCATCTCCTTATGTACCAATATATCTCCATATACTCGTACCATTCATTCTAGCTCTGGTGATTACGATGCCCTTCTTGTTTCCTCAAGTTGCTGTAGCGAGATACTTTCACAGTAGGTCAGTAGTACCATATAACTTCATAAAAACAATAACGTGACAAATAAAAAAAAAATATTTCTTCTTAATATAGAATTCTTACTAACAAGGGGAGGACAAACTCATTGTCAGTCTTGTTGTCGTGAGGACACACTTCTCACGGATCTTGTTGGCAATTTATTTGGGGGTTCCTGGTCAAAAAATATTGGCAAGTTTTGCGGTCTCGACAAATGGGCCCTAGAAGCCGAGAGAAAAAAAAAAGCATTGGAATAATTTATTTTACATCTCGAGTTTAAAAAATGATATCGAGATGATTCTTGCATCAAAATTTTTATTTTTTAGAGCAGATTTTATGAAAAATACAGCTGCTTCATTGATTTTGGTTTAGGTTAATTAAATTTTAAAAAAAATATTAAATTTTCAAGTAAATTACCTTAGTAGATTTTTTTAAACACAAAAACTGACATCGGATTCGAATTCAGCACCTTCAAAAACGTTGAATTAAGTTTATTCAGTAACAAAAAATATCCTTTTTTCCACCCTCTTCAAGTGGTAAAAACAAATATTTAAACAGATTATTGGTAAATTTTCTTTAAATCATTATTACTTTGTTACACCCCACGCAAATTTTCAAGACAGAGCCTTAGCTTTCTTTATATAAATGCCAAGTTCGATGGACAAAAGAGAAGGAAAACGCATTTTTAACTTGAGTTCGAAATCAGATACAAAGATGAAACCAAAGACATTTCAAGCGTATTACCACCCTATATTTTGGGTAAATGTACGAAAATGGTACGTTTAGCCGTCTAACCGTAATTTATTTTTTTTAATTTTCAATTTAAGAAAAAATTGATTACGCAACTTTTTAATGTTACGATTTTTTATTTTGACGAAATTTTTTATTTAAGTGCTTTTGAATGCTGAATCCGAATCCGATGTCGGTTTTTGTGTAAAAAATAAATCTATGAAGTACGGTAGTTTGCTTCAAGATCTAATCATTGTTTCAGAATTTAATCCAATAAACCATAATGCCTGAAGCGACTGTATTTTTTCTAAAATTTACATTCAAAAGTTTTGTTATAAGAATCGTGTCGATATTATTTTTTTAAAACTCGAGATATATAATAATTTTTTTAAATATTAATTTTTAATACAAATCAAAAATGAAATTCATTAAATAATATTTTAACAAAAAGAAACGAACAAAAATTCTCGAAGTTAAAAAAACTGAATTTTATTTTTTTTATAACAATTTATTGAAATTTACAACTGTACAAACTTTATACATCAAGTAAATGTGCTGTTAACTATTACAATAATTCTATACTAGAAGGTCTCTGGGCCATCTTCTTTTCAGACGCCTCGGAGGATTATCAAGAGTTGAGAAATTAGGGAATTTGAGTGGTAATAGAGCTTACTATAAAAGGATATATATCTGGTTTGGGCAAAATCAGCAACATATGGAACACTAAGATCATTATGGATAAGTTTATTGGTGACAAAGTAAGGTGCATTGAGGATTTTTCGAAGGATTTTGGATTGTAAGAATTGGATACGAGATGAATTGGATGGTTTAGTGGAGCCCCAAAGCTCAACTCCGTACGTCCAAATAGGTCTAATAACTATCATGTAATTGAGTATCTTGTAATTAATCGGAAAGCTTGAATGTTTGTCTAGTAAAGGTTGAAGTAATCGGGCAGTTTCTTGTCTTTTTAGTCTTGTATGTGGATTCCAAGTAAGACGTTTGTCCAAGTGAAGTCCTAGGTAGCGGATCTGTTCAAAAGGGATAGTGCAATATCATTAAAGGATACTTTAGGACAGGAAATCGTGGGTTTACGACGAAGGGTAAAGGTTATTTGGTGGGATTTTTTTGGATTTATTTTGAATCTCCATTTTTGACACAATTCTTGAAGGGTTAGGATATGGGATTGGAGTGTTTGGGAGGCAATGAAGGGATCATTGTTTACTGATAACACACATGTGTCATCAGCGTAAGAGGTTTAATAAGGTTCTTGAGGTTCATACGATAAAATAACAACTATATTATGGCAACGTTTCGAGACTATATGATTCTCATAATCATGCTAATGTTACTGGTGGATATTTTGCTACATAAACCACAAAGGTGTGTAGGGACTAACAAATTATAACTCTAATGTACATCAAGGAAGGGGCTGTTGATATCATTATCCATCCTCGGAACGTGGTTCACTTTGCAATAATAGGAAGCAAACTACAGATTACTTTTTACAGAATCAAAAACGAGCGTGTGGCCTCTTCTTTATTGTCTTGCTCATTCGATTGCGAATATTTGCAGATCGATATTTGCAAATAGTTTTAGGTTTTCGTAGGTTGGAGCAACCAGAAACCCTCATGAATGTCTTGCCCTTGGATGTCACTGTCACTCTGTGCTGCAAAGAGAAGTGAAATTCGGCATATATCAATACAAGTTACAATACAAATAGTTTCATATTCCTCTATACTCTGTAATTATATATATTTTTATTATTCTAACACATTTTGTTATATACTTGTACTATAGCTAACTTTATGTTTTGAAATAACTTATATACTTTTATTGTAACCTGTTTTTTCACTGTAGGGTATGATTATGACAACAATATAGTCTCGAAACGTCACTAAAATAGTTGTTTTTATTTAATGACTGAACCTCAAGAACCTTACTAAACATTTAATAGTAACAGTCAAGAAAGTAACACACAAATATATATATATATATATATATATATATATATATATATATATATATATATATATATATATATATATTATTTATTTATATATATATAGTCACCGAAAAACACTAATAATATGCTAAGTCGAAATAATTTATTACATAAATTTACCCTCTGTTACCCCTGCACCCCCAGTGGCTCATCAATTGGAAGTAACAGTCCTTTTGCGAGGGAGGTTATTCAATGCAATTTTTGGATACTCAAAAATGCGAGAAACTGTGGAATCGAGGATATTTTGCAAAGCAGCTTCGCCTGATATTTCAGAGAATTTTATTGTTTCTGAAGGAGGGTAACATTTTTTTTTTTTTTTTTTTTTTTTTTTTTTTTTTTTTTTAAGCTTCTATTATTTTAGGAGATGTAGTTTGGAGCTGAAAATATTGAACTACGTGACGCAGCTTGCCGTCGCTTTTCCACATTTGACACAAAACCTAACAAATTTCTCTTCAATTCTTCTTCATTAATACGTCCTGAATTGAGTCGTGATAAAGCGTTTTTCAATTGGTCCCAAACGGCTTCCCTTTTCAGATTTATTTTAATTCCATTCACATGGTTTGAGTTTATGCTACTAATTTTTGTTTTGAATATAAGTAAATTAGGTGTAGAATAAATACATATCAATCAAAATTTGATCTCAGACGCACTTAAATTACTTTTTTACCATCAAATATAATTTAGTGCTGTAATTTAAACGTTAGTCGATATTGGATTTTAAAAAAATAGTCAAGAACAGAAACGACTTTTAAATAAGATGATTCTTAATTAAACTAGAAATGGTAAAAATTTCTGATCTCCTAAATTTTGAGCTCATTTTTCGAAGAAAAATTTCCTTAAAATATAATAATTTATAATTCATTTTAAAATAATTGTCAAAAATATACCACTTCTTCATATTAGATAGATGTTTGGAAAGATGTATTTAAACTATTTTATTACTCAAGTGATACATGAATTTAGAAGAAATTATATATGTGTATATATATATATATATATATATATATATATATATATTTTTTCAAGAATCTATTATTTTATTTTTATTTATTATATATATATATATATTATATATATAATATATATATTTATATATTTTATATATGTATAAATATATATATATGTTTAATAAGGTTCTTGAGGTTCAGTCAATAAATAAAAACAACTATTTTGGCGACGTTTCGAGACTATATTGTTCTCATAATCATACCCACAGTGAAAAAACAGGTTACAATAAAATTATATAAGTTATTTCAAAACATAAAGTTAGCTACAGTACAAGTATATAACAAAATGTGTTAGAATAATAAAAATATATATAATTACAGAATATAGAGGAGTATGAAACTACTTGCAATGTTACTGGTGGATGTGGTATCAACTACCTTAATTCCAACAATTCTAGTACACAACTGACCTGGGGAAATTTTGAAAAACCGTTACAAAGGCTTATGTGGAATTCCATAGAAATAATTAAGTTAAAAGGACTGGATGGTATTCCCAAGATGCAGGTACAAAAATATTTCGGTGTAATATACTAATAAATGGATGAATGATTTATGTGATGCATATTAATGTAAATGTATATTATTGGTCTGAATGTATTAATTTGGAATAACAGGTGTTAAGATTTAGAACGTCTGATTTTTTCTTTATTGCGTGATTTTTAAATTTTTCTATGGTTATCATTTCTTTTAAAATTATTTTGTTCATGGTGAATAATTTTAGGGGAATCAAATTTAAAAGAATGTTTTGTTTGCCTGTAATTTGTGGCGAGAGCTGTTCGTTCAGGTTTTTTCGGATTTTTATTTATAGAACTGTATTTATGTTGATACACTCGTCGTTTAAAATATTGTTCCGATGTACCAAATAAGACTTGCCACAACTATCTTCACACGGTATTTCATAAACAATATTAGACTGTAATTCTAACTTAATAGTTCAAGTACATCATTCCAAACAACTACCTAATCTGAAGAAGTGGTATATTTTTGACAATTTTTTTAAAATTAATTTTAAATTATTATATTTTAAGGAAATTTGTCTTCGAATTTTCAAATTCAATTTTATGAGATCAGGAATTTTTACCATCTCTATTTTATTCAAAAATCATCTAATTAAATAATGATTAAATCTTTCAGTCAAATAATCATTAGTTCACTAAAAATTACTGAATTGTTTAATCATAGTAAAATTATGTGATTGATTCCAGAAAATTAGTTGTCAAATAGCAATGATTAAATTTCAAACTCAAAACTTTCATATTAACTCCCATTTCATACTTTTTTTAATTTCAATTTATTCCTATTTAGGATTTTGTTAGGAATTAAAAAGTTGTTTGCAAAGGAAATCCATTTACGTAAAGGAAATAAATAAAAAAAATATGCCAATGATGGAAAACACACTTTTCAACTTTCAATAGTTTTAGAAGGTTGCTCCACAATTTATTTTGTAAATTATTATCAATATTTAGTTGCCATACCTTTAGCGGAAATAACAGCAGGAAACCTTCGGAGGCATAGAATCTATTAAGGCCCGATTTCAGTCATGTGGATTGGACTACCAACGTTTGGTTACTTATTGATAGAGTTCATTATGATTTCAGGGATTTTCAGTTTTCAAACGCTATTTCACCTCCTGCCATAGCAGTTATATCAGATGCAGGTCCGGACTTTGGATTGGCCGCTTCAAAACTTACATTTTTTGATTGAAGCCACCGCGTTACTACAGCTCATTTGTGCGTTGGGATCGTTTTTATGCCGAAAAATCCAACTGGGGCTTTTTTTTCTTGCCCACACTGCTGTAAATTATTCCGCAGTATATCCCACATGCGTCATACATTCGTTTATACGCGATAAAGATACAACACAATACTCCAGGACTAAGTTCTCACATTTACACCATTCAGAGGTTTATTTTGAAGCAGGATAATACAAGACTTCATGCGGCCAGGTGTGTTAGGGAATACCTACAGCAAGTTAGAATCGCAGTTAAGCTGCTTGATCTGCTTGGAGCCCTGAGTCCAAGCAACGAAGACCAAAAATTCATGTAGAAGCCAATTTTGGCACAGTTGTAGGAGGAGGTGTCCTTAACAACATACTAAAAGTACTGGGGTGGAGTGGAGCTAAGGGTGGGGGGGGGTTTACAGGTCGGTACTCTTTTGGCTATAACTCCAAAACTATTTGTCTAATATCGAATTTATTTTTTTCATCTTAAAGCAGGTAAATGTATTATCAGATACCGTATATTTAATTTTAATTAGGTTTTGTGAAATATCGATTCCACCTCGCTGAATTACGCGTACTGTTGTGAAATCCTTATTTTTTCGGAACATTCCTCGTTATAACTCTAAAAATATTTGTTCGATTCCGAATTTCTTTTTTCCGACTCACAGCTGGTTAAATTTTCTATTAGATCCTATATATCAAATTTTGATTAAAGTCCGTGAAACACCCACGCCAGCCCAATTAACATATCAAAAATGTCATGTTTTGCCAAAACATACATATTTAGTGTGCTAGCATGGATATTACACGGAATATAATTAAAAGACATAGATAGGTAATTTAAGTAGCTTTAAAATTAAATAAAGGAATTTGGGATAGGACAAATTGTTTAGGAGTTATAGAGAAAATATGCCATCAAAACTTATATAACAGTTCGCAGTTGTTAGCGTGCTGACAAAGGTATTACACGGATTTTAACAAAATTTGATATATAGGATCTAATAGAAAATTTAACCAGCGATGAGATGAAAAAATGATATTTGGAATCGAACAAATATTTTTAGAGTTATAACGAGAAATGTTCCGAAAAAATGAGGATTTCAAAACAATACGCGGAATTCAGCGAGGTGGAATGGATATTTCACGGAACTTAATTAAAATTAAATATACGGTATCTGATAATAAAATTAACCTGCTTTAAGATGAAAAAAAGAAATTCGATATTAGACAAATAGTTATGGAGTTATAGCCAAAAGAGTACCGACAAACGTGTTTTTGAGGATAAGTTAGCCAATTTTTCTTTCTGCACAGTTCTAAAACTATTGATCTGACCAAAACATTAATAGAACCAAATTTATTGAAAATTTGCTTAGCTTTAATAATGTATATAACACAAAATGTGCTGAAAGTAACGGTTTCCGAGTTATTGAATCAAAGTACTAAATACATACAATTTTCAACACTTTCCCCCCTCCCCTGCTCAAACCTGAACATATTTCAAAGAAATTTTTTAACCACATTTACAGCTAAGGTTGGTGAACAATATGCAGTAGTCAGACCTTTTTATTTTTGGTTCGATTTCAAGGTTCGAATGCTAATTTCCCTGTACTATAATAAGCATATTGGGCTTAACGACAATAATTTTATTTTTAGCAATAAGCATTCAATTAATAATAATAAACTATTCATTTGTTACAATAGACATTCATCTTAGAGCATAAGTAGAGGAAATACATGCTACTAATAACATTTTCAATAGGTAAAAAAACATGAAATTTCATTTTCTATATATATTTGTAAGTTGTTACTTTTCACAATTAATTAATTCATTTATTTTTCGAGATTGTGCTGTTTAATGTTTTTTAAAAATTAATTTAAATAATTGTTATAAGATATTTGAAAACTTTTTGAGTAAAATGTCAAAAATTCAATATTATCTAGGTGCGCCACTTTTTTTTTGTAACTCAGTATATTACTAAAGGTTTAAGGGCCAGTACCGTTTCAATCTTTTAAGAGGGTTGTAGGGACGATTAAAACTGGAAAGATATTGAACGAGAGGATTAGGATAATTGGATAGATTTTATGAGGTTTCGAGAATTTAGAAAGAATGAGATCAAGGAAAACGAAGGAATACGTAGTCACTACGTAGTTTTATTGGTGACATAATATGGTGCATTAACAATTAGTTGTTCGGAGGACTTTAGATAGGAAAGATTGAATGCATTTGATATTGGACTTTCTTGCTGTACCCACAGTTCAAGACCGTAGGTCCAAGTAGGTTTCAAGATAGTTTTGTGTATGACGAGTTTGTTATCAACTGAAATATGAGTATTTTCGCCAAGTAGTCTGTAAATTTGGCTGAACCTTCTATTGAGTTTTTGGCTTTTGAGTCCAGCGTGAGGGTTCTAGGTCAGTCTTTTGTCAAGCGGAAGCCAAAATAACGTACGTACTGTATCCACAGAATACAGAATATAATAGAAGTGGTGGGTAGGTGGGGGGGGAGATGGCTCCCGGCAAGGAGCGCTATCCCCACCACCTAAACCCCGGCTGTCCCTATCAGTACCACTGTTTTTCCCGTGTTTTTTTGGAACAATTGCTAATTGTTAGGTCTCTGTTGTGTGTATGTGTTTTTTTTTTTTTTTTTTTTTCTCAATTGGATTAAATAATGTCGTCTTGTGCCGCGTTTGGATGTTCTAGCAAAGAGTCCAACAAGGATTTAAACCCTCCAATAACCCTTCACCGGTACATTTTAAAAGTACACAGTTTAGTTTTTCAATAAATTGAGAAACAAATCTTCCTTCCCTTTCGCCACAGTAAAAATATGTTTATTGTGGAGCTTTTTTAACTTTATTGTTAAACTCCCCTATATTAACAATAATAGATATTGTAACCACATAATACAGAATATTTTGTATATCCAATTAGGATTGATAAATTAATTGCTAATTCTATTGAAATTATATTTATTTGAAAACAAGTTTCGAATGTTAAACATTAAACCTTAAGAAGACGTTTTACATCAATAATATAGTTTTAGATTTGAATAAATCTTTAAAAGGTAAACAGTTCCAATTTTACCTTTTATTTTTTCATCATCTTCCGTTCAGCTGAGGAGGAACGAAATAAGTGGGTTCAAGCCTTGAGGCAAGAAAAATGGAAGCCAACAAATACAAGTGTTATTTGTTCAAAACATTTTAAAGATGACGATTTTGACAGCTCTTCTCCATTTCGAGCAAATCTAAAGAAAGGTGCAATTCAGTCGGTTTTTTGATTTCCTAGATCATTTAAGACAGACGATTATAAAGGTATAAATAACTTTCTACGCTTTCCTCCTGCTTTACCAACCTAATTAATTATACCAATTTTTTTTCAGGAAAGGGGACCAATAAAAAGGCTTGCGACCCCGTTGAAAAATATTAGGTCTCCAAATAAAAAGAGATTTAAAATATGTTAGAGATCACTAATAAAAACATAAACGAGCTCAAAAAAACAACTTGATGAAAATCTGTACAGCTTCGAAATACAGCTGATTCATTAAGCTTCACTGAAAATTCACTTTCTAACCACAAAAAAAAAAAAAAAATACAGGTTGAAAAGAAAAAACAAATTTAAAACCTACGCCGAAACATTTTGCGATATAAGAAGAAAAACTGTGCCTACAAATACAGTCTACAAAAACTGTGCGAAAAAAAAGAAAATTACTAATTAAATAAAGAATAGAAAATTTGCTTTCGTTACTTCTAAAACAATACCTTGGGAGAAACTCTTTTCTAGATTTTCACATTTTTTAGAAGATGGCTCTCATTATTCATTATTAATAAGATCGATCGGAATGATATTTTTTAAAGTCCGAATCCACCATTTTTTGAAAAATATCAATGATAATATTCATAAAAATAAAATAAGATCGAAAATTAAGAAATTAGTAATTTTCTTTTGGTAATATTCTGTTTTATTTTCGTTCTTAAACTACCTACCTATGCATGAATGTGATAAATTTCTGAACAATTAGATGGAATCCAATAAAATTCGTAAGAGTTGAAGCCTAAATATTAGATGATTGTAATAAGCTTGTAAAGTTGTAAATAAGCCTGAGGTGGAGCAGCCCGGGGTGGAGGTGGTGGGGGGAGAGCCAGTCGAACTGGAGCCACGGGGACCGTACGGCTTTGCTGTCTCTGCCGCTTCTACTATATTCTGTATTCTGTGACTGTATCGGATTTGGACAGAGGTACATCACTGAAGTGGATGAGTGGACAGGGTCTTTGGCGTAGGATAAAAGTTATAATATTACATTTGATTCAATGACATCTATCTTTAAATGGATACACCATGCTTCCATTTGTAAAATATGTGAAGGTTGAGGAAGTAAGATAATCATAATCATAAATATGTTTAAAATGTAAGGTTATATAAAAGTGATTTGATTTTTTTAAACTGTTTTTTTAATTTTTCTTAAAAAGTGCTGCGTTGATTTCAAAATATTTTTTATGGGACTACCTCTGAAGTAGGCCCTACCGATCTAAAAAAGAATCATCAAAATTGACGGAGGTTCTCAACTTTATTTCTTTATTTGTCTTTATTTTTTTATTTTTTTTTTTGTTTATGTTACGCGATTATTCCGTCAATTCTGAATCAATTTCGATTATTCTTTTTTAGATCGGTAGGGCATACTTCAGAGGTAGTCCCATAAAAAATATTTTGAAATCAACGCAGCATTTTTTAAGAAAAATTCAAAAAACAGTTAATAAGTGATTTTATGAACTGTTTTTTTGATTTTTCTTAAAAAGTATTGCATTGATTTTAAAATATTTTTTATGGGACCACCTCTAAAGTATGCCCTACCGATCTAATAAAGATTCATCAAAATTGATTAAGAATTGACGGAGTAATCGCGTAACATGCACACAAAAAAAATAATAAAAATAAAGACGAGTTGAGAACCTCCTCCTTTTTGAAGTCGGTTGAAAATATCAGTCAATCTATATTTTTTACACTCAAATATGAAATCTATACATAAGCAATTATGTTATTTTTGCTAGCCATAAATCAAATAAAAAATATGTATGCAGTTATAAAACATCTCTGTAAAAAAACTTTTTTATTAAAATAAGTGTACAATCTGCCTCAGTAAAGGGCGATAGGTACAGAGATAAATGTATTCATTAATGCTATATTTACAAAAGCACACACACACACACACACAGCTAATAATAATAAAAAAATAAAATAAAATAAATATCTTCATAAAAATAAAACCAATAATTATTTACAATAATCAAAAATAAAACAAAACTAAATGAAAATTAAAATACACAAATTATTATTCATTCACACTTTATATACCATACAAACACACTCAGCACGGGGAACCCCGAATCGAACCTATTCCCCATTTATTGGGAGTCAAGGCCAGACGCGTAGAGATCCCAGCGCTGCTCTCTCAGCTGCATCACTGGTAATATCCAGTGGCAGCTGAGTGGGAGCGCTATGGCCACAGATACGCAGGACTTGAGTAGAGAAGCTGGTCATTACCAGAACTCCAACATAACTTTATGCATTACAAAAGGTTTCGGGGCCGTTGCCGTTTTAACCTTCTTGGAGGGTTATAAGGATGGTTATGACTGGATAGGGATTGAGCCAGAGGATTGGGATGATTGGATAGATTTTGATGAAATTTCGAAAATCTTGAAGGAATGAGATCAAGGACAAAAGGTATTTTTAGGTCATTATATAGGGTTTTATTGGTAACATAATAAGGTGCATTGAGTATTGTTCGGAGGACTTTGGATTGGAAGGATTGAATAAGTTTAATTGGATTGTCGTCCTGTTCCCTACAGTTCAAGTCCGTAGGTCTAAATAGGTTTTAATATTGTTTTATATATGAGGAGTTTGTTATCAACTGAGAGGTGAGAATTCCTGCCTAGTAGTCTGTAAAGTTCGCTGAATCTCCTGTTTAGTTCTTGTATTTTTAGTATAGTGTGAGGGTTCCAAGTCAGTCTTTTGTCAAGATGAAAGCCAAGGTAACGTACTGTGTCGGATATAGGTATAGGGATATTATTGAAGTGGATGGGAGGACAGGATTTGCGGCGAAGGGTAAAAGTTATATGATTACATTTGGCTTCATTAACTTTTATTCTCCACTTGTTGCACCAAGCTTCAATCTGTAAAAGATGTGTTTGGAGGTAGAGGGGAGCAAGTTTAGGATCTGGATGGGATGATAGGATAGCAGTATCATCTGCAAAAGTGGCTAAAAAGGTATTGGGGTTTGTTGGTATATCAGCAGTGAAGAGATTATAGAGGACAGGACCTAGGACACTACCTTGTGACACATCGGCATCAATAGGATAACAGTTGGAGAACTCTGAGCTACAGCGGACTCAGAAGGAGCGATTTGAGAGATAGGATCGTAGGACTAGGAATAGGGATTGGGGTAAATGGGTCTTGAGCTTGAAGAGCAAACCCTGGTGCCACACCCGGTCGAAAGCTTGAGTTACATCCAGAAATGCACCAGTGCTATACTGCTTGTTTTCAAGGGCAGAGGATATATGATCAACAACACGATGACCTTGTTGAACAGTAGAAACCAATTTCTTTTTAACTAATTTGGTATAATGGTTATATTTAACAAGCAGCTTGTTGAATCAAATTCGTGAAGGAGCTGGCAGCATCATCTAGTTCTTGGGGTGTTTTCAGGGACACTCTAAGGTCTATGGAATCGGTTAGTTTTTGACGAAAGAGGTTCCAGTTTATTGGGCCTCTAATAAATGATGGGGGAGGAAGTTTGGGAATCGGTGATAAGGATAGGGTGAGGCTTAGAGGACTGTGATCAGAGGAGAGGTTGTCTTGGCGTTTTATGGAGTGATTGATAGCACCTAGACCTGTGTAAATGAAAAAAACAAGGTCAGGATTACGAGTAGGATCTGTTGGCCAGTAGGTAGGAGAACAGAGAGAAATGTAGTGGCAATGGTTGGAATTTAGTGCCGACAGTACCATTCGGCCACGGGAGTTGGTGGTTCTGGCACCCCACTGTTGGTGTTTTGCGTTGAGGTCAGCACCTAGAAGGAAGTGGTTTACCAGTGAATCGAGGAAGGAACTGAATTGGTTGTTGGAGACAGTTTTTCCAGGAGGACAATAAGCTGCAGCTATTGTAAGAGGGAAAGGGAAGGTTTTTATAACAACTGCAGTTGTTTGTAGGAAGTTATGATTCGGTAAAGGTAGTAAGTAATGGGAGAGGGAATGATGGATGATGACGGCAGTGCCACCATGAGCTTTTCCGTCTGGGTGATCCGTCCGATAGGTCTCGTATTGTGCTATTTTGAATGTTCTGTTACTAGTTAGTCGAGTTTCAGTAATCAGGGCTATATCAATGTTACTGTCGTGTAGTAGTGCTGTCAACTCGTCAGTATGATTACGAATACCATTCGCATTCCAGAGGAGGAAGGATAGGGAAGGTTTCATTTGGGGATTTCTTTGGGCGGGGATGATAATGCTCTGGTTAGGAGTGATATGAGAGGTGTGATCATGGATCGGAATTCTCAGAGGAAAGAGTTTAGTATTGATGAGATATCAGTAGCACTGGGAGGAGGCGGAATATAAGGAACTGTGGATGTGTTGTTTTTAATGGGCTGGATTATAGGATTTTCAGGGGGATGGGTTTGAGGCTGAGGGATTAGGTTATGGATTGGATGTTGGGGTTCGTGATAAATGTTTTGAGGCTGGGGTTGTGGCATGGCCCCTGTTCCAGTAGGTAGCTCTCTGCCACCCATCATACTAGCATAGGAGGTGGCTCCATTAACTGGTCTAGATGGCTCTCTTCTTGCTTGCCTCACTTCTTCATTCCTTCCTTGAGCTGGTTGGAAGCGAGCCTTGAGCTTCTTATAGGTTTCACACCCTTTATAGTTCGCCGGATGGCCCTGGTGGCATAGAGCGCATACAGCTGGATTATCACGAGGCTTGTTGCAATCTTCGGTTTTGTGTGGATCGCCGCACCTCACACATCTAGGCATATGATGACAATAGCGCTTAGTGTGTCCATACGCTTGGCAGTTATGACATTGAACAATGTCCCTTTTTGAATACGGTTTTCCTATTATTACATTTGTATAATAGAGCCACTTAACATCATAAATTTTATAAAACATCTAACATCTTAAATAATAATTTTCAATTATTTATTATCTCGTTCTAATTCATTAATGTTTTTAAATTAAGTTTTAATGACTGTAAACAGCAAAAAAAAAAAAAAGTTTAGTGATTGCCCCAATTACATCGTTAAATTGTTTGGCTATATATATATATATATATATATATATATATATATATATATATATATATATATATATATATATATATATATGGATAAATTTCTTGACTGTTACTATTAAATGTTTAGTACGGTTCTTGAGGTTCAGTCAATAAATAAAAAAAACTATTTTGGCGACGTTTCGAGTCTTCGTAGGAATGTCCTAGTGTTCTTCGCACTTGCTAGTGCTTAGATGCAGGACATGATTATGAGAACAATATAGTCTCGAAATGTCGCCAAAATAGTTGTTTTTATTTATTGAATGAACCTCAAGAACCTTACTAAACATATATATATATATATATATATATATATATATATATATATATATATATATATATATATATATATATATATATATATTATTGAAAAGGTAGTTGAAAATGTAAACTTGTAGATTTGAGCCGATATTGAATAGGTATGGTAAAATATCAGTGTAACCCGGTAAACGATTACGAGTATGGAGAGACGCTGACCTTGAGACAAGTAACAGGTATTTGTAAGAGTTACTTTTTTGAACCTGTATCGGTTGTACCTGTTACTGAAAAATATTGGTTTAGACCAGGGGTGCTCAAACTTGAACTGCTGGCGATCTACCTCAATATTTTTAGACTACTTACGATCGACTCTGAGACTGCAAGTGTGTGTGATACAGGGTTGTCGTACATACACGATACACCCTACCTACCTAGGTAGGGTGTACCGTAGCATATATAGATATTAGCTTTCTGCACAATATAGGTACATTATTTTAGTCAAGGTTTGGGTTAGGTTTAGTTAGGTTCTTCTCTACAATATCAATGAAAAAACTCATAGTTATTCAAAATTGCGAGTTTATTTGTTGTTACAAAACAAAAGAGTTACATATGGTGTTAAACTTAACTAAGGAGTGGCTTTGGATGTTGAAGCGTGGCACTGCATGTCCTCAGCATACTTTTCATAAGATGGTACGTAACCACTGAGTGCTAATCTCAAGCATGATGACATATGATCGTCAGTTAGTCGATTGCGATATTTTGACTTAATTATCTTCATTTCAGAAAATGCAGACTCGCACAAGTAAGTTGACCCGAAAAATGCCGTCAGTTGAAGGGCGATTTGCCTTACATTCGGATATTTATCTTCAGATATAAAACACCAGAAATTTGTATCAGATGCTGTAGCTTTGAGATGTATATCTGATATAATCTGCACCAACTCATTTTCAACAGAACATGAGTTCATATTAAACTGACTTGCTATTTCAGTAGCTAATTCCTCAATGTTTTTACATGAAAAAGGATAACTCATAAATGATGCTATATTTTCCAATTTACTGCAATCATAAAAACGCATTTCGAATTGTCCCAAAATATTTGATAATTCAGCCTCATACGTATCATAATTCAACTGAGGAATCCTTGCTTTCAAAGACGGAAAATGTTTCAGATCCTTTCTTTTCAGTTGATCTATCATAAGTTGCAATTTACTTTTGAATGCGTTTACTGCGCTAATCATCTCAATAATAGTTTTTTCCTTTACCTTGAAGCTCCAAGTTAACGGTGTTTAAGTGCATTGTGATGTCAGTCAAAAATGCCAAATCATTTAGCCATTTTTCGTTTTTCAAAATCTGAGTGTCATCACCTCTTTCGTCTAGAAAAGCTGTTATTTCGGGCAATAATTCTTGAAACCTTTCTAGGAATTTTCCGCGACTCAACCACCTGACGTCCGTGTGAAGAACTAAATCAGTGTGTTCAGCTGACTTCCTATCTTCCAACTGCAACTGAAAGAGCCGCCGTTGCAAGCTACGTGCACGGATGGAATTCACAATTTTAAACTTTTGAACACAAAACTTGTTGATGTATAATGCAATGGAATGAAAAAAATGAAGGGAATTCTTCATTAGCTCGACACAATGCCACAAAACCGTTTTTGTTTCCAGTCATTGCTGGTGCTCCATCGGTTGTAATGCACACTAATTTATATATTGGTAGCTCGTAGTTTTTTACAAAATTGAAGAAAACGTCATATATATCTTCGCCACGGGCCTTCCCCTTCAGAGGAATGATTGTCAAAAATTCTTCCTTAGCCAACATGTCATTGAATACCATCCGAATAAAAATACACAGCTGGGCAGTGTCTGTCATATCGATGGATTCGTCGAACTGTAAAGAAAAGTATGTACATTCCATGATATCATGTTTTAGTTTATCTGCGATGTCCTGACTCATGACTTCAATACGCCTTGTGACAGTCGGACGAGATAACTGAAGTTCTCTAATAGCAGACATGATTTCTGTTTTATTTTTAAAATCTCCAAATAAAGTCTCACCCGCTTCAATAAATGCTTCCTTCACCACCGATCCATCTTCAAATGGTTTCTTGTGTTTCGCCAAAATATGAGATATTTTAAATGACGCGATCGTAGCAGCTTTTGATTGTTTGGCTGGTCTTGTGAACATGGATTGTTCTTTTTTCAAACAAGATATCAAATCACTTACTTTTCGTTTTCTTAATTCACTCGGTAGCGGAAAATCCTTTTCATAGTTTTTATGAACCGTTTTATGATGCCTCTCTAAGTTACCACGCTTAGGTATTGCAACTGACGCACGACAAATAACACAAATGCACTTACCCTTCACCATACAAAAGAAAAATTCTTCCTCCCAATCCTTATTAAAATGATACGTTTTAGATTTCTTCACTGCACTCATTTTCCACTATTTAATAATAAACTTTGTATCGACGTAGGATCGCCATCAAGTTACAATTCAGAATGACTCCAATTCCTGCAGGCGCAACATTTATATCGGCGTGAACGAAAGTCTCGAATGTTCCCGTCAAACGCGCCGCCCGAAACTAGACTGTACTGTCTCTCGTCTAGAAACAACACGGCTTTTCTTTGACAAGTGCCGCGCGTTCCTTTGATAAAGCCACCTTTTGCCGCAAGCAGTGTTATTTTATTACGTAATACATTTTTGTAGTTTAGTTACCTACCTACTTATTAAAATTTTTTTTCTTCTCGAGATCTACCCAAAAAGCACTCGCGATCGACTAGTCGATCGCGATCGACCGTTTGAGCACCCCTGGTTTAGACCATCCCTAGTGTGTTGAACGGCCCATCCAATTATATGTAACTGAATCATGAGTACCTCCCGAAAGAAGGTACTTTCCAAAAATTTGCGCAAATATATGGAGTATTTTACATTGGTGAAAGACTTGAAGCGCAGTTAATAATATTAATGGATTCTTTAAAGAGGTCAATAATAGACACTGAAACAACAGAAAGTCTTTGTAATAAAAATCTAATGTTCAAAAACGCTTCTACGATGTAACGTTGTTACAGGTATTTTCTTATAATTATATTGAAAATAGATTTACTTAATGATTGGAAGTATCCCATTTTTATCACCAATTATGTCTCAAATATCCGACCATACAACTCCAAAAAAAAAAAAAAAAAAAAAAAAACTATTGTTACCTAGAGGAATGTGTTGCTAACTAATGGCTCATTTCTAACCCAACAGATCCCAAGTTATTGAACTTTGCTAGGAAATAAGTATATGTATATTATACTACTCTCCTGAATGGTTATTGAAATTACAGTATCATTCCTAATGTATACTATGTTAGTTCATACTAAAAAACTTAATATTAATCTAATATTAAATCATTAACAAGAATTGTATTATATTTTTAAGGCATAGTTGTGGATTCATCTGTCTTTCAAGAACACACTCCATATTCACCATTATTCTTGGGTTTATCTTCCCACTAAGTATACTGTATTACTTTTCAATGAAGCTTTATTTTCCATTTAACGATAATTCTATAACAAGAAATGAAAAACCAGTAATTGTTTTGATATCTATATGTTCTGTTTTATTGATTCCACACATCATTGTAATCAATATTACTCATTTCTCAGTAATATTATTGAAAAACAACTCAGAAATTGAAGCTGGGCATAATAATATATATGAAATATTATTTGTTTGGTTAAGGTATGGATTTAATACTATTACAATAATATCTTTGTTATATTTGTTGAAAGATACTTTTGATCAATGGAAGCAGTTTTATTATCTTTGTTTTAAAAACAATTCTGTAACTAAATGTTTAAACAGAAAAAGAAAACTTAAATTATTATCAGCACAAAAGAACACCCCAATATTATTTCCAACTGAAGAGGGGCTAAAGCTAAGACTAAATTCCTCAACTAAAGATATTGATATTCCCTTCAACATAGGAAGCTTACAAGTTGATTCATCTACATCAGCTGAGTTCTCTACATCTTCAGAAGAAAAAAATGTTACAGCAAAAAAAAAAATAGTTCGATTTGCACATTCTGTAAAAGAGATTTCTATGAATACAACTCAATGGGATTATAATAGTGACTAAAGTACCTATTTCCTATCATTTATTCAATTCAATTTTTTATTGATTACATGCAGGCTGTGACACATTTGACTTTTACTAATGAAGTCTTTAAACAAAATAATTACTAAGAATGATTGAATTGGTAATTCATAAAAGTATAAGAAATTCTAAGAACGTATTTTGGTTAGCATTATTAACAATATCTAATTCAAACCAAAACAGTAAGATGATCTGGATTTAGAAAAATGAGAAATTATACAGTTTTTAAAAAGAAAATTATTAAATTATGTAGAGATATGTTAATGATGGGTAGAAATATCAATTATTCAATATATATATATATATATATATATATATAAATATATATATATATATATATATATATATATATATAAACAGCTTTTAAAAAAGTAAATCGATCACAGCTTAAATGTTAAGTGGAAAAAAAAAGCTGACTGCTCCTTTCATTGTAATGATTAAGTATATTAATATGTATTTAAAAAAAAAAATGTGTATGAATTTATTATAATATCAATATGTGTGTAGATATATCATATTTACTATTCAAATTTTTATATAACTTTCCCCTAAAGTATATATTCTGTGATATACAGTATTATTATCAATATATATCTGAGTTATCAACAATTTTTATTTAAACCTACTTACAGATAAAGAAGAAATACAGTAGCCATCATCATTATGAACATGACATCATTAATTTTTCTAAATCAAGTTATATTTTGCATGTTATGCATCCTTTATTTCCAAACCAAGGAAGGCCTTTCTTCAACTTTTAAATAACAATTAAGAACTGACAAATCAATATTTTGATAATTCAAGGATCAGGACTATAAAGCTACATAACTGTGAAATGAGATTGCACACATTGATTGATTGGTAAAAATTAATTTCTAATCTCCTTGTGAAATATCGATACATATTGTGATGAATGTTATTCATGTTATCTTTCTATAATCTATGTTAAAAAGGATAATCCTCACTCATGTAACAAAATTGAATAGGCCCACAATTCAAAATTAACCTCTCCTCTGATTAATAACGTACTTACTAAAATATAATATAGTATTATTGTTAGTTAGTTGGGGCTTAGCATCCCTATGTACTCCTACTAGGGCAGGAAAGAAGGGTTGTTGGATATCCTATTCTAGCCAAGGGGGGGGGGGTGTAATACCCAAATATAATAATATTTCATTAATCCCTTTAAAAAAATAGAATTATGTGATATACTATGATATAAGTACGATAAAAACAATTAAGAAAAGATAAAATTTGTCACTTAAGCTTAAAAAAATGAATTGCATTGAGTTTTAACCTACGATATATCATACTACAATAAACTAATATATTTAGTAGCATTATTCATAATAAAATTGATTGATGTTAAAAGTGCAATTTTTAACAACAATTACAATAAATTTAACAGAATTGTTATAATAATTCAGTATGAACCAACATACTAAATATAATTAAATATTTATGACGACTGCTTCAAAATTATCATAGAAATTTTTCTTCCCTATTATAAACCAATATTTTCAACAAATGGAATGAAAATGTTCATTCTGGAACAAAAAACCACTCACAACAAAAACAATTGGATATAAAGGAGCTTATAGTCTTGCTGGCAAAATTATTGTTGAAGGATAATTTTATAAAATAGTTTATATATTATTATTAGTAATATGTACAGCATTCAAATAACAGGAGGAACAAATAACAAAGGAGTTACCAAAAAAAAAAAATTATGTAATGGAGAATAAATAGATTGGGTTCTTGTGTTCCAAGAGTGAACTAAGGAACACAGGGTCAAGGAACAAAGGCTCAATGATAAAGGGCAGTTTATTATTCCTTAGCAATTGGATCTTTTATGGAATTGAAGATTTCTGAGACATATGATTATAAAATTCCTGAATCAGGTCACCACAATGGAGTGAAAAATAAATTTGTCAGTTATAGCCAAAAAAAATCATACCTTTTTTCTTTTCTCTTGATTTACTGCAATAACCTATTACTGATTCTTGGCCTCTCCAACTTAATTTGACACCTGTTTCTATCCTGCACTGTTGGTCTCTAATTAGGCTATTTTTCTTGAAGAACACTTCGGTTTTTTTTTTAAATTTATGCACATTATAGTTCAATGAGCTAAACATTATTTAGTCGACTAATTTTTTTGTTAATCATAAAAAACATAATTGTACAAATATATCCCCATAATAAATAATTTTTAGCAATTACTCCTAAAAAATGAATAATTAATTAATTTATAGGCATGGGAGAATGTATTATACAAAATATTACAATCGAAATCTAGATTTAATGCATAACTTAGAATATGAAATAAATATAATCTAAAATAATATCCAGAACTACTTACCATTAAATCAAATGTAAGTTACTACAATTGAATTAGCCTTGAATTAATGGAAGAGTTCATAATTTATACAAAGAAACAACAAATCCAAAAAAATAAGGTTAAAGAGATTTATTAAAAACATTTATTATAATACGAAACTAATTGTATTACATTTCATGGTATTTATGCACCAAAACTAAGAAACAAATTTTCAATTGAAAAATTTACAAGTCTTACAAGTTCCACAATGGTTTGTTTGATGGCAACACAATAATAAGTATAATATGCATATTAATTACAACAATACGACACTTTGATTGAACAAGCACACTTAATAATAATAATAAAAGACAGTCATGTGTGCAATTAGTGAAACTGAAAATAATGTACTATATACATTTGACTTCAATTCTTTCTTAATTTTGTGCCAATTGATTATACTAAAACTGAGATCACATAAAAGAGCAATTTAACAGTAGAATGGCCCTATTCATAATAAGTATATATAAGTCAAATGTTTATTAATATAATACAAAAATCAAAGAATTTATGCCCAGTATAATATTATCAGTGGTAAATGTATATAAGCTCAACAGAACTAGATTTATCTCACGGTTATTGGGATACTAAATAACAATGACCACAAACAAAATGAACAATCTAAGACTACATTTTATAGTGTACACATTTACTTATTATATATAGGTTAATATTATCTTTCCCTACATGTTAAAACACCAAAATTTGAGACATTTAGAGTTTCTAACAGTTTGAATTAGTTAATTTGCAACATTTAGTTTGATAGAGATAATGAATGAATCCATATTGTAACTCTTAATCTTAATAACATCTCATTCTTAATTTAATGACATTTAACACCAAACAGGGGAGAATAAACAGGAGTCACATAAATGGAAAAATAGGTTAGGTACACAAATATATGTTACTGTTTAAAATAAATATTTTATAACTATGCATTTTTCAATACACTTCTACAGTCAACAATATAAACACTTATATAATTATGTATACACTTATATCTATCTATTTTTACATTTAAAACACCAATGGAAAGTAGTGAGCACATGTAGGAAAGTAATTACAAGGACCATGAATGACTAAGTAATAACCAAGGAAGGCACACAAAATTTACACCATTCAAGTGTCCACTGCAACTAGGACCCTGCATTGCCGAGATTTTTTTTTTTTTTTAAATAGTGATCTAAAACAGCTAGTAGCTGTCAAATCATAAACCATTAATGTGTAGTCATAAACCTTTAATTGCCCATTAAATGAAAGTTGTATAATCATACATAAAGAGTCAGAGGCTACTGCTAACTAATTGTGCAGACAGAAGAATGAAGTTTAAAGAAAATGTTACATAAATAAAAGTTTTTTTATCAGTAGCTTTTTATGCAGAAGCAGTTGTGTTTTTTTTCAATAAATAGTAAATAAAAATTACAGAAAAGATGAATACACCAAAATAAATAGTGACAAAAAATAATTGCTCAAATGAAGAAGTTAGTAACAAAAATAATTAATTGTCTAATACAGAACAAAACAAAATATATAGTAATGGATCTTTGGTAAAAAATGTTTAAATTACAGGAAATTAAAGGTGACAGAAAAATATAATGCATTAAACTTTATAGAAAACTAATAATCTAATTTTCCAGCTTTTAAGTACATACAACAGAGTCACCAACACTGCACAATAAATACATTATAATTTATCTTAATTTAAAAAAATGCTAATGTTTCTAAAAAAATTAATCAATACAATAAATTACAAAGTAATAAAGAATTTAATATTAAAATATTTAGAAAAATATAAAGTAACAATTATCTACCTAATACATGCAGCATGTGACTTTCACAACATACAATAAGGGTATAAACCCTTTTTCCTAATATATAATTTTTTTATGTATATGTTACATACAATGATATACATAAGCTTGTGTGTATTTCATAATAATGCACTACTCGAATTTGGATTACATAAGATACAACTACTGGAATCAAGATTTTTTTTTTTTTTTTTTTTTTTTTTTTTTTAATTTAATATAAAAACATTATAAATTTTTATATCAATATACAAAATCTTAAATAAATGGAATGGTTTTTCTCTAAATCATATTTTAGTCAGGATTTATATAAATGTATGTAAGTAAATACATATATCATATATACTGCAATATTTATATACCTATACACACATACACACAAATATATAAATAAGACCTGAATAAAAAACAATGTTACGTCAAATTTATACAAAAAACTCACAGCTAAACTTTGGATGATAATATAAGTAATATGCACAAGTATGGACAGGCTTTGGTTTTGTAGAAAAGGACTGGGAAAAACAATCAATTAGTGAGTTTAAATTGTTAACAAAATCAAAACCCATTTAATTCTTGATTAAGTAACCAATCCTTCCCCATTGACCATGCATGGTTATATTAGTGATATAATGAATAAATGAAGTAAGTTAAATTTTTGAAATATCAGCACCAACTTAAAATCCCAAATTTAAATAATTATACTTGTCGGCTCTAACGATTCATACCTTACCATTTACAAAATAACAGTTAATTCAGCTTTGGAGCATACTAATCAATATTCACAAAATATACATATTTTTACACTATTAGCCTCTTGATGTTTTCTTTAAGGATTGAATAATCAAGTGCTAATAATAATGCCTATTTTAGTAGGACTTTAGAAAATTTAAAACCATTTTTAAGTTCTGTTGTACCATATGACACCCCTAAACAAAGAAAACCCCCTTCTTATGTTATACATCACAAGAAAAAAAAATAATAATAAATGTCTTATTTTCATTTAATATCGGAGAATAAATATTTTTCATTTTACAATTGAAAAAAATTTATACGCTGATATTTTCATTCTTTTAGGCTTCCATGAATCATCATCCAAAGAAAATGTCCAAATATAAAATATAAAAATAGTCCATTCAATATACATACGTAATAGACATTTAACATCTAGTAATTTATTGAAGTGCTATCATCAATCAAGTATATAAATATATATATCAGTCTAATTACACAAAATAGCACACCGTTTACAACAATATACATAGTCTGTCTTAAAATTGACTCAGTAAATGGCACACAGAAAGAAATATCTGTAGTTGTGCTTACATTGTACACTATTAGCATATGAAACAACAAACTGGAAATGGATATATTTTTCACAAAACTTAATTAATCTTGAAACTTAAAGAAATTTAACACCAGCTTTCAGATGCAGTAGTTTGATAATTGTCATCATCATCATCATCATCACTAGAATCTTTCCCATATATATCAGCAAGCTTCCGGAAACGTGGCCCAAAATTAGATAAATAATCAAAGTTTAAATCACCTTCATCAGTTCCTAAAATAAATCATTGAAATTAAATTGAGGGAAGATAGAAACTAAAACCTAATAGAAAGAAAGATTCATCGTAACACACAAATATGGTGCACACATATGGATATAAAATATCATACCTGAAGCTAATGATGATAGAGAACCAGTAGTATTTCCATCACCTTCATAAGCATAATGTCTGACATCATCAAAAGGATTAGTTTCAGGGTCATTATCAACAGACTGTTTTTTACCATCCAAAAAACCACATATATCAGGAACTTCATCTGTTGAAAATAATATTATAAAAAATCATTTTATGACTTTCATTACAAGGGATTAATTAATGAATAACCAATTGCGTCATAATAACAAATAACCAAGCTTATCGTCTGAACGAGTTTTCTTTTTGCAAAATACTCTGCTATTAAATTAACTAGTCCAATGAAATATAACTCACTCTTAAGCTAAAGCCATGAATATAGTCTATATGAATATAGAGAAAGTAAATAAAGTAATTTATTATTATTATAACACTACGTTTAGATAAGCAGAAACCCTCATATTTAAAACAACAATGACTAGTCTCATTCAACAATAAAAGATTAAAAAAAAAAAAAATAAAAAAAAATAACAACATAGAATTACTTACTCTTTCTTTTTTTCTTTGAATGAAATGATTTATTTATTCTCTAAAACAAATTCATTCATACTTAGTTTCATTATTATGAAGCTATGCATCTTAATAGACAAACAACACTATGACACCATCATACAACGCAGTCCCATGAGGAATACCATGCTACTTAATTTTTAAAGGGGATAAAATATATGGACTTGGACAAAATATGAAACCTGACTAAACTTGATGCTAACTCAGAAGAAAATCAGGAGTAAATTATAAGGAACTTTATATTAGAAATCCATTGCACAATAGTTAATGCAATCAGATGTCAGCAAATTATCAAAGATTTACAGACCTAAATAAAAAAGATACACATACATTCATAAACATACAAACAAATAATAATATCTAATGATATTTAGACAAATCCATACATTAGATGCTGACATAGACTATTAATGAACAAGGGCAAACTAAATCATCATAAATTTACAGAACCAACTAGAAAACATATAATTTATGACTGCCAATTGTACAACAGACAAAAATCAAAATCAATTATGAATGATTCTGAATGAAGAAAATAGGACATCAACAGAATCATATATACAAAGTAAATCAGATATAACTTCACAAATTGTACCAATATTTTAGTCACTGACAAATGGACCAAAGAATGAAAAGGTGGAAAGGTATTTCCATAAACAGCCTATGAGAGTTATGAAGCACTAAAATCGGTCACAAACAATTCTAGAAATTGAATATTAATTAATTTATTCCATTTTATTTCTATTTCTGTAACTTTTAATTGTGTTAATCTATTATAAATAGTTTATTTTTGAGTTTAAGGTTGTACTAAAGTAGGGAATGTAATAACCAATATACATTCTTCCTTGTAAAGAGTTACTTTGGAAGAAAACAATACATGAAAGAAATATTTTCTGTATAGGTGTGTTTATGATGAACATATACATATATATATATATATATATCATTTCAGATTAACTAACTTGGTATTGTGTAATATTACAAACCCAAATATATGTACACACTTTAACATATATATATATATATATATATATAAGTTCAATCGTAGACTATATTTTGAAATATAGTCCTATTTTACAGGGTTACTGTAAGAAGGAAAATATATAAATAAATATATACACATATATAAAATTGTATTATATAACTAAAAATATATTATACAATAGCATTAATTATCAAACTAATAAGCACACACAAATGCAAAAGAAAGAAAATATTGTTATAAAACATCTAGCAATATGTAAGTTTTTTATTTTTATTTTTTTGTAACAAATGTATTTGACTACTGTAAAAACTGTGTATTACCCTAAGAAGCATAATAATTTTGAATAATAATTCCAGATAGAAAGGGGTGGCTGTAGATAGATACCAGTGTCTGATACAACTACATTAGAGTATATGCACAATACATGACATCAAAATAGTAAGTATGAAACAGATGTGCACTTTAAACATTTAAGACACAGAAGACTGCTAAGCCAAACAGGCATGCCTTAACAGTCCATACTACTTAACTAATGCACAAAGAGATTTCTTGAATGAAATGCACTTATCAACAGATTTGATCCATAAAAAGGCAGCAACAAAAATGAAAGAAGAAAAAAATACATTTATTTCATTAATACAAGAAATCAATGAAACCACAGAACAGAAATCAGACATTTTCAGACATATGCAGAAGTTAAAATTCTTTAAAAAAACAAAAAACAATAAATCTATTTTCAACCTCATTATAACAATACTAATAAATTAAGTAAGGTCAAATGAATAAAATGAAGGAGGGGGAAATATAAAATATTAGCTAGTTAACAAATAACACAAAGCACATAGAACATATATGTGATAATCCATAATGAACATAGCCAACAAATATTTGAAGACATAATCTATTACTTACAAAATAGTGGAAGGTAATACACTGCAACTAAAAAAATGAAATGTTTGTTATATAATGTTAACTGATGGAAATATATCCCTTCCTATAATTCAACAGATTAACTAGACTGTTCACAGTTGCAAGAGAAAAATTGGATTTGAAACTGTCTGATTCATAATGATAAGAATTAAACATTTTAAGACCAGCCTGATTATACCATTAAATATGAAAACATGATGTCCTAAAACTTTTCATAAATTGAACAGCTTGAAACATCAACTCCATTAAGGTAAATAAAATCATATATGCTCAAAGAAACAGTAGGTTTATACTCGAGAAAATGTGTTTTTAATGTATAAAACAATACCCATAAAACTATTTCATTTGTACAAATGTAACAATAACTTGAACCATGCACCACTACAATCCACGGAGGATTGTGGGTTCAGTACACGGTAAGGAGACATTGCTTCATGCCTAAAGTTATGATTAGGTACCCATGAATGCAATGACTTGAACCATGACTGTGACAGGCTAGGACTATGCCCATGAATGCATTGCCCAAAGCAATGACTAAGTACCCACTTTATAGATGATCGGTATGTTTCAGTAAGATCTTCTTCTCAGAGGTAGATATAAGGGAAATAAATTTTTAGCCTAAGCACGACTCAAAACTGGGCATAATAAAAATAAATGATTTTTAAATATGAGAGTTTCTACAGTTTTAAGATATTTTTTTGTTTTAAAACAAACAGATAATAAATTCAGTACTTAGTTTTTTACTATTGTAAAACAAATTTTTTTTTTATATAATAGTGTAACATTTAACTATTCTTCTATTGAATTAAATGAAGACCCAGTGATTTAAAAAAAAAAAAAATGAGAAACTTGATAAGTGTATCAATAACATTAATTTTAAAAAAAGTGTAGTACAATGATTACAATTGGAAGTAAATATTAGAATTATGACAATGAATACTTTTTATTAAGGTTTCTAAAATTCCTAATAAAGGGATAATTGAAAATGAAAAACTCAATAATGAAGTATCTAAGATTAAGAAAAAAGTGCAAAAGAGCAAATAATGTTTTAAGTGGAATTTTCAGAAAAAAATAAACTAGACTTGATTTTTATGTGGCAGTTGACAAAAGGAAAACAAGTGAAATGTTTAGAATAGTTTAAGGTCTACACAAGTTCAGAGTAAGAAATGTAAATATCATTTGACAGATATAGGAACAATAAGATACTAAAGATCAAAACAACAAAATATTGATTAAGAAGTGATCAGTGGTTAAGAAAAAAGTACTACATCAGTTACACAGATCCCCTCCCCCCTCATTTTTCTCTATACTCCTGTAGTTGAACATAAATTTCAACTTTATCTCAGATATAAAACACTCTTTTTTAGACAAAGCTATGATAATTAAGTATTTTTTAACAATTTACTAGATGGCTGTAAGGGAACATATTTCAATCTATAGAAAAATATAACTGCCCACTTAAATTTAGGTGCAATTAATTACTACAATAATATCTAGCGTATAAATCAGACCTGCAAATGTGAACACTAAACCAGAACTGTAATAAAAAACATAGAAAACTATTAAATAAAACCTACAACCGTCCATAGGTGATGCAATAGCCTTTTACCATGTAAGAGGCTCATGGTACATTTGTTTTAATTAACATCATAATCCATGAAACTAAATATTTAAAAAAGCCAGCTAGTTCATTTTTTTTAAGGATTAATTATTTACGGAAATAAATCATATTAATAGCTTTAAAGAAACAAGTGCAGTCAAAATTTCTCAGCAAAACTACAATATTTAAGTGCTTACTGAATAATTTTTTAACTGATAGCTTAGTTTTAAAGGTTATTTGTTAAGATATTGCTAGAGCCAAAAATATTTTAATATTTTATAATTTATAATTAGAAGAAAGTTTTTAGGAAAGCACCAAAAATTAAAGAAGATATAATAGTTAAAATTAATAACTAGCCGAAAATATGGGACAGTAAAAGAAATAATACCAATACACAGTATTTTTTTTTTTTTTTAATAATCTTAATTTGTGAATTTACAACTTATAACTAATTATGATAGTGCTGTCTATTACAAAAAAATATTCTAGACAGTTCTTCAAATTAATATTCATATGTAATGATTTCAGGAAATTACAAAAACAAAACTAATTTTCGTGTCATACTTTAAGCTTTTGAGCAGAGGTGGTGTTAACTATTATTACAGAAAAGAAAAATACATGTTTAACCTTTTGATCTAAACAAATACATTGTCCAGTAAGGATAAGGCGGCTACATAGTATTAATTAACTTATATTCACCTCAATAAATTTATTTTAGGTATGGGACAACAACTATAATAACACTAATAATAAAGATACTGTTCGGAAGAACCTTGAAGTAAAAAAAAATTTGGATGTTTATTTTATTAAACAATTTTGAGACATTAAAAATTCTAAACTTTTTGTTTGAAAAATCTTAAATTAATAATTATTAATGAATTTATTTTCTTTTTATTACTAAATTTCATGTGAAAATAGAAGTGTCCTTTAGAATTCAATTGAAATTTTATTTTGACCAATTTTATAACTAGTAAAAAGAATATTTTATGTTTTATGAATAAAGTTAATGTTTTCATCACCTAATCAGATAATTTTTTAAAGGATAATTTATCATCATTAATTTTACATTGTTTTATATCAATATCTGTATTCCCCCAAACTTTATACAAAAATAATAAAGTCATCCTCATTATCATGAGATAGAATGTCATACTGGTGGTGTTATAAAATTTCCTAGTTGACCTAATGCATATATATATATATACACAGGGTGTTCAATATTCGATGGCTACCCCCTCTTTTTTTTTCCACAGTTTTTGAAATTATAAAACGAAACTCTCAGGGTCTTAAGTGTGTCAAATAAAGTTTTTTTCCAGGTTATAGTCTGCTCTCCAACCTTCTCCAGCGACCCTAACTTTGGAATTCGAAATGGAATGTGATATTATTTACGACAGATTTCGATAGAAAATCAAATTTTGAATCGACTTTATACCATATTTTTTTATATGGGGCACTGTTTCGCAGCAAATCACGAAAAATCATTTTAAGAAAATAAGCTGTCAAAAACTGGTATTGCAAAAATAAAATAAACTTTGAACAAAAATATGAAAATAAGGCCTTCCTGCAAATGGTACGACCAGCAGTGAGAAAGCGTATCCTTATCGGAAATTCGAGACATAGCCAGGGATACCTACTTAAGCATTGAAACAGTGTGGGTCATACTAAAACAACAAGTATGAGGCCGTACCGCATTTCACTTCATCAGGCCCTAACTCCCCAAGATGCTGAGAGACTGAGGCTAAGGTTCTGTCATTGAGTGGGTATCCCTGGTTATGTCTCAAATTCTCGGATGAGGATACGCTTCCACCGTAGCCAGTTCATAAATGATAGTTTCATCACAGGCTTGTCCACGATTTGAGCCTCTCGAGAGAAACCTTCTAAGTCCACCTGTTCTCACCGCTTGTCTAACCAGTTGTGGGAAGGCCTTAATTTCATATTTTTGTTCAGTTTTTTTTTTTTTTTTTTTTTTTTTTTTTTTCTTAATTCACAATTGTCAAATACATTAATGACAACCAGCGAATGAGATGGCTGAAAAACAATAAGAATGAGTGTTCAAAGTTTATTTTATTTTTTCAATACCAGTTTTAGACTGCTTAGTTTCTTAAAATGATTTTTCGCCATTTGCGAAGAAACAGTGCCCCGGATAAAAAAATTCACCAGTATAAAATCGATTCAAAATTTGATTTTCTATCAAAATCCGTCGTAAAAAATACCACATCCCATTGGGAATTCCAAAGTTAGGGTCGCTGGAGAACTGAAGATCATTGGAGAGCAGACTATAACCTGAAAAGAAACTTTATTTGACACAGTTAAGGCACTGAGAGTTTCGTTTCAAAATTTCAAAAACTGTGAAAAAAAAGGGGTGGCCATCGAATATTGAACACCCTGTATATGTGTATATATATATATGTTTAGCAAGGTTCTTGAGGTTCATTCAATAAATAAAAACAACTATTTTGGCGACGTTTCGAGACTATATTGTTCTCATAATCATGCCCTACAGTGATAAAACAGGTTACAATAAAATTATATAAGTTATACAAGTTATTTCAAAACATAAAGTTAGTGTAGACAATGTAAGTATATTACAGCATGTGTTATTATTATAAAAATACATATAATTACAGAATATAGAGGAGTATGAAACTACTTACATTGTTACTGGTGGATATGGTATCGACTAACTAAATTCTAACAATTATAGTACACAAATGACTTGGGGAATTTTTGAATTTTTTATATATCTTCCTTATTACAATGGTTATATTTGTAATTAGTTATTATATTTACACAAATAATTGTGTAAATATAATAACTAATTACAAAAATATCAATCAGAATAAAAATAACCATTGTAATACTAATAAACAAGTAAAATAACGAAAGGTATACAAATCTACTAAGGAATTTCTGAAAACAAATCCTAATATAATAATAACAAAAACGGATAAGACTAACCAAACAGTGGCAATTACTAAAATTTAGTACATTAACAATACGAACGCTCTATTAAAAGATAGGGAGACATATACTGACAGACAAAATAGCTGGAGAAAATGTTCCCTTCTTAGTAATATAACTGATTTGTAGCATTCATTAATATATTCTTGAGACCCTGTTGCATCTTCTATATCTAATTAAAATAATACAGCCAATATTTTGTGAAAACGTCAGTTTTTGAAGAGGATATGAAATCCCGAATCTGACAAACATCAAGATGAATATGACGATGACGACAATGATGATGAATAATGAAATTGTTTTAAATGTTTGTTTTGCTTTGCTTGTTTAATTTTTTAAATTGATATCAATACTATAATATATTTTATTAATTAATATATTATATTGATTTTATTAATAAAATAATTAGAGATGAACATTTTCTTTCACTTTGAATTTTTTTTGTTTTCTTTTTAAACAAAAAAAATATACTCAAACGAAGCAAACTTTTCTTATTAACTGCGAAATTTTATTAAATCTAGCGGCATCAATATCTTCAAAATTTAATAAATGCTCATATTTTAAAGTGGAAAATAGGTTTTTTGTTTATTTTTATTTCCCTTAAAAAAATCAAATAATTTGACAACCCCTGGAGCTTTTACTTAATTTAACATGTTTAGAAGACACGAGTTTTCAAAACTTATGGTTTTGTGGAGAATACGACTTTTGCACTCCTAGATTGGCTGTTTTCCCGACTGTGCATCGGAACAATATCTTAAACGACGTGTTTAAATATAGTTGTACGTCTATTAATAAAAACCCAAATAAACCTGACCAAACAGCTCTCACCACACATTACAGGCAAACAAAACATTCTTTTAAATTTGATTCCTCCAAAATTATTCACCAAGAACAAAATAATTTTAAAAGAAATATTAAAGAAATGATAACCACAGAAAAATTTAAAAATCGCACAATAAACAAAAAATCAGACGTTCTAAATCTTAACACCTGTTATTCCAATTTAATGCATTTAGACCAATAATATACATTTACATTAATATACATCATGCATATCATTTATCCATTTATAAGTATATTATACCAAAATAAGGAAATCCTTTTTGTACTTGCATCTTTGGGAATACCACCAGTTGGGAAATCCCCCCCCCCCTCAAAACCTTTTAACTGTTTTACAAAAATTCTCCGGGTCAGTTGTGAACTAGAATTTTTAGAATTTAGTTAGTCGATTCCATATCAACCAGTAACATTGTAAGTAGTTTCATACTCCTTTATATTCAGTAATTACATATATTTTTATTATTTTAACACATGTTGTAATATACTTACATTGTAGCTAACTTTATGTTTTAAAATAATTTATATAATTTTATTGTAAACTGTTTTTTCACTGTAGGGCATGATTATGAGAACAATATAGTCTCGAAAGGTCACCAAAATAGTTGTTTTTATTTATTGACTGAACCTATAGAACCTTACTAAACGTTTAATAGTAACAGTCAAAACATTTATCCATATACATATATATACACACACACAGCTTAATTTTTCAAAGCTCACAAAAGATTCATTGAAAGAAAATAAGTATAAAAGAAAAAGAAAAAGAAAATAGTGGTGAAGAAAAAGAAAAGCATAAAGTAAAATTTGTAAACAAGAAATAGAAGGTTTACATACAATCAGTATCTACACTCACCTTTAAGTATTCCTTTTCCAGTAAGCACACAAAAATATATGACAGTAGAAAAAGATTCAAAAGTTCTCAATTTGCACTAATTGCAATAAAATGTCTTCTCAGAACAAAAACTCACTTGATAAAATTTAATGAACAAAGTAAGTAAAAGAATATTACAAAGAATAAAAGGTGAACTAAAACCCACCCCAAGATCGCTGTCAGTAATTGAATGATAATAGGAAGAACGTATCCACTTGAAGTAACATTGTTAATTATGCAGTACTAGAAATAGAACTTAAAAACAGAACTAAGAATCCAATATGTATAATTGCCAATTTTAGGGCAGACAAAATTCTATTGTGACTTGTTTGCAGGATGTGCAAAAATCATCAGGGAAATCATGTTTCTAAATGTCCTTTACAAATTTACTGTATCTCATGGTAAAAACTGTCAACAGAAACATGCAGCCAGTTACTAGGATGTGGATATTTCCAAAATATAAAACATAAGCAGAACATACCTGCATAAAGAGGAGTAATGAAAAAGATGAAAGCACTTCAGAAAATGTTCCAAAAAATATATTAAAGTTCAGACTAACCACTCTTTTGCTTCAGCCACTAAAAATTTAAAACCAATAAAACTTTGTTTATAAATGAGCAACATCTACTTTTATTAATTCTAAAATTATGGGTATGTGCTGTGCGTGCCCTAACAGATAAACAGGTGCATCATCCTCAGTAAGTCAGCTCTTAGTATTCAATTTTCAAAAGCATCAAGATAGTTTGCAAGAACTTTAAATTAACTTGAGTACCAAGGAAAGCCATCATATTTTCATGCTATTGAAATATCTAAATTAAACAATCATATAATTAGTTTTCATAAAAGAATAAGAAATTAAAACAAATATATACATTGTAGTTTGCTGGATAAAGATAGCCAGGCTAAGACATTTTATTATTCAATAATCCGCAGACATCAAATAATTAGAACAAAAATCCTTTTCTTATTGACAAAATTAAAAAAAAAAAAGAAAGAAAAAAGAAAGGTCATCTAAAGAGGGATTTATCATAGTTATGATTTTAGATAAATAATAAAATTCTTAAATTTTTAAGTTTCCGCACAATAATACAACTGATGTATATAATTTTAACAGCAACAGAATTCTTCTTAGTTTTAATGTTCAATCTTTTATAATATATAACTGTGCAACAAAAAAGTATAACTTTCATGTTAATCCAGGTAACATCATAATCCTTAGTGTCGATAAATAAATAGTTATACAATACTTTTGAACGAGTCAGAAACAACTCTCTTGGGTGCAACAATTCTAGTAGGTCACAGCTTACAGACTTGGAAAAATAAATCAGGTTTCAATTCTACAGACCTTTAAGATATTTACATTTTTTTTTTCAATATATAAAAATATAATAACAGCAAACAATTTCTGAGGCCTAGCATCAGAGCTGATAGCAATAAAATCATTACTAATTTAAAAATACAATATTCTGGCAAAGCTTTAATTCTGTAGGACAAATAAAAAATACCTAAGTATAGCCAGACTTCCCTTAGACAATTGTTATCAAGATTTTAATATATTTTAAAATGCAATTGAATCAATAATAAATTTAGTATGACCTTCAATAGATTTATACAATAAATTTTATTAAAACTTAGGATATAAGATGTTGAAAATTTTATTGACTTAATAAAATAGACAATAATTCTAATCTTATAAAAATTGGATCAAATTCACAGTAATTCAGACTATATAATGCACATTACTATAGCAGCCAATAAATAAATTATGGTAGATATTTAAGTTACCAGGAGGGTAGGATAAACAAAATCACCATGAGTTAATTAAACTAGAAAATACAGATCAGAAATGATAGACTGCAATACAAAAAGTAATACACATTTCATGAATTCATTATCACCTCTATCCTCTTAAGTTAACTGAAAATTATGAATTAAAATCATAATTAATTTGTGATTAGGACTCTAAAAGATCATTGTACACAAAACATTGTGCATACAAATATCATTTCAAGTAGTAGATTTTAAAAATTATGTAAAAAAAAGCAATAATTACACGAGTGACCTCAACATAATAAAAATAAGGCCAAACAAACCTGGAGTGTCAATGCCGATAACACTAATACAATCGAAAACTGTCAAAACCAAAATCTACCAAGCCAGATCAAAAAAAAATTCTCACAACTACTTTTTAGCGCACCCCTAACAGTTTCAGTAATCAACATCAGAGAAAATATAAGGATGCAATCAGATTTATAGGAATTTCATTAGAATAATGAAATAAGGTTTGATTGGGCTCATTAAATGGCATTATCACCAATAAGATCATAAAAGATATAAGGATAATGTTTGATATAAATTAATACTAGTATGAATACAGTTTAAATACTTTAGTATTAATATAAAATCTATCGCAGAATCATTAGAAGTAGAATTAAAAAATTGTTGAAAATATTAAACATTTAATATGGCTTTTAATATATTTAATATATAGCTTTGAACTAAGACAGTGGTTCCCAACCTTATGTGGCCCACCCCTCTATCTGTAGGTTGACTAACATCTGTTACCCCCTTTTCATTTTCATTCTATGTCTAATTTTAATTTAAGTGAAGTGTAAATAAAGCAGTTTTGTTATTTTATTACTGTAAACCAACCCAAGCAGTTTCATTCGCTCACTCATAAATAACATATACAACAAATTAAAATGTACATTTTTACAGATGTTTTTAAGAACAAAGAAGTGAAATAATTTATTTTATTTATAATCACAAAAGCAGAAGTACATGTTCTCATTTTAAAATCATAATCTGGAAAAATTAAAAGAGTTGACAGTTAAAATTTGAATTATAATAACCCCTTAAGTTTTATTGCCCCTCCTGATAACACAAATCGCCCACTTGGGAGCGACCCCCCCCCCCCCCCCCCCCCCCCCAGGTTGGAAACTACTGAGCTAAGAGGAATAATTTTTTTTTTTTTTAGAAAGCCTAAATTTAATCTATTTTTGGAGAAGATAATCTGGGATGCAGTCAAAGAGAAACACTAGGTCTAAGTAGAAATACTTTAATGGGTGCCAACGTTTCGAACTGCCTTTTCTTATAAACACCTTGTCTTTATATTTCCCATGCTCTTTCCCATACTTCCATATTTTTATTTATTCAAGTTACATTTCCTTCTCTCCTCTTTTATTTTTCATTTGTTATCCTTTTATTCACTACCCTTACATTTTATTTTATTTATTTATTTTTTTCCTTTATCACTCCTGTCCTGTCCTGCCCTTAACCTTACATCGGGGCTTTGTATTATTACTGATTTCTGTATCTGTTCTTTTATATATCAGGTTATATATTGTATCAAAAAAGTTAAACAGGAAAAAGAAAAGAAAGAAAGAAAAGAACCTCGTTGTAATGTGTACAAATATTGTTCAGAACTTATATCATAAAATCAACAAATAAATCATAACATAAATTATTACAGGGCCAATTACAAGTTATAAAATAAACTAAATGAAAACAAAACTAATTGAAAAAAAAAATTCTAGTATGTCTAGAGTCTGACTGGATTGTCAGATCAAAATATCAATATTAGAATCAGAAAATTGAGGTTTTGTGATTCCTTCCACTTTAAAGTTTCAAATAATAACCTTTTTATCAGATACTTCTCCTATTTTAAACTCTTAGTTAAAAATGTGCAGTTTCATTAGTAGCTATATTCTATATGTGACCATAATGTAAAAAAGTTGGAGCCATAAAAAGTCTAATAATAAAATTAATATAAATAGTTGATTATGATCATTATATGAATAGATTAATTCTGATGATTAATAAATAGATATTCAAGAAAGAGAAAAAAGGTATCTTCAAAATAAAAGACATAAATAATAGAAATTATAATTGACCTTCAAATAATTTCTAATCAAAGTGTCATACAATATGAAGAAATATATAATTAAGCAAGTATATATAATCCCATTGAATGAACTTGGTGAAACTATGAAAATATTAATACTTGGCTACTAGTGAAACTGCACATTTTTAACTAAGAGTTTGAAATTGGAGAAGTATCGACAGAATATTTACAGTGTAATTGTTTTAAAAACTTTAAAAAAAAAAAAAAAAAAAACTACAATAAATTCTTACACATTAACATATAATGCAAATATAAGTTAAATTTTATCCAACTATTGGAATCTGAAAATGGACAGGCAAAGTTAAACAATTATTCTTATTTTTAAATTTAAGGGCACATTAACTGTAAATAAATAGTGGGTCATCATTATTTGTATTAAAGGAAAGCCTATTCGGTTTCCACAGGGGAATTCAAACCATTATGTTTGATAACTAATTTCTTTTATTCCTTTTTTTTAATAATCCAAATAGCTATATAGCTGAACAAGTATGTGTTTAACCAACAGTAGTTACAATTGCGATAACTATAACATAGATTTCATGTTTATAGGTGGTTATAGACAAAGTATTAAAAAAATAGGGGGAGGGGGTTAAAATTTTAGTATTATTGATTATATTTACTTTCATTTACCATAATTAAATTCTTATATTCATGTATTACTTAACATGTTTCAGAATAGTATCCACAAGGAAGCCATGTTCAGAAATATTTAAAAAAATTCTTTAATACCAGAAAAGTAAATTTGATGTTTTCCACTCACTTTGTTCATGTTATTTATTAAAATGTGATGATTATAAAGTAAAAATTGAATTATTTAATATCATTATTGCTGATATCAATCAATAAATGTTAATCATTTAATTCTAAAATTGTTAAAATTTGCTTAATATGTTTTACATTACGGGTCATTTTTCCACACAAACATTTTTAGAATTAAATTTAGTCAATTCTTGCAGTTTAGTTTCCACAAGCTTTGTAATTGACAATATAACAGATTGATAAAGAAAATGTAAAAAAAAAATTTAAAAAATGATTGCTAGGTGCTGTGTAGGAATATGTAAAGAAATAGATATATACATATAATAAGTCTAAGTTTAGATTCGTAGATAAGTTTCAATATAAATTAATATATTAGGATATAGGTAGTTGGGGTATGCAGTCATAGATACACAGCAATCAAAAATAAATTTCTAATTTACTAAGCCGATGTTTCGACTAGCAATGCAAGCCTTCATCAGGGCTAGAAGAAAAAGAAAACAAAAAAAAGATATGACAAAGTTGCAGAAAGTATAAAAAATATGGAATGAATAACTAGATGAGAATAAGGACTATAACATAAAAGCAATATATACAGACTAAGAAGACTATGGAATTAACAATTAAAATGAGTTTTAATTATATAAAAGTTAGTGACTAAATACAACAAATTAATGGCTAAATATAAAAGGCTTTAAATTAATAAGTAGATATAAAGAAAGTGATTTAATGAGGTTAAGTTATTGAAATGAATAACTGTATGAGAATAAGGACTATAACATAAAGGCAATATATACAGACTAAGAAGACAATAAAAGATTATTGAATTATCCATAAAAATGCAACAGAATTAAAAAGAGTTTTAAATAAATAAAAGTAAATGACTGAATACAACAAATTAATGGCTAAATATAAAAAGCAGTAAATTAAGTAAGTAGATATAAAGAAAGTGATTTAGTGAGGTTAAGTTATTGAGTAAATACAGATGATAAATAACAATAGTAGGAAGTTGACAGTATAGTAAATAATAAATATCTAAAGAACAGTAATGAGAAGAACATGGCAGTACAGGAATGAAGAATATTTGGGCAAAAGTGGTAAAATAATTGGAAAGATCGGCTTAATAAATTAAAAATTTATGTAATGTAGTAGTGGGGGAAGGGCTGTGAGGACCCAGCTCCCAGTCAGCTATCGATCTAACGTCTCCCCAATAGTGGAAAAACCAACAGAATAAAGGCCAAAAAAATTTGACATACAATTTAGACTATAAATGATATTTAAAAAACGAATCTGTGTGTGAAATATTATTCAAAATAGCAATATTTGATCTTCTGTAATTAATAAAAAGAAACAAACTCTTTCAAAGCAAACTTAGAATGAAAGTCATACGTGACTATAACCTCTAAAAAAAAAAAATGTTAACACCTATTTTCCTAAATATTGAATTTAAAAAAACAAATCGTTTTGTAGCATGAATTCTGTGTTTATCAAATACACAAAGAATTTTAAAGATTAAAAATCAAACGTTCCATTCTGGAGAAAATCAGGAAATAAATTCTACTATTTTAAATGCTTCACTGAAGGGGGTACTACATTTAGTCTTAATCATATAAAATACTTTCCAATTTTTCTCCATAATTCTATATTATCCTATTAAAATAGACTAAGCTGTAAAAAATAAATATAGCTTTCATAGAAATTTAAAAAAAAAAACATAATATTTGCAACTCATTAATCGAAATATAGTGCTTGTAATTAAGAATAATATATTTCTAACCTGGCCTTGAATTCATATGATCCGAAAGAGGTTTGTCCTGAATAGCATCACTGTACATGAGCCTCAAGACATTTAAGTCATAAGCTGTCATATCACCTTCACCACCACCTTCATCTTCATAATTGATGATATTTTCTCTTATATCATCAGTGTCTTTATAAAGGTCATCAGTTTTTCTACGATGGACAACAACAGCCAATAACAAAACTGTAAAATAAACATTAGATAGATTAGTAATAAAGTTTATATAATTCCAATAAAATAACATGAAATATACTTTATTTCTTTTTCTGCATACAATAAAAAATACTGAAGAAAACATAAATAATAAGTTTGATTGGTCAATCTGAAGAGAAAAGAAACAAACTAAATATTTAGGCATATGTGTAAAGATTTTAAAAATCAGTAAATTATTCAGAGCATTTATTTAAGATTGCCATGAGGTTTTATAATCTCAATTACAAAAAACGTACTTTTGTTTTATTTTTTAATTTTCAATTATAAGTATACTTAAATTAAAATTATAAAAGCTCTCAGCAATTTTTATGTTACTGAAATTAAAAGTAAACTTTTTATTGCCTCCCTCAGATTAACAAGTAAAATTGCACGTACACTATCCAGCCTTTGTTGGAGATAAAAAACATCAATAAACAGGAACAATTAATGATAGATGAACATATTATACATATCTAAACACGTATATTTATTAATATTTCATGCATCATCAAAATTGTAAGGTGAAAGTGTCATCACATTTCACAAATTTAAAACTACTGCTAATAAGTATCAAAGTAGACTTACTCAATAATATCGCTAAGCAAATAATGATTGCAATAATAAAACTAGGGTCGATTCCAAAAGAGACTGCAACTGCTACACCAGCATTACAACCAATATCAGCATTTTTTGAATAACCAGGCATTCCAAGATTATACAACTGAGAAAAAAAGTGTAAGTATAGAGTTGACATGAGATCAAAAACTTAATATCATTCTTACATTGGGAGAATAATGGTATAAATGTATATACAAGTTACTGGAAATGAATTATAAAGGAAAAATACATACTTTATTATTAAAGGTGAAATTTTTAACACAACCGCTGAATCCTACTCTTGAAGGTTTATAGGTCCAGTTCATATAATTGTCAAGGTAATTGAAATCAACAAAAGAGCCTCCTATTTGCAATGGTCCATTGACATTTAAAAATTCATTGTCACCTGCTTTTAATTTTAGGCTTAAACATGAAGGAAGTTTGCAGTTATCAACTTGTAATTCAATAGTCTAAAAAACAAATAAATAAGATAACATAATGAATTATCAATCAATAACAAAAAATAATAGTACAATATTTTTAACTAGGTGCTGTTTATTTAAGAAACTTTAAAGATCTGATTAGAACTCAGTAAATAAGAAAATTAAAATGTTAATAGAATAATTAGGAAATAGAATAATTATAAAACAAGATTTAGTAAAAAAAATTGTTAAATATTAAATCTTTTAAAGTTCAGATTTTATTGTAAACACTCACTGTATTGGACCATATAATGTCAACACGATGCTGCTCACCATCATCAAGTCTGATTTGTTTAGGATCAAGTTTTACAGTTCCTGTTCCAAAATCCAGTAAAAGAACTGGGTAGCCATCAACCACCTCAAGAGATATAAAATCTATAAAAATGAAAAATAAATATAGTAAAATTATATAGTCTACTAATCAGATGAATATTAAAAAACAAAAGGAAAACACTAGTATGATCTTTTTAAAATAATCTTCAATATTACATTGTTTTTAAAAAATCTAAACAATGATAAATTACCAATAGTGTGATAACACTTACCTTGCACATTCAACAGTCGATTTGGTTTAGTTGGCCCTAGGTAAAACACAAGTCCATCTTTTTTATTGGACCGAAGTTCCAAAGACAGATGTGATTCAGCACATGATTCCAATGGAGGATAAAGAGCCCATCCATTACCACTAAATCCAATACTTAAGATCTCACAATGGGGTCCTTCAAAGCCAGGTTCACACTCACACCTAAGAGAATATTCACATCAAAATGGCAAATGATGTTAAAAAGTTTAAGCGGATTAAAAATAAAGGTAATTTGTATTTGTAGACCAAATAAATTAGCATTTAGTCATAGTACTTATTCATTAAAATTAACTTTAAATTTATTTTTAAATGTATAACATTAAATTTCAATAAAAGCTTAGACTTATGTAATTTAGAAAAATTGATAAGTAAATATGATTTTTAATTGTAGTGAACTAGTTGTCACATAATTTAAAATTAAATAAATGTAATCTTTACCATAAAAAAAAAAAAAAAATTATTGTCATTCTAATGATAATTAATAAATGCATTAGACCTACAAATTTTGAAAGAATAAAGTAAATTAAAATATTATATTTTAACAAGTCAAAGCTTAAAAACTGAACATCTAACATTTCATCATTTTAAGGTTTGTAAAAGCTGTTTACTTACTTGTCGTTGTTAACAGGTGTTCCACCATTATAACAAACAGGCACCATTGAGAGCACTTCACAGTTACAAAAAGGGTCTACAACAGCTCTAACACCAACAAAAGTTGTTGCATTAGTGTAAACAGCAATAGGTTCAGGACTTTTGTTCAGAAAATTGATGCATGAGCCTTCACAATACTGCTTTTCAATTAGACATTCATCAATGTTTACCATGAGAATTAAAACACCCAGCTCTTTCTCCAACTAAAAAACAAATACAACACTCATGTTATATTATGTTATATTTGCCTTCAATTGTGTATTTTGCAAATGAAATTCAAAAACTTTTTTTTTTTTTAAATAGCTAACTTAAAATGATTCCATTCAATACATTTCATATGTGTTTGTAACAAATTTCTCAATCCAAACAGAAAAACCTCAATAAAAAAATAATTTTCCAACTGAAAAATCACAAAGCTTCTGGTCGAAATGGAATAGCAGCTTAGTTTTTGAAGGCGGGGAAAGAAACTTTGAGAAATGAAATTCGCTCTTTAGTATCCAGCATTTGGGAAAAAGTGAAGTTCTTACTGAATGGAATGAGTAAATTATTTAATTTCAGTTCTAGTATACAAGAGAAAACGGGATAAGACAGAGCGCAGAAATCATTGGGAGTTAAGTATATAGAACTCAGCGTATAAAGTTTTCTCAATAGCTTTGTATAACGGGCTCATCACACATGTTGAAGCTAATTTGGGTGAATACCAGGAAGGTTTCAGACCCAACGATTGGCTGTTGATCAAATTTTCTCACTGAAGCAGATGTGCAAGAAAATGAAGTAGTATAATCAAATAATGTCATTGCTGTTTGTAGACCAATACAGTCTACGATTCCGTCAACTGTGCTGAGCTGTATATAGCCATGAAAGAGATGAAAATACCAAGCAAACTCACAGCTAATACCATGAAGAGCACATCTGCCAGGATTAAAGTTAAACAGACACGAAGCGAGCCTTTCCCTCTAGATTTCGGACTCAGACAAGGAGACTCGTTAAAACCTCTACTTTTCAATATAGTGCTACATGCAGTAGTAAAGAGCGGAGGGCTTGACACCAGAAGCACAATTTTTAACAGGCCAATTCAAATATTAGCTTGAATGCGGATAATGTAATGGTTCTCTGTGCAACGGTTGAAGGAAGCATTGCATAAAATGGAAAGAGAAGCAAGAAGAATGAGGCTACACATAAACAAAGAAAAATCCAAAATTATGCTATTGAGAAGAAAAAAACCTGCTCATCAACAGTGTTTTTACTGTATGGAAGGCCACACATTTGAAAGTGTTACAAGCTTCCAATATTTAGGCGCTAGGATAAACAAACACCTCGACCAAGGTGAGGAAATAAAAAGTTGGATTATATCATGAAGAGTCAACTCACCAGCCGCACAACCTAACTAAGAATGTATAAAACTCTAGTACCACTGGTAGCCACGAAACTATACTGTTTAAAAAGAAAAGAACTATGACATAGGTTTGTACCAATAAAGGATAATAGTATTTGGCGGTGAAGGGAGAACCAGGGACTATATGATTAATTTAGTGATTTGCCATTGACAGTCTTCATAAGTGTGCAACAGCTAAAATGGAGGGGGCATATATACAGGATGAGTGAGAAAAGAATATGCCGAAAATTGTTCTGGGATCACCCAGATGGAGCGAGACCTTGCAGAAGATCAAAGAGATGGTTTGATGGCATCTCTGAGGACTTAAAATGATCTTGAGATATGAAAGATATCTTTGAGGCGAGCTGATGATCGGGATGATTGGAGGAAGGCTGTGGAGCAGGCTAATGACAGCTCCATGCATTTCAAATCAATGAAAAATCATAAGAGTACATGCTAACAACTTAAGCACATGTACCATTGAAATAGTGTTATAATTGTAAGTTTTTTTTTTTTCATCAATCATTGGATGTTCTGAGATGTACATAGGTACATCAAACTTTCAATGATAGTTGAAATTATTATTTTGGTTTTCTTTTTTAAAAATCATTCCAAAACATTGATATGAATTAATAGTTTAAGATGTAACTTTACATGATCTCTGTTAAATAAAAATAAATGGAAATTTGTAAAAGTAAAAGCTATATTTCCATTTTTTTTATGAATGGAAATACATTATCTTTCTGACTTTGTGCTGGCCGAAGCGAGGTAATTTCAGTGTATAAATCTGCCAGAATTCTTTCATTTTCTGACTATGAGCCAGCTTTCTCTCCTCTGTTCATTTGGTCCCTGTGGTCTATTTTCAATATTATTTATTTTTTTGGGTCTAATTTGTGTGGCAAAGTTATGCAGCTATATACTTTAATGAATCATTGTGGAAAAAATTCTAAACTCCCATTAGCGTTTTTTTAAAAATATGATATTTGCACTTTAGATACTATCACACAAGTGCCACAGAAATAATTTAAATAAACCTTAGATTTTACATACCTCAGCATTATGCACACTCACTGCTGCATTTAATTTTTCTGGACTATAATAAGGAGAACCATGAGCTGCAAATCGAACATCCAGTAGACTAGTGTTTGTATTGTGTGGGGAATGTAAAACAGTAAAAACATCAACATTTGTTTCAGTGATGTTTAAAAATTTTGCTAAACATTTTCTAAACATAGTTCGCTTGCTGACACCATTCTGAAACATTTAAGCAATGAATTAAAGAAAATAAGTCATAAAAAAACAATTAAATAATCATTAAATATATTATAATATAAAAAATACTTACAGAATCAGCTTCTATAAATTCTTCAGCAGTAATTCCAACTAAACGAACAGATCCTGATTTATCAACTGCTTCTTCTGGAATTTCTTTGACAGTTACATTAACGGTAGCTGTTACACTATGAGCTCTAAAATAACTGGTGGTATCTTCAAAAACCTATTAAAAAAATTAAATAGTAGAATATTTTAACCAAACTAACATTAAACTTTCTAAGCCGATTATGAGTAATCACAACAATGAACAGCAATAAAGTAAAATCAGAAAACGAAGATGAAAAGATTCTTATGATTATTTTGAAATTTAATTTCATTATTTTCTATTCAAAGATTAAATACAGACAATCACAATTATTATCTTGTTCTTTTGAGTAATGACCATTCATATATAATCATGAAGACATACATTCAAATTTCATAGAGACTTATTTATAATGAAAATAATTACACAGTTCAATAATCACAAATCGAGCAAAGAAAAATTCATAAAATGTTCCATGAATTACTAGATAGAAAAAAGCATAATGAAATGGTGATATAAAACAAAAGAATAAAAAATGTTTGAGTGAGAATGCATATACATTTTAAAACTTCTGGAAAGAATAAAATGAGCAATGATGAGAGGGTATAAAGCAATCATAAAGTCAATCACAATTTTCCATAACAACAAATCGTATAGTCATTCAACATTCCACTCAACACACAATTTAACTCTACTTCTGATTCATGGATTCAGCGACTTACAGTAAAGTTAAGAATATATGATTGATCAATAGTTCCTTCCAACATAGTGATCATTCCAGTCTTGGAATCTAACTCAAAGTGTGTATAATCTGTACCAGCCCAATCAAAGTGTTTGTCAGGTAAATCCCAATCGTCCGGGTCTTCCACATATACTCTGCCTATTTCTGTTTTAGGAGCCTCCCCCTAAACAATAAATAATAAAAATCTTCAGAACTATTAAAATTCTTAATTTACTTGAATAACTAAAAAAACATACACTGTTGACATTTTTTTTTCTTTACGTTTTGACATTAAATTCTTATTTGCCATAACAATAAGATCATATTAAACAATTCATCAATTTTAAAAGAAACTTTACACTAAGTTTTAATTAAAACTTAATGAGAGCAAAACATAACATCAACCATTAAGAAATATCAAGTGAAAAATATAAAAACTTATTCTTACCTTATAATTATAAACAAAAATTTCACTATATCCACTTTTCATTGGATTGTCATTAACATCCCCAATGACCACATGCAATGTACTCGTACCAGTCAAACTAGGATTACCACTGTCAGTAATAGCAATAGGTACTAAATAAGATTTCTTTTCTTCACGATCAAACCTGACTAGTGATTTTAATGTTGAGCCTAAAATCAGAAGCAACATTAAATTACTTCTTAAAAGTTAAATCAATGAATCAGATGCATTATATACATAATAGGTACATTGATGCACACTGATACAGCAAAATTTCATTTAACTGATATCACTTCAGCATCTAAATACTTTCTATTACAGTTGAAATCCTGATGCACAACTACAGATTTAACGATTCCATCTTTAATTAAAATAAAATGAAATTTATCAACATTCATGCTGGAGATATTGTAATCATGACAATTATGTTTAGATCTTCTGTACATATGTATAATGTAAACTTTATACATATAAATTTCATTATCTTTCTAATATGTTTTGAGACTAAGTTTCATAATTTCTTTAACCGTTCTTTATATATTTTTTAAAGATTGTGTTGTGGAAAATTACAAATTCTGTTAATTAAGAGAGCTCATAAGCATTAAGAATAAGTTACAGTAGTGTATTTAGGAAAAGGTAATATATATATATATATAAATGAATAGATGTTTTATAATGATTCTTCCCACAGTATTATTTTCAGAAACCTATTAATTAAAAATTAATACAAACCTACCTTTATAGAATATTTCAAAATGTTAATTCAAAGAATATATACAGTATTTGCTAGAATACAGATTAGGGAGGAAAAAATAGGAGTTCAATTGTTCACGAAAAAAATTTTCCACTGATTTACAGCGGATTTCCTTGGAATTTTGTCTTTTTTTTTTGGAGTTTTTGAGCACCCTAAAGCCGGGTGTGCCTTGAGCATAACGAAAGTATTTTTATTTCAAAAAGCATACATAACTGCAATTAAACGTGAAAGAATCACTTCTCTATCTTGAATGAGAGCTGAGAAAAAGAAAACAACAATGTGATTTTCTCGGCTCCTAATGATCATTGGCAGCTATAACTCTAGTTTTGCATTATTATAGGACCCTACTACCCACACAAAAATCGGCATTGAAATCTATGAGTTACAACTCAAAACGTCCCCTTGTAAGTATAAAATCAAAACAAAAGAATAGCTGACTCCGATCTAAGAATGCAAAGCTACCTGAGATAATAGTATAAGCAGAAACAAATATTTGGAAGAAAATAATCTAATAAATAAAAATTTTGAATGATCAGAAAAATGCTAAACCACTTAATCATACTCAAAAAACCAACCAAACCAAATTTAATTGTAGTTCCTTATTTTAATTTCACGACAAAACATTGTCTATTTTCTTTAAAAAATAACTAGATTTCAAGTGAAAAAGCGTGTTTTGATTTCTTTATGAAAATAAGAAATTCCCTAATAGTTTATTTTAATAATAAGTAAATAATTTATCACTGACCATTAATATAAACTAACTATATTGCCACTCGTCATGGAAGTAGAAATGAAAATGAACTATAATACAACTTAGGTTTAGTTGAACTCAAAATATCCTAGATGGAGTCTAAATAATAGTTAACTTCTAATTTATAGGAGCGAATTTCAGAGAAAATCCTTGATATATGGTACTTAAATCTTATTTTAAAATTAAGATTAAAATTATTAAAAAATTAAATGTTACCTGAAATAGTAAATTTGGTCTGGATGTCAGAGCTAGCAGAAGGAGCAATATTAAAAGTAAAAGGTGGACCATTATCAGCCCCATCGTTATCTTTGGCATTCAATTTTACAATATCACCTGCCGGTTCATTTTCTGTCCAAATTACTGGCTGTGACTAGAAAAAATCAAACAAAATTAGATAAAATATATAATATGTTAAATTACTATGAATTTTATAAACATTTAAAAAGTAATCATTCAAATTATAATAAAATAATAGAGAAACAAATATGGTGGGCATGAATATTTTATAAAAATATTTTTAATCATTGAACTTATATTTAATAATCATATTATTGAAATGCGAATTTACCATGTCTAAGTATGGAGCATTGTCATTTATGTCTGTTAATATAATCATGATTTCAGTTGTCTGCTGTACTCCAGTGGGTCCCCCATCTTCATCTTTGGCTCCAATCAAAACTTGCCATGACTCTGTACCATTTGGAGGATCTCTATCTAAAGCCTACAAAAAGAAAGAAAAAAATCAAGGAAATCAAATTAACAATATTAATTGAATTCAATTCAGTTATTAATAATCTCTTAATCAAGATTATACAAAGTCAGGTTTCTTTTGTTTTGATCAAAGAATGTGACTTTAATTACAGTAATATTCCAGAAATAGGAAACATGCAATAAGTAAAATCAATCAAACTATAATATATTTTTACAAACATATAATCACACAGGTATATAACACTAGTAACAAATATGTTATAAGACAATAAAAATTGTAATGGATTCGAAATGAAAGAAATAAAATAAAACATTAACATACCTTAATAAGTGATAGACAACCTTTTTTGTCTATGCTTAACCACCTACTTTGCTGTTGTTTTACAACAAAATAATGTATATGCTGAGGTGCACTTCTATCAGAAATATCTGGGTCATAAGCTTCAAGCTAGAGGAATAAAAACATATTAATAATAAATACAGTATTGCAGAAACATACATAGCACTATTCCAGAAACAAACTATATTTTCCATTAGACATTTCAAAATACCGGTGAACCTTGTTCTCCATTGACAAAACAATTTGAGCTTGACAAGTTAAAATATAAATATCATTCCTGCAGTATAAACAGTTAAAAAAAATATATTAAAATTCAGTGGAACCCCGTTATATCGACCCCCCGATAAACCGACCCTTTTTTGCGCTAAACCCCTCTCAATAATTCGACCTTTTGAAACATCTCTCCTCGCACATAAACCGACAATTTCTGAGAAGATAAAGATCCATTGTTTCCAGAACGGAACCTTGTGTTTCCGATAAGTAATTTGTAAATATTTTCCTAGAAAGATGATTCACTGTTCTCTCCAGGTTGTTTGAAAAAAACTTTTTGAAACAATCAAACTCCACAATGTTAACATCTGACATGTTACGAGTATTACGTTATATTAAAAAAAGGAAATCTTGTACTATCACGGAAAATCTAGAGGCCTTTGAAAAAATAGAAAAGGGTGAGCGACTTATCAAAGTAGCTAGAGATTAGGAGTAGGGATTACTACTATAAAGGACTGGAATCAGGATCAATTAATTTCTTTTAGTGCATTTTCAGATGACCAAAAAAATATAAACAAAGACTAAGAAAACCTGCACCAGAGGTAATGGATGAAGCAGTTTGTTATTATGGTTTTGCCAAGAAATCAAATCAATTATGTATTAGTCATCGCGAATGTTTGTGTTTTTTTTCTTCATTATTTATTTATTTTTTTTTCATATTTTGCATGTATTTGTATTATTTCTACTAAATAAATTGACGTTTTATATTCCAATTTTTTATGTTTCATTCACCTCTGAACATATGTAGATTAATTCACCAGGGTGACAGACTCAGCTTAATTTGACCTTTTTAAGGGACCGACCTCACCCCAAGTCCCAAACAGGTCGATATAATGGGGTTCCACTGTATAGAATAAATTGAAATAGAAAAAGGCAGTAAAAAAAAAAAAAAAAAAAAAAAAAAAGGAATGGTTTTCTAAATAATGGGCTGCATTGCAAAAAATAAAACATCCAAATTCGAAGGCAATCAACCTTCTCTAAACGATCATAGGGCCATTTACTGGTCTTATGGAAATAAATATTTTTTAGTGATATTCCAGTAATTGTGTTTATATTAAATTGAATAAACATTTTATCCGCTCAAATGATTTTGAAAAACATCAAATAATCTAAGAGGTACTCTGCTAACACTTACGCCAGGACATGTTTTAGAGCTATAAATACATGCCTAATGTAAAGATATTAATATTTGCCTTAAAATGAGGTGGATTTTTACTACTGAGTTCTATATGTTTGGATTTCTTTTTATAATATAAAAATTCTTTTTATAATTTTAATAATATTTATTAATTAAAATATTTTATTAAAGTTACCTGGGCAATACATCCTGGAATTAAATCTTCTTCCATTATAGTGATGTTTTTTTGATAGGAAACAAAAACTGGAGGGTTATCATTGACGTTTGCTATTTTTATAAACACTTCACAATTGTCTTCATAAACCCCATCAAATGCTTTAACTTTTAAAGTGAACTAAAGAATAAGAAAAACATTTAGAATGAATTAGATACTCAAAAGTTGATATTAAAATTTCTTTCATTTTTTAATACTTACATTAGCTTTGGTTTCATAATCTAAATTCTTGTGGACACGTATTTCACCAGTTTTATCATCAATTGCAAATGAATCATTTTCGTTTCCAGAAATTATACTATAATGTACAATTGAAGCTAAAAAAAAAAAAAAAAAAAAAAAAAAAAAATCAAAGATACAATTTGATCTGACTATGATTTATTTTATACCGTGTGCATATTCAAGCAAATGAATGAAAGAAATTTATACAGCACATACCAGTATCATTGTCTTGAGCATTAACTTGGGTAACACGGGCATTTGTATTACTATTTTCAGGAATGTCATCAGCAATATATACAGCTTCAGTAAACTTTGGAGGGTGATCATTCTTATCAGCTATTTCAATTCGAAACACCTGTTGACCTGGAAACATAAGATACATTTTTACAAGCAGGGAAATATACTTTACAGTATAAAATAATTTAAAAATGCAGATACAACAGATGGTAAAGCACTGAAAATCAGTATCAGTCTTGACTCCGCCTAGTGAGATACTCATCTAAACTCCGTACAGGATCCGATAAGTTTTTCTTTCTATTCTTAATATTTTATGTCCTTACGTAATTATTTAGTATCTATTTACTGTGTTTTTATTTTTATCAAACTTTATTTCATATTTCATATTTATTCTTGTACTTCCAGATCTCTATGGAAGCAACCATTTTCCCCTTCAGCTGAAATTCCTTAATACAACTGACAAATACAATAGAAAACCAAGTTGGATAATTGAAAAAGCAGACTGGCCACTTTTTTCTGCTATAACAACCTCACCTAAAACATCAGTAAGTGAGTTAGACATTGAGGACGGATGTCAAGCAATTACAGAAGCAATACTCTTAGCAGCTAAAGCTACTATACCTCAAACTAAGGGAAATTACAGGAGACCATCTGTCCCTTAGTTCAATCCACAATGTAAAGAGGCCATCAAGAATAAAAGAAAAGCCCTTCACAAATTTCGAAAAAATATGAATGTGAACAATCTGATTAAATATAAAAACAAAGATCAATGTGCAGAAGAACTCTAAACAACAGTAAACAGGAGTCATGGAGGTCATTTGTAGAAACTATCAATTCTTTGACACCAGCTAATGTTGTCCGGAATAAAATTTGAAAAACTAAAGAAATAAATACTCCCATTAGATATACATTACTTAAAGAGGGGAGATTGTATGACAAACCTGAGATAGTTTGAGACCAGATCGCTACATATTATTTAGAGTTATACAACGAACCCTCAGCCAAAAAATATACAAACATTAACTTTGAAATCGGTAGTTCACAACTATGTCATGATACTCTGTTTACAACGTGGGAACTGCAATCAGGTTTAAGAGAAGTTAAAGGTACCTCACCTCACCAGGGCCAGATAATATCCATTACGGTATGCTCCAACACCTACCAAAAGACACATTAAACTAGCTTCTAAATTATTACAATCACTACTGGGACAATTGTAATATTACAAATTCTTGGCTACAGGCGGAGGTAGTCCCTATTCTAAACATGGCCAAGACAAAAGATATCCATCAAACTACCGATCAATATTTCTAACCAGCTGTTTATGCAAAATTATGAAGCGGATAGTCAACAAAAGGCTTAAGTGGGTATTAGAAAAAAACCATTACATCCAAAATTTCCAATGTGGCTTTCTTAAAAACAGGTTAACTATCAATCACTTAGTCCAAATAGAGGTTGAACTCCAATATTCCTTTATCCAAGAAGAACAAGCTATCTTTTTCTACATGCATAAGGCATTTGATAGAACTAATTCAACCATCATCTTAAAAAAACTTTTAAGTTTAGGATTTCGGAGTAATCTACCGATAATCTTACAAAAATTTCTGGATCATCGCCATTTTTGTGTTCGAATAGGAAATGTGCAATCAAATATATGTGAACAAAAAAATGGTGTCCCTCAAGGCTGTGCTCTAAGCCCAACCCACTTCACGATTGCTATCAGTGACCTGGGTACCAACCTACTTTGAGGTGTTAAAGCAATGCTATTTGCAGACGACTTTGCAATTCTATGTCGTTCTAAAGACGTGAACTCTATAAGAGATAAACTACAAACAGCACTAAAACTAATAAACCACCCTGGATGTTCATAAAACCTCAATTACACCTGGAACTCTTAAAAGGAAATACTCAGCCAAATGATTACCAAGAAAGATTCCTGAAGGTAATTAATGCACTACCAGAACATGAAATGATTTTTACAGATGGGTCTAAATCAGATTCAGCTACTGGTTCGGCTTTCATTACTTCCCATCAAACTTACAAAGCTAAACTGCACCAGCATTGCAGCGTTTATACTGCAGAAGTAAATTTGATCATAATGTCACTTGAACATGCAAAGATGTCTTGTATAGGGAATATTATAATTGCTACAGATTTATTAAGTGCCCTTAAAGCATTGGATAATATGTATTCCAACCATTCCGGAATTCAACGAATTTTAGAAATTGTAAAACAACTTAATGAAGATGGGAAATTAGTTTATTACATATGGGTGCCAGAACATGCTGGAACAAATGGCAATGAAATGGCAGACAAAGCTGCAAAAGAGGCCTTAACTCTTCCAGGCCCTGGAAGAGTGCTACTAATACCATAGAAGCTAGCAAAACCCTTAAAAGATGATATAAGTAGGAAATGGCAAAAAGCATGGGAATCTAGTCCTTCAAGTAAACTTACAAAAATTAAGAGAGATGTAGAGCCCTGGCAGACCTCATATCGCAAGAACTAAAAAGAAGTAGTACTGACCCGGCTGCGAATTGGACACTCAAAACTGACACATGTTCACCTTATCACTAAAGGTGAACACCTACAAGATTTCAACATTGTGACAATACTATAACAATAACCCACATTTTTGAAGAATCCCCTTTTACTTTTTTTTTTATTTTGAAGAGAAAAGATTTGCCCGGTCGGGATTCGAACCCGAGTCTCCACTTTTCTAGCGTGGTGCCTTATCCACTAGGCCACCGAGCTCGTATCCGAACCAGGGAAATCTTTTCTCTTCACTGATCCATACCCCTGGGCACTCGCAGTTGCGATGTACAAATCGGGGATGAATGTTCATTGAACATTACTGTTAACTAGATCTTGTTGACATACGTCATATATATTATAATTATGAAATAATTAATTGTTGTTGATTAATATATTTTTTATTTTGAAGAAAAAATATTTTCCGCTTAAAATATATATATTTTCCGCTAGAAAAGTGGAGACTCGGGTTCGAATCCCGACCGGGCAAATCTTTTCTCTTCAAAATAAAAAATATATTAATCAACAACAATTAATTATTTCATAATTATAATATATATGACGTATGTCAACAAGATCTAGTTAACAGTAATGTTCAATGAACATTCATCCCCGATTTGTACATCGCAACTGCGAGTGCCCGGGGGTATGGATCAGTGAAGAGAAAAATTTCCCTGGTTCGGATACGAGCTCGGTGGCCTAGTGGATAAGGCACCACGCTAGAAAAGTGGAGACTCGGGTTCGAATCCCGACCGGGCAAATCTTTTCTCTTCAAAATAAAAAATATATTAATCAACAACAATTAATTATTTCATAATCCCCTTTTACCTTCAAAAACTCAACTTGTAAGGAAAACCGAGCAACATCACGGTAGCATTGAGAAATGAAAGCCGTAAGGTTGATTTAGTAATATTATGTCTTTCAAAACTGAAAATATATAGAGAGATAAAATAATACCTGGATAGACTAATACTGATCTAATCACACCAATTAATTACTTTACTAAAACATATTATACCTTATTATGACAGATTGAATACTCATATAAAACTAATAAGTAGAGTAGATGTGTTTAATTGTATTTCCTGGAAACAGTGAGACATTAAGGATATTAGGTATTATATATAAAACATAATAATAACTGATCAGAATAGATTTTACTGGAGAGGCCTAGGGCAGGAGGCGTGAGAGATTGGTGTCCTGGGGTTCCTGGGGCTGTGGTGGGAGCAGGGAGACATACCTTTCCCACAGAGCATTTTTGCTCCAAGGATTGGGATGATGTGGACTTTTCCATGAGTAACATTGGTAGATTGTACCAATATAGTAAGGATTTGGGCATGGTTTTTATCTACATCCTTCGACCAATCCTAGTGCAGAAAAAAAAAGAATGTGGGATTGGGGCGCTTTCTACGCTCCTGGCCGTCCCCTGTGGGCTCCTAGCACCGTGACCTTCAAATCATGGTATTATATTATTATACTTACTGAGCATTGATGACCTAGACGTTTTACATTCTAAAACTCTAAACAAAAAAAAAAAAAAAAAAAAAAAAGCACTGAAAATTAAATGAACCTGACTAAAAATAGACTAATTGATACCTTTATTAGGTTCTCCAGTATTATCTAAAGGAGAAGGTGAATTATCTGTGGCAATAACCTTAACATTATAGAAATCTTGTTCTTCTCTATCAAACATCTTTTTTGTAGTTATGTTACCAGTATATCTATCAATAGCAAAATTTTCTGTATTATCGGCCAATTTATATGTGACCTGTTGAAAATAAAAATTATGTGTTTATGAAAAGTAAAAATAAAATAAATATTTCATAAGTGAACAAGGAATCATACTTGATTGTGAGCAGTGGTACTGTCTGCATCAATGGCTCTGACTTGCATGACTGGGGTCCCAGCAGGTTCATTTTCTAATACCCTACCTGATTTTACTTCAGTAAATGTAGGGAAATTATCATTGACATCCTCTAATTGGATGTTAATACTAGTTTCCAAAGCTAGATTGTATTTGTTCTGAAAATAAAATATTTTATCAATGAATGAAATTGTTGATATTTCCAAGAAATCTTTATAATTATTTTAAAAGCATAGCACATTCACAAAGCCTAATTCTCTAAAGTTGATCACAAATATTTATAAATACGTTTTATAAAAAGTTTTATTTATAAATATGAGTAAATCAATCTCTTTTCTTTCTGAATAAAATTAGTAGATTAATTACTTTATTGTGGTAGGTTTCACAACAAAGAGAAGTAAAATACATTTTTGTTGTTGCTTACAGATGTTAAAAATATATGTTACTTAATGTTTTTATAAATTAAAATCTTTTTACTATTTTTATCCTAATAATATTGGTGTTTTACGCCAGTAAGTATTTCCCTTGCGATCATTAAAATTAAATTTAAATAGAAATTTCAACTTTTGAACAAGATGATATATCTCTATGTTATTAATATCTGTACCCATGTAATAATAGGAGTATCATCAAAATAAAGTTCTGAAAAAATCTCTTCTTTCAGAATAGAAAAAGCTACAAGTTAAAATACAAAATGTCTTCACATAAAATATGTTATAAAAACACAAATGTTTCTGGCAAACAGCCTAACTATATTGTGTTAATGTTGATGAAGCAGAGGAGTTATTAACTAATAGAAAATAAAGACTATGTATCAGATAATATATAGGGGAAGGTGCTGTACCTGTGGACAATTTTCACTTATAAATTTTTTTAATTTTCGGTGCTTTATTTATCTCAGGGGTTATAGTACCATTAGATAAGACATTTAAGGGGCTATCGAACACTGGTGTCTTTATTTTGAAAAGTAATTTTATTTTTACAGAAAATAATGTTTTGTAACTTACTGATTAGCGTCCATAGGTACCTTACCCCTTTGTACCTGTGGACACTAGTGGTTGTACCAATGGGCATTCATTTCTTCATAGGTTTATAGGGATAATTGAAATGATATTTAGAGAAAAACATCAGCAATAATTTATTACAAAATGTACTAAATAAAATAGAATATTTAAACAAGAAAATTCGACTTAATTGTAGAACTAGAAGGCCGACTAGAAAGGTGACAACAATAAATTGAGCTTATGAAAGTAAATAGAAACTTAACTTATATTTAAACCTTTTAACAAAAATAAATCTTGTATGTGCCTATAATTATTATTAACGAGTGTCACAGACTTTTTTTATGGAAATAATCGAATTATTAGAGATTGTATCCATGAAAAGATGTAGGAAAAGGTAATTGTTTACATAATCTCCCAGCGCTAGTTATAAAAGATGACGTTGGTAATTTTCTTTTGATGTCGCTTATTTGAATTTCATAATCAGTAGCGATGTCCGGAAGAATAAATTTTGGGGTTCTATCATTTGATGAAATTTTCTTCTAGTAGAAAATGTTGAACGTGCACGAGTCTACTTTTTCTTTGACCAAAGCTATGAAATGCTTTACAACACAAAACATAGCTACCAACATATATTTCTTCATCTTCAATTTCTTTACCTTGTTCATAATCATTCATCAATTCATCCAAAAAATTACAATCTTCGCTTGATGGATCAGCCAATTCCACATTTGTGGAATCACTATCTTCAGTAGTTGAATATATTTGTTATAATTAGTGAGTAACGAGTTTTCTCCTCTTAAAAAAAAAGGTTATAAGAATAGTAGGTATTCAAATTTAGGCAATTTGTTTCACGCGGAATACCTACAAACTTTTCCGCAACATTTATAATTAAAATAATGAATTAATAAACAAAAAGAAAAATCTGTTATACCCGTGGAAACTTTAACTATCTGCCCACAGGTTCAGCTAGCAATGGTGTCTACAGGTGCAACTGAACGCCATGTTATGTGGAAAGCTCTGTTTCACAAAACCCGTAAGTGATAACTGATATGAAAACATGTGAAGTTATGATATATTTATCAGAAAGCCCAATGAAATATTACTGCCTAGAAAATTTCCAAGTGTAGGTCTTAAAAAATTTAAAATCACTGGTTGGATTATTCAGGATTTGGAAGAAAAAAACTTAAAAATAATAATTTCTACTAAACTGTTGATCTGACAATATTGAAAACACACATGCAACTGCAGGGAGATGATTGCAGCCCTACCAATTTAACAATTTCAATGTCCCTTCTCCCACTCTCTCATAATAAAAAAGTCCACTGGTACAACTGTGCTTTAGGTTCAGCACCTTCCCCTATTATGTAATATAGATGGGGTGTCACCAAGTAATATAACACACAGCAATATGTTTAAAAGTGTATATTTTTATAATCTTACAGATGGCCTACAATGTATACAGAAATGCGGCAATATTCATAATTAAAATAATAATATTATCATATTGAGTGAGTTTTATTCTTTAATAACACTCAAACCTCCATCTCTGAAGAATGAAATAAACATTCATAATTGAACCCCATAAATAATTTATATCAAATAGAATGTTTTGATACTTTATCAAATTGAAATTATCACAATTTTAAACTTTTTTTTTTTATAGTAATTGTTAACTCTTTAACAAAAAAAAAAGGTTAGCAAGGGTTGTTTCTACATGTGTTTGCAATAAAGGGATTTCAGAGAACATTTATAAAATCACTTATAGTCAAAGCAACTAGTTTCAAGAAATTTGATTAGAAGAGTTTGTATAAAACAAGACACTTATGTAATCCCCTTGCTATCGAGGTTCTACTATATGACCCAATATAAGTAAAAAATTCAGTATAACTTGATAAAAATTAGTTTAAATGACAAATGAATATATGATTTTATACCTGTATTCGAATAGTGAGTGTATATTCAGCAATTGATTCGTAATCCATTGGTTTTGCAAGCCTTATGTGAGCAGTATTTGCATCAGATTCTAAACGAAAAGTGTTATATTTGTTGGTCTGCTCAGTTCTTCCTGTAACTAACTCAAAAACAGGAGTTTTTTGATCATTAGATCTGAAATAATAAAAAGATAAAAAAAATTAAAAAAAAATCAACAAAAGTAGAGATAATTATTTTAAAACCATAGTCATACATACAGAGCAGTTAAAGTAGCTATATTTTTAGTATAATCCGTGAAATTTTCCAAAAGAACAATAGGTGAGGCTGGTGTTGATGTAAAGACTGGTGCTTTCTTGTTAGACTCAACTACTTGAATATCTACGTTAATTACAGTTGACTTGGGGATATCTCCATGATCAGTAGCAGTTGCCCGAAGTTTAAATTTAGAACCAGGTTCACGCTGAAATAAAAAATTGAATATTTATTTTTACCTTTTGTATGTTTCAAAAAAACATGTAACTAGTTTTAAACTTTTTTTTTATATCTTAAATAACAATTAAAAAAAAAATCTAAATTAATCTAATACGGTAATTAGGTATTAGGCTAATACTTAAAGCCTAAAAAATTAATTATATAACTAAACTATGGAATTAAAAAAAAAAAATTTCTATAATATAATTTTATAAATGAAATAAAAAAAATTATTTCAATTAAGAATATAAAATATCTATCATATTCTTTGTATATAAAATCTTTATTTTCATAAAAATTCCATATTATGTTGAGAATTATATATATTTAAAATTTAATGTCCAATATATTTACTTGTAATTTTTTCCTAGAAATTTTATTGATAAAAATTAAGAATTAGTTTGAACAAAATATCATTATTCAGGTTATAAATCAACTTACATCAATTGCTCGATCAAGAGTGATCACTCCTGTTTTACTGTCGATTAGAAAATAGGTCTTGTCCTCTTTGTTTCTTGGTCCTAAGCTATACGTTACAATACTGTTGTTTCCATCATCAATATCAGTAGCAGAGATTCTCATTACTTCACGTTTAGGAGAAAGATCTTGAGGTACTGATTCTTGATAGTCCTAAAAATTAGTTGATGAAAAATTAAAAAACATGAACAGATGAACAGCTTCATTAAATTACTTTTCAAATTGCTTCTAATTTTTACAACTTATTTTCTTAAGAATAAACAATTGACTTTAGAGTAGTTGGACACTAAGTCACCAATGTAAGAAATAAATATGTCTATAAAGTATATTTATTTATATAAAATCATTCCCCTTTTGATCTCTTCATGTAATTAAACTTAAGACATAACATGCAACAACCTACTAATATATTAATTTGTAAAGCCATCAATATCTAAAGAAATACACCTAATAATACTAATCTTATTTTAAAATAAATATTAACATTGAAATAGCATGCAAGCTTCATTAGTGCTCTTTCGTTTGCAATACCAATCAATAAATATATATTTTTTTTTTTTTTTTTTTTTTTTTTTTTTTTTTTTTTTTTAGCTAAAATATAAAGTGAGGCAATAAAATTTACTATTTGGTTTAATAATTACTATACTCATCTAAAATTAGCTATTGTTCCCTCACAAATATTTTACTAATTCATAATTTCATCAATTGAAATATAAAAATATTTAAGATAGCAGCATGAAAAATAGATGTCTTAATTCAAGGCATGTATAAAAATCTCTTTGAATAGACCAGGCATAGTAACAACAAGCATAAGCAAACAAAAAAGATGGGGAGTAAGTATTTACAAATTATACATCCATTTAATCCAAAAAGCTGTTTAATAGCATTAAAAGAAAAACATTAAATTAATAAATTTATGATCACTGAAAAAATCTAGAAAGAAAAATTAAAACCACACAAAAAAGGTAAAATAAATCTTGCCCTTGATACACTTCTAAAAATAAAATAAAATACTAGGTAACTTTAACATAATTATAGGCAAATGGAATAAAAAAAAGTTAAGAATGCCATGAACTAAAGCAGTAAAGAAAGAGAATTAATTTTAATTACCTTGAACCTATATCCCTGAAAGACCTATGTTAGCCATCGTTGCAGATAAAACGAATAACTTTGATTAAAAAGTTCTTCAAAAGACAAAACAGTTGAAATTGTATAAAATGGATTATTTAATAGCAACCATTCACTTAATTTTAATAACTGAAATTGTTTTTATTCCTAATTTATCAAGGTTTAATGTATCATATAAGATTGATTTTTTTAATTTTTGTTAAATTTTAATCTCATTAGTTTCTAATGGGGAAATCATACTTACTACTTTATCAAATACTGGAGGGTTGTCATTAATATCTTCTATAATAACCTTGAATGTACAAACATCATCAAGCTGAGGTCTGCCATTGTCAGTAGCTCGAACTGTTAAATAAACTTCTTTTTCTCGACTCGGCTCGTCTCTATCAAAGCTCTGAGAACAAGGAGAAAATAAGTGAACAATAAAACTTTAAGCAGCACATATGCATAACAAACCTCTAGGTAAGTGTGAAAACAATAACTACTTCAATAAGAATATTAGGCTTAAATAATCTCAATTTCAACAATCCTGAAACTAGAGGTGAACAATGTTTACATCAATTTAAGTAAGACAATCCATGGAAAGAGAAAATATAAAAGAAATAAGATAAATCTTCATAGAAAACTATACTTACATGTCTAGTAGTAATAACACCAGTATCAGGATCAATATTAAATTTTTGACTTTCTAGTGGAGTAACGACAAAAGTATAGGTTACTTTACCTCCTGACTCTGGTGGATCTTTGTCAGTCGCAGTAACCTAAGTAAAAATCAACAGAATACACTCAGAAAGTATGAAACAAGGTTTTCAACAAAATTAAGGTAAATATACATAAATTTTTCATACCTTTATAACAGTTGTTGTATGTGTCAGCTCTTCTGGAACAGAAGGTTGATACATTGAACAGTTTTTGAAGATTGGCTTGTGGTTTTCCTGACTCTGGCTCTGAATAATGAAGAGAAAAAACATTGTAAATAGAAAAGGATGACAACATTAGGGGATTAACAGCAGTAGACTTCTGCCCCTTTGAGGCATTAAGTTCCCTTCCCCATGGGTCTCTTCTAGAGTGACCTTATCAAGAAAACTTTTTCAACAGAAGTGGGATAAATAATAGTAAATATTGAACTATATAATCATCTTTAATATAATGGAATCATAAAAAAATAATTAACTAAATATAATGATAAAAGTATAGTTGACTGTTATGATGAATGGAGAAGATGATCAGGGATGCAGAGTCAAAGAGGAACACCACATCTAAGAAGAAATTGTTTAATACTGACAATGTTTCGACCTGTCTAGCAGGTCTTCTTCAGGGCTATAAGGAACAAAATACCAGATGTGACAAAAATAACAGACCGATAAACAGATGACAAATGGAATACAGTCGAAACGTTGGCACATATTAAAGAATTTCTTCTTACAATTAGACGTGGTGTTCCTCTTTAACTGCATCCCTGATCATTCTTCTTCTCCATTAACTAAATATAAGGTGGTTAAATATACCATTTACTACCACTACTTTAAAGAATAATTACTTTTTAAAAATTAAGTAAAACCCACATCAATAGTACCTAATTAATATAAATCCCAGACCCACATAAAAAAACACAAACAAAACCACAAAAAAAAAAAAAAACACGTTCTTTTCCGGACTCATTAATTATGTATATCTATTAAAAACGACAGTTTAACGCTTGTAAACAAACAAGTGTGACATTTCCACTACTACTTGTGATGCAACTGCAATTTGTCTGAAAATACTTAATAATTACCTAAATATTAAATATCATAATAGATGCAAAAATTTTAGTTTTATTTTTTGGCAGGATAAACTGTTGTTAATAATTATAATAATTACATTGGTAGCCGGAGGAAAGTCATCGTAGAAGGAAGAGGTTGGCGATCTTTCAGCAAAACGTCGTGAATGACGCAACTTGGCATGGTTTCTTTTGGATCGTGTAAGCAACTTGGTCCCATTTTCTGAAAAAAAAACAAAACAAAAAAAACATAAATATATTATGTATTTTAAAAAAAGGCAAAGGATACGATATTTTTTATTAAGCTCAGATTACATTAAACGAAACCACGGGCAATTCAAGGGATATGTATCTGGGAGAGGAGGAAATCTAAAATACAGTCACAAATTTTGTAATATTTTAATCCCCCTACCCTCTCCTTTGGACCCACCACTAAATCTAACCACAGAATACAGAATATAGTAGAAGGGGCAGAGGGACTAATGCCGTAAGGTTCTCCTGGCTCCAGTTCGGCCGGCTCTCCCTCCACCACCTTCACCCCGTGGTAGTTCCACCTCAGGCTTATTTACAACTTTATCATATAATATTGTAGGCTTCCACTCTTACGAATTTTATTGGATTCCATCTAATTATTCAGAAATTTATACATTCATGCATAGGTAGGTAGTTTAAGAACGAAAATAAAACAGAATATTACCAAAAGAAAATTACTAATTTATTAATTTTCGATCATATTTCATTTTTATGTATATTATCATTGGTATTTTTCAAAAAATGGTGGATTCGGACATTAAAAAATATCATTCCGATCGATATGATTAATAATGAGTAATGAGAGCCATCTTCTAAAAATGTGGAAATCTAGAAAAAAAGGTTCTTCCAAGGTATTGTTTTAGAAGTAACGAAAGCAAATTTTCTATTCTTTATTTAATAAGTTTATTCTTTTTTTCTTTACACAGTTTTTGTAGACTGTATTTGTAGGCACAGTTTTTCTTCTTATACCGCAAAACGTTTCGGCGTAGGTTTTAAATTTGTTTTTTCTTTTCAACCTGTATTTTTTTGTGTGGTAGAAAGTGAATTTTCAGTGAAGCTTAATAAAGCAGCTGTATTTCGAAGCTGTACAGATCTTTCATCGAGTTGTTTTCTTGAGCTCTTTTATGTTTTTATTAGTGATCTGTAACATTTTTTAAAATCTCTTTTTATTTGGAGACCTAATATTTTTCAACAGGGTCGCAAGCCTGTCCTAAAAAAAAAAAAAAAAAAAAAAAAAATTCAACATTAAACTTTTAAGTTTAAATACCTACGTATGTGGGTAAAGCAGGGGGAAAGCGTAAAACGTTATATACAGGGTGTCTCGAATTTAAATGGCAAAACTTTAGGAACTTATACTCCGGGGAGTATTTTTAGGGGACCGAAAAACTAAGACAAAAAGTCCTTTAGAGATTTGCTCGTTTTTGCTTGGTTTTAGAGAAAATCGCAAAAAAAGAAACAAAACAAAAATGTTACAGGTAGCGATTATCACCTTTCAAATTTCGTCAGGCTAGGCAGTGAGATATTTAAACATTTAATTTTAATACAAGGAATGTTATTCCTTCTAGGATTATAATTCCTAAATCAGTATTCAGTCAGTTACTCAGATGTTTTTGTGTGAATAGCATCAGCCACAATGCCGCATACTTATTCTAATGTTGAATACGCTGATATGATTTTTGTGTATGGTTTCTGTAACGGTAATGCTTTAGAAGCGGTTCGGGAGTATGTGCGCCGATTTCCAAATGGAAGAGTGCCTAATCGACAAGTCTTTTCGTTAACTTTTAATAGACTACGAGAGACTGGGCCATTCTTAATAAGTAATGAAGGCGACCAATTCCAGGCAGTAATAAGAGCAGATTATTGGAGAAGAAATTGTGTCCAACGCCACTCCGATAACAGTCCTGAGACTAGCATCCAAAGAGCATCTGCTGCATTAGCAATATCGCGGCAAGCAATATGGCGAACTTTAAAAGGTGATAATCGCTACCCATACCATCTTCAAAAAGTTCAGAGTTTATTACCTCAAGATTATGTCAAGAGATTGAATTTTAGTAACTTATTTATTTCCATTAAAAATTATATGGACCGATGAAGCTACCTCTTTACAAGAGAAGGAATTGTTAATCAAAGAACTTTTCATGTATGGGCTCTTGAAAATCCCAGAGCTATTAGAGAGAATAGGTTTCAGCATGAATTTGCTATTAACGTTTGGCTTGGAATTTGGAACGGATTACTGGTGGGTCCATATTTTTTACCTGGAAGATTGAATGGTATCACATTTACACATTTTTTGGAGAACGACTTTTCTAATTATTTAGATGACATTCCCTTACAGCAGCGTATTGAAATGTGGTTCCAACTCGATGGATGTCCAGCTCATTATAGCAGAGCAGCTCGAGCTTGGCTGGATATAACTTATCCATAACGATGGACTTCGTATGGGGAACCTTGAAGCAGAATGTTTATTCGGTGTCAATCAACTCAAGAGAGCAATTAAGAGACCGAATAATAGATGCAGTGCACCAAATATCATCAGAACAATGTTTAGCTGCAATTTATCAAGTGAGTGCTAGATGTAATGCTTGCATTGGTACAAGAGGACAACATTTTGAGCAACATTTGCATTAAAAAGAACATAACATAAATATAAGTGTAAATAAATAAGTATAAAAATGAAAACTTGTTTTGTTTCTTTTTTTGCGATTTTCTCAAAAACTAAGCAAAAACGAGCAAATCTTTAAAGGACTTTTTGTTTTAGTTTTTTGGTCCCTATAAGTTCCTGAAGTTTTGCTATTTAAATTCGGGACACCCTGTATAACTTAATATAATCGTTATAACTATAATATAACCTTAATAATCGTCAGTCTCAAATGATCTGGGAAATCAAAAAAACCGACTGAATTGAACCTTTTTTTTTATTTATTTATTTATTTTTCTTTTTTTTTTTTCAAAAAACTTCTTTTTTTCTCCCTTAGATTTACTCGAAATAAAGATCTGTCAAAATCGTCCTCTTTAAAATGATTTGAACAAATAACACTTGTTTTTGTTGGCTTCCATTTTTCTTGCCTCAGGGCTTGAACCCACTTATTTCGTTCCTCTTCTACTGAAGGGAAGCTGAGGAAAAAATAAAAGGTAAAATTGGAAATGTTTACCTTTTAAAGATTTATTCAAATCTAAAACTATATTATTGATGTAAAACGTCTTCTTAAGGTGTTAATGTTTAACATTCGAAACTAGTTTTCAAATAAAAATAATTGCAATAGAATTGGCAATTAATTTATCAATCCTAATTGAATATACAGATTATTCTGTATTATGTGGTTACAATACCTACTATTGTTAATATAGGGGAGTTTAACAATAAAGTTAAAAAAGCTCCACAATAAACATATTTTTGCTGTGGCGAAAGGGAAGAAAGATTTGTTTCCCAATTTATTGAAAAACTAAACTGTGTACGTTTAAAATGTACCGGTGCAGGGTTATTGGAGGGTTTAAATCCTTGTTGGACTCTTTGCTAGAACATCCAAACGCGGCACAACACGACATTATTTAATCCAATTGAGAAATAAAAAAATAAAAAAACACATACACACAACAGAGACCTAACAATTACCAATTGTTCCAAATAAACACGGGACAAACATTGGTACTAATAGGGACAGCTGGGGTTAAGGTGGTGGGGATAGCGCTCATTGCCGGGAGCCATCTCCCTTCTCACTGCTTCTATCATATTCTGTATTCTGTGAATCTAACAGATCACCGAGAAAGTATTTCGGATGAAGTAAAACATTGTTAAAGGAATAATGACAATAAAGAGAACTTGAAAAAAATAGTTTCTGGGGACAGCAAGCGTAATATGTATTACTTTCTCTGCCGTAAGTAACACTTAGTTTGTAAAGATTGAATTATCCAAATAAGGCTTCAGTTTATCTATTTTTTATTTCAGGAGAATCTGTAATAATAGACTTAGCAAGATTTATTCATATTTCGAACTTTAGTCCGTTTAAATCTCTATTTTTTTTGAATAGGCACAAAAACAAAAAGACAAACGTCTAACGCTAAACATAGTGAAATTCTCCTATAGATTTGTTATGCTGGCCTCACATTTATTGATTATTTAAATATTTGATATTTTCATTGAGTAAGGTTTATCTGTTGCGTGACAGTAATTATGCATTGGAATTATTAAAGATTGTTGAAATTATTACTTTAGGAAATTTCTTTAAAGTCAGTCTATGTTTGTTGTCCATTTTTAACAATTAATGCCACGACCAATAGCTATATGTGTCAGTTCCAAAATCTTAGAATAGTCCTGGTATACTTGTTTCCATTTATTATTATCATTAGCCTTCAACTACAAGACTGATGTGACTGCAGGCCTCCACATACAGGGACAATTAGTTCACCATTCCCACGGTGACAATCCTACCCACTCTAAACACCCAAGGTGAAGTAAAGATCCCTTTCAACGAGCCCATCGATGAAAAGCGCCAACACACTTCAGGATGGATTCAAACTCTCTTGATTCTTAGTTTTCAAGTTCGAGACCTTAACCACAGTTTTTAATACCATTATTAAAAACCAATTTACGGAAGTTCATCGGAAAGGAGTTATTAGTAAAAGATAATTATATATGTTAATAAAATATTTATTTTACATTGTAACATAAAAGAAGTTATTATAATAATTATTTTTTACATAATGGATAAATAAAGTAATAAATTATTAACATAATAATTACTCATGACAATAGCAATACTTATTAATATTGGTGCTATACGCGTTAATATTGCTAGGGAACGACGCCAAATCCGTTGAAATATGATTTAAAATTGTCGATTTTAGACAGTAGTGTTTTAACGAAACCAATGTAGACACTCGCATCGGGAAACGTCGGATTAGAAATTTGTGGAAATTCAAGATCAGGATAAATACGGTTCCAATTTAGGTGTAGCCTAAGCAGGGAAATAATGGAAATAAGAACTGATCAGGAATCAGCAACGGAAACAATCTCACGACTTTCAAAGATGGACAGAAGACTTAGCAAGGACGGAATGCAAGCTCATATTTTATTCAAACAACAACCATGAAAAAAGAGGGATTAGTAGACTAACACTGTAAAAAATAAATTACATTTATAATGCAACTACTAAGTATGGAAGACTGAAAAGTGGAGTTAATAAAATGTATAAGTGTGTAGAGCTTAAGAAATGTATAAAAAAAAAAAAAAAAAAAAAAACTGTTATAAAAGGCAAGACACACAAGAAAAGTAAAAACAACAAGTTAAACTCCAATAATTAAATTAGGAAACGTTACAACGATTTCCAAATGTTCATAAAACATTTTATATGAATAGTGTCAATATTCAAAGAATAGTTTCGGACCTGTTTTTACTTATAAAAGTGCGAATAATCCAGACTGAACGAAAAAAAATAACAATACTATTAAAATGCATTGATATGTAAGGACGTAAATGATTTAAATACAACATGGTCGTATTCTTTTGAGATTTTGACCTTGGTGAAGCGTTCATTTTAGGATATTTCTTGATATTAAGTTGGTTGGGAACTAAGGGATTCTGTGGTGTATCATTGTTCCCTTCGGAGCGACAACTACAAGGTCTTGAGTTAGGGCAGATTGATGTTCCACCAGCACGCCAACACTTTCCCATTCCCTAAATGCTAAATCCTTACCTTCACAAAATGCAACTAGGCGTTAGTTATTATAAATAAAAATTCCCTCGTGCATCACAACAATAATCAATTATATTTAAAAAAAAGAAGGAATATTTATTGCTTATTTATAAAACAATAATTAAATTACAGATTAAAGCCACACCAAACTATTATATTAATATAGTAGAACCTCATTAATCGGCCTTCCGCTAGACCGACCCTCCCGCGGAGTCCAGGGAGAGGGTGGACGGACAATATTTTCGCGGAATCCCTAATAGTCCTATGAAATTGTACATTTTGTACAAGTGGAGGAAATTGTGATTTTTTTACGGTTTTGCTCTATATGTCCTTAAATACGATGTTGGGAGCATACTTCATTATGAAAGATTTTAAAGGTGCGTTAGCTAGCTACAAATCTAACAAAATATAGTGCAACTACGGCCAGTGATTCCACTATGATGAATTCCTATTCCACTTCCAGCAGAACTTTACCATGTCATAGCAGTTTCCGAAACATGGCTAAAACCTTTTATTCCTTCGTCTTCTGTTTCAATACCTCACTACAACCTCCTCCGTCATGATCGGGTCAACCGAGTAGGCGGTGGTGTCGCCCTTTACATCCATGAAACACTCCAATCTCGTGTCCTCCATTCCTCGATCAATTCAGATTCTCCTCAGATAGAATACATTTTTAGTGAAATTACCACCATCACCCGAAATATCCTTTACGCAGTAATATCCCTGTTTCAAATCCTTCTTTTTCTCAATAATTCCATTTCATAATCACATTATTTCAATATTTCAACAAGATTTCAATTCCAATTTTTTAACAGACAACCCCGATAAACGCTTCCTTAGTAACCTCTTTCAAACCCTTGGTCTCTTCATTGTCCCTTACTCTGCTACCCATCACCTTTCCCAATCGGATACTTGGCTCGATTTACATATAATTGACTCTCCCACAAATGTGACATCCCACTCCCAACATCCTATACCCTCTCTTTCTGCTCATGATTTAATATAGATTTCCTACGACTTTCCTGTTCCTGCCTTAACTCCTCGAACTAATACGTACCGTAATATTTATTCTTTAACTTTCCAAATGGTTCAAACCGACCTAGAATCCATAGACTGGAACGCTTTTTACTCCATACCATCGTTAGATTCTAAGATCGAATTCCTAACTTCCAACCTTTTATCTAAATAATCATGCACCTAAAGAAAGAAAAACAAAAACCGTCCTCCAGCAACTAGGATAACTCAAGATATCAGAGACGATGAGAACTAGAGACGCAGCCAGAAGAAAATATATCCGGACAAAACATCCTGAAGATTTAATCACCTTTAAATCCCTCCGTAACCGAACCTAATCAGCCTTCCGTCGATCCAAATTTAAATATTACCATAAAGCATTATCCACGCATTCCGATTCCCGCCAAAAATGGAAACTCTTCCACCAAATCCCCTCCTTACAATTATAATCTTCTCCCGCGTACCATACCATGTCACTCCAGATGAACTCAATAAGTATTTTACATCATTCGATCCACCCTCCTCAATTCCAGTTTATAAACCGAATAATACAGATTTTGATCCTGATAATTTCTTCTTTTCTTATATCGAGCCCTCGCAGCTAATAAGGATGTGATGAAATCACGTTCCAAATCATTTGGACCAGATGAAATCGCAGCACGATTTATTAAAGTTTGCCTTCCAATAACCCCAGCACCTCTACTCTATATTTATAACTTTTCTCTACAGAACTCAATCTTTTCTTCCGCCTGGAAAATAGCTATTGTCCTTCCCCTAAATAAAGTTCCTAATCCAGCGTCTGAAAAAGACTACCGACCCATCTCACAACTCTCCAATATTTCCAAACCTCTAGGACGAATGGATGGCCCAGATATCCTCTTTCCTTGAACAGCATCTTAATTCTTATCAGTCAGGCTTTTCCACACAATCAGGTCTAGCAAAAATCACCTCAGGCATCCACCTAGCTATGGACCATCATAAAATCATCATCCTCATCCTCCTTAATTTCAGTAAAGCCTTTGATACCATTGACCACAACCTACTCCTTTCCAAACTAGCTAATAACTTTTCCTTTTCTCATGGTGCGACCAGATGGATCCAATCCTTTATTTCTGACCGCACTCAGATAGTACAAATTCCTAACCTTCCCCCTTCCTCTCTCCTCCCGATCGGCTCTGGTGTGGTTCAGGGCTCCTCAATATCACCTTTAGTTCATACATTAATGACGTTTATCCCCTCATAAAACATTGTTCCTCTCATTTTTACGCTGACAACTCACAAATTTACCTTTCTTTTTTCCGTAGTGAGCTGCAGGAAGCTACCGCAAAAATGCAAGCTGATCTTGACACAATATCCTCTTGGGCCACCACTAATAAATTGAAACTGAATGCTAACAAATCCAAGGCTATTGTGTTGGACTCTAGGGTCCTTCTCAACTCCCTACCTGGAATCCCTAATTTCTCCATAGATTCCTATCCCACAAACTTCCACACTTCCGTTACGAACCTCGGTATTGTCTTTGACCAAATCCTTTCCTGGAAAGATCATGTTTCCCTAATTATCTGCCGAACAATTTCCACTCTTCGACTCCTAAACCGTTCCCGTAACTTCCTCCCTCAATCAACTCGTCAACTATTAATTTCTTCCCTCATATTCCCCTATTTTGATTTTAGTAGTGTGGTGTACGGAGGTCTCTCTGCATCTCAGGATACAAGATTGAAAAAGCTCATGAACTGTTGCCTGAGATTCGTTCTAGGGATATCACGTTACGACCATGTATCTCACCACTACTCAAGATTAAAATGGTTATTTCCCTCCTTCCGAAGACAATACTTTGTAGTTCGTTCCTTTACAAACCATTTTCCTCTAAGTCACCTCCCTATATCCTGAAAGCATCAACATTAAAATCATCAGTGAGTTCCCGCAAATCCAGATCCCGTTCCTCAGACCTTTACCTAACTCCCTTCAACACAACATTCTTCAAACGTTCTTTTATTTCCAGAGCTTCTAATTTCTGGAACTCCCTCCCTTTCATCATTCACCACTCATCCACTCATAATAGCTTCAAATCCCAACTTTTCGTTTACGTGTTAGATATTCAATCTAATAGTCATATCGATAAAGAAAATATTTTTAAAAATGAAATAAGAATATTCTGAATATAATATTGATTTTGTAGAGCATTATTTTAGTACTATTGCACTAAATTTGTATAATTCATTTAGGCATAATTTATATCATGATATCAGACAAGTTACATTATTTTTCCAGATAATTTACATTTCTTAGCTTTTTTTACAGTATTTTTTTTTTCATTTTCCCTATTTTTGTTTTCGTAGCTTATTTTAAATTCTAACCTTAAGATATAATTTGTTTTTCGTGTGATATTTTAAAACATGTAATATTACTTTATATTGTAATATAAATTTCTTTTAAATTCATTAATTTAATTTTTAATTGTATTTATCTTGCTTTTATTATATTTCTAAATTATACATACGGCAGCTAGGCCGCCATTAATTGTCCATTATAGTTATTCTTAAGGGACAATGGCCCCAGAATAAAATTTATTTTCATTTCATTTCCTAGTATGTGTATGTTCTCAGGAAGGATGGTTATCCGACAGATTACCAACCTATTCTAGCCAAGATAGGATTCGAATCTACGACCTTCTGTACGGAATGCGCTGAGACCTTCGCCCAACTCTCTCGGCCATCGAGTCCCCAAACGCGACTGTTCGTATAAAAAATAATATTAGTTTTCCCTTTTCTTGACCGTTGCCCTCACGTAATGCCGTCGGATTTTTTTTTTTTTTTTTTTTTTTTTTCAAAAAAAAATAGTCTTGTAAGAGGGACACTAGAAACACCATGTGGATGTTAAATCATAATGCAAGCGTTTTCTCAAAAAAAAAAAAAAAAAAAAAAAAAAAAAAAAAAAAAAAAAAAAAAAAAAAAAAAAAAAAAAAAAAAAAAAAAAAAAAAAAAAAAAAAAAAAAAAAAAAAAAAAAATTCAGATAAAGTTAAGTGTAATATAATAATTTCAACTTCCCTTCAGGGAGTAAAATTTGTCTAAATAATTTATATCGACGTTCAAAACGAAATAGTTTTATTTATAAATATATTAATTAACTAACTTTCTTCATAATCTATCAATTACGAGGAGAATACTATAATTTTAAAGATTTAAATTACTCGGTTAATTATCCAGTTTGAAGACTAAGATCCCACCCATTTTATTATTTCACCAAAGACGATCTAACTACATTATCATTATTTTAACTAAATCTTAATACTATAAAATTAAATAAGATTTCGATTTCATAATCAAGACTAGATGTTCTACTGATTGACCGTAAAATCAAAGAAATTTTGATTCTCTTTTTTTTTCTTTCCTTAATTTGACAATATTGTATTGATAGATTTTTTTATGTCAATGGAATTTTAAATTATTTTTTAATTTATTGTGCCATGTACCAATTTAGTTGCTTATTTTAACACTGTATGTATTATTTATTTACGGTTGTAAATATCAGAGTAAAAAAAAAAAAATTATCGCTTTTGCAAGTGCAAGAAACCTAACTGAAAATAGTTTAATGATAATTACAAAAATTAAAGAAAAAAAAAATGGGATATTGAAGGTCAGAACGAAGTACAAGGGAAAATAAATTAAATCGTACAGATAAGAAATTGTACAGGAATTTTCTAAAAAGTTAATTGTAAATAAATATTAATTAAATTTAGGACACGGACTATTGAACATTATGAAAATAAAATCAGCACGGACCCCTACTTGGGTACAGAGCCTAGTAAATTTATTACCTGCCGAAATCTAGGACGATTACTTTCAAGTAGCCAAGAAGCCAAGGGAATACCCTCCAGTTCTGTCAACACAACGAACCTTACAATACGAGAATTCTTAGGTAAATTTTCCAAATTTTGTTTTAGATGAAAAATAACTATAGAGAAATAAATTTAACAATATATTTTTAAAACTTATGCGTTGGCTAAAACATGAGGGGTGAAGAAGACACGAATTACTACACAGTTTAAATAAACAAAATTACAATAGTGTGAATCACCAGTTATGGTCACCTCACCAGTTATGGGCAGGCTAATACAATTATCGCAATAATAAGGGTCTAATCCATTTATTTGTGATTTATCCAGGATAAATATTTCTGATGAAACTCCCCCTCCTATCCCTTTCCAGTAGCCATTAAAAAATATTTTCCTCAAATATTGTCCTGAAATACCTCCTTTTTTAGTAAGATCGTTTTCAAAAGTGAGGATTCTTAAGGAATTATAGTGAAACTACTTCATTAATTTTTAGTTTTTGAGTTATGTAACTTTTTAATAGAATTCAGGCTTCCATATAAGCTCCATTAGGCTAGACTATCTAATATTAATTAACAATAATTTTAAACTCACCATATCCTGTGTACAAAAATACGAGATATGGGTTATGGTCACCCCTATCCATTTAAATTTTCTTTACTGTTACAAACGTTCTTTCTTCTAATAAAGAAACAATACAATTTTCTTTATTTGGTTATGTCCTTTTAAAACATAAATACTGCATCCCTTCCTAGTAGTGGTCAAGTTTGACCTTACGTCACTTAATATAATATTCTGTACTTCGCGGATGGCTACTGCTGTTTAAGAAAACTGGAAATATTGAAAGAAGATAATTTACAAAAATATATTCCATTTTTCTTTTAATTCATTATTTTTTTAATAGGAATGATTACCATATCGTAAGCCGTTAGTGCTTATATAGAAAAATCAACGAGAAGTGCGGCTATAAATTATTCTCTGATAAATATTTGTTTAAATTCATTTTCAACTACTGTTCTATGATGGTTTTCTTAACTAATAAGTAACTACAAAGTTTTTGAATGAGTGCATCCAGTGATTTTAAATATATATTTTACTTTTTTTTTTAGACTGCGTTGTATTAGTATTTATATTATTTTTATAGTTATAGTTGTTTATTAATCAATACTCATTTTTCAATAATTAAAAATAATTGTTTAAAGATTATTTTGCCACATGACCATAACTAGTATATTTAACTTTTTGTAAAAAATTATAAATATTTATTTGAAAGGAAGCTTCAGTGTATTTACCAATTTTACATTCAGTAGAATAAACTTTTGAGATTATAAATATAAAACCAAAGATCTCATATTACCAACTGTATCAACGGAATTCCGTTTTAAATCGAAACGTTCCCTTAATGACCATGACTAGTGATTTACCATAGTTAACTAAAACAGAACTTTTAAGACAACATTTGTTCATATAATTAAACTTCTTTAATCGATCGTATTCTTTCCAATTACTTGTAACATTATACTGCAAAAGGATACCAAGAACAAACACAAAAATTAATAAAACTTTATACTAATAGTAAACTGAAATAAAACAGAAAATAATACCAGATTCAATAAACAGTAAGATTTGAATTAAGATTAATAATTTTACCTGACAAATAATATAGATGTTTAATAATATTAATATTTTTTATGAGAGAAATATTTTATTTTTTCTTAATTTCCATAATTTTTATATAAAATTAAATACTTTTGTTTTACTTATGATAAAATTCTGAAGGAACAGAGAATCGACACATCCCTAATAAAAATTATTGCAAACTAAGCAATCCTAATATTTGTAACGGAAGGTGAGCTCATCTTTTTAACACCAATCCAGAAATTGAAACTCATTAAAATGAAATATGAATGTACAGAATGAAATAATTAAATAAGAGCAAACTTTTCATTATTATTTTAATTTTAATTTTAACCCTTTAATACACTATTGTATAGTTTATTTGGTAAATACTAAGATTTTTGTTTAAATAAACATTAAGATTATTTTAAAATGTTCGAGAAAAATACATAAAGCACATTTACTTTAATTTTGTAACTCATAAGTAAAAATACAATAAAGAAGCAAGAAGAAAATATGATGGAAAATACCCTTCCTTAAATTATTTTCCTTTAAAACTATATTCAGAAGACCCGAATTAACATTTAGTTAAAAACACGATATCTTAAGTTTAATAGTTTTATACCACGATCGGAAATACAACGAACTGTATAGTACAATTAATATATATATACAGATGCTAGATAAAGAAAAGAAGAAGCGAAGAACATGGTAGACTTTTTTAAATTCGCTATAAGGCGTTATTAACAATTAAATATTTGTCTAAAACAGTGATGCAGTTAAAGCAGACATAAGTAGTAACAGCAGTGATCAAATCGAAATAATTAGAGTTATCACCTCCGGAAATATATTTTATTTATGCACGTGTTTTTATTAATTTTATTTTAAAATATAATATTCTTTAAATTTATAAAAATAATACATTTGTTAAACGTTAGTAATACATTTTAAGAAAAAAATAATTGAAAGCAAAATTGACCGTTTTATTTGAATTAAGAAGAGAACACATAATGTGGAATGTCAACCTTATACTCAACGTACAGTCTACAAAAACTGAACTGGGAATTAAACTTCTTCAACTTTTACAATCAATAATATTATAATTTTAGATTATTTCTTTAAAATATCCACTGTATGATGGAGCTACATGCTACAATTAGAAAAACTTTTGTCCTAGGGGCAAAACGAGAAATACAATTGAATGATTTAATTTATTATTTCTTAATTTAATTAAATATCGAATTTTTTTTTTTTTTTTTTTTTAGTGACTTATATTCTATTAAATTATTTGTACATTTTCACGTCTGTCAAAAAATATTGTAAGAAGTTTAAATACAAACATCACTTTTACGTCAATAAATTTTCACGTTAAAAGAAAGGAACCAAAATATATATAAAGATAAAAAATTCTCTACAATTATTATTAATTATGTTTCGCAAAATTATTTAAGAAAAAAAAATTTAATTTACGATTTACGCAGCAGTAAAATGTTACAGGAGTTTTGTTATTACAGCAATAATGAGTGTTTTCTATTGACATCAAAAACCTTCCTTGGTCTCTGGAACTGATGTTTAAGAGTACACTTAATATAATATTAACATGCATTTCAAATTGACATTTTTATTTTGTTTTATTCAATAATCCTTGCTCAAACGAATTGCTCAAAGTCCTTAGAGATTCCTCGTTTAAATATGAAAAAAAAATAAAAATAATTTTAAGCCTTTTTACAAAGAGTTATTTTTTTTCAAAGTTAAAAAATTTAATATTTCTTTGTTCACTTCAAAATGATTCAATAATTTTTTTTTTTTTCAATTCTCCTCCTTAAGCTCAGTGATATACGCTAAAATTATACATACCTATATACTTAATATTATTATTCAAAATTATAAAATTGTAATTCATTACTCACACGTTTAGTAAAATGTTACATGACATACGTTATAATAATAATGAGTGTTTTCTATCAAAAACTAGTAGCATTCCAAGGTATCTGGAAGCTTAGACGGTAGTTTTAATTTTTTTATTCAATAATATTTCGCTAACCAATGAACAGTCATGGAGATTCATCGTTTAAATTTGTGATTACAATAAAAACAATATATATAAATAATATTAAGCTATTTTTACTAAGCATTTTTATTTTAAAGTACGAAAAAATACCAAAATTATAATTTAATGCATGTTTTTTTTTTTTTTTTTTTTTTTTTTTTTTTTTTTTTTCAATTCTTCCCTTCAATTATTATTTAAAATAATTTTTTTTAAATTTTCACTACTTAAGCTGTTCTAAAATGTTACATGATTTATGCTATTACAACAATAGTGAGCGTTTTCTGTAAACATTAGAAACCTTCTTCGGTCTCTGGAAGGTTAGACGAAGTTTTTAAAAGTTTAAGTATTCAATTTATATAAGATGAATTTCAACAATAAACTTTACTCATACGAATCAACAGAACGCAAATTTTATAAAAAAATATTTAAACAAACGTTTAAATTTGAAAATACAACAAAATAAAAGATACATATAAATAGTATGAAGCTTTGTTGCAAAGCATTTATTTTTTTTAATTTAAAAATACGAATATTAAACTTTAAGAATAATAAGTAAATTAAATTATTTTAAACAATTTTTTTTTTTTTAATTCTTCCCTTAACTCTGTGATACGCGGTATAATCGAGAGAAATAATTTACAATCATGTAATTGTGATCACAAAGGATTTAAATTCACATTATTTGTAGAAGAATAAAATAAAACACGAAATTTCCATATTGAAAAACGAAATAATAATTAAAGTTTTAAAGAATATGTCCGTTTACATTAAAATAATCTTAAATAAATGTAAGAAATGTTTTTACCGCTGAACCGTAGAAACTCATGTCCAGACATATTTACAAAGACACTACACAGAAACACAGGTAACACGGACACAACACTACTACCACTACTGAAGCAAGGGGACTGTGGCTGGGGGCTGGGGGGGAGGGGGGCAGAGTGAGGTTCTTTTTACCTGACTCCATCGGACCGGCTCAGAGCCGAAGCACGTCCCTAGGCTACTGACCCATGGGAGCAAGGAGGTGCGTCACCAACGCTTTCAAAAGCAGGTCAGAACTGTGAGTCATAGAGGTCTAGTCCGGTAGGTTCCTTTGTTTAGTGTCCTCCTTCGGGTTTTTTTGACTTTCACGAACTTTCTTAATCAAATAACAGCTAATAATAAATCAGATAAAATTCCTCCAACGAAAGAATAAAAGATTTTTCTAGAAATTAAATGGAACACTGGTACCTCAGCTATTATTTAGTTTCAAATATACAAGCACAAAAATATGGGAATCGAACACTTTCTATCCATATCACTACAAATATTTTAAAAACAATTGATTTTAAATTGATATTTATTAATACAATTGATAATTAAATTGAATTAACACACCAGAGGACAAGTCGTTTCCGACTACAACGTTTCCTAGACAAGCGTTCAAAGCTCCCAATAAATTACAAAAACATATTTACATGGCAGTAATTAGACCGATTTGGACAGAGTTGAGCTTTGGGGCTCTACTAAACCTCCCAATTCTTCTTGTATCTAATCTTTACAGCCCTTTCTGCTTATTTCTATAATTTTTACAATTCTCTTTATTATGTCACGAACAAACTTGTCCATAAAGATCTCAAGTTCCATATAGATTTGGCTAGATACCTATCCTTACATAGTAAACTCCATACCCACTCAAATCCACTAGTCTCTCAACTTGCCTCACACTCTATTTCCGATAATCCTCCGATGAATCCGCATAGATGGCAAAGAGATCTTCTATTGTAGAACTATTGAAGTGCAGCTAGCGAGTAGTTCTTTAAATGTTATTGAAAAGTCATTATCATCATGTTCCTCAAATTTACTTGTATATAATATATACAATTATAAATATCAATTAACAGTCAAAAAAATGAATAAATTAACTAACAAGGTTGAGAGAAAATAGGGGTTTTAAATCAATATAGCTCCCAAGCGGTGAATCCTAGCGACAAATCTTACACAAAAACATATTCTCAATTAAATTTCTGACTATGAAACTATCGGCATATATTCGATCCCAGAAATACCAACAGAGCATGAAAAAAGTCCCAACACTTAAAAAGTGTAGGCAATACGAGACTTATTCCATTCACACCAAAAGCGAAACAGCAACAGAGCGTGCCAAAGCGTTACATTTTTGAGGTTGAAAAAACTTTACAAAATGAAATTATAGACGATTATATACAAAATAAAGTTGAACTAAATCGCACCATTACTGTACATCGTCTACGTCATATCTAGAAACCAAAATCCTATCGAGGCCTCACACTACCTCTCCTTTACAACCTACAAAATTGTTGCCAACTATGGAAGACTCGATTAAACTACGACAAATGTCAACATATTCATGAGACTTATCCTCCTGTATAAATCGACAACAGACCAATTCCACCGAAAGACATAGTAAATTACCCAATATAATATACAAGAATTACCTGAAGCCCACAAAAACCAACAAAAAATAAATAAAATAAATAGGAAAAAAAATAAAAAGAAGCCTAAAACTAAAGGCTTAAACTAATCAGCCCACTACTAAAACTAAAACTTAGACATCAAACGTGCTACTTTTACTTAATTAAATCAGTTTGAACATAGACCTTTCAGATCATCGGTAGATTAAAAAAGAACAACATACAACGACTTCATACTTCTCAGTATAACAAAATCATCTTTATACGTTAAGAACACAACATTACTAACGTATACCAACAGTTAGTTACAACAAAAACAAATTATACGTTCTAGCGAATATATCAGTTTTCACTATAAACGATTTCACGACAGACAAGGACACAACAACAAACTCACAGAAACAATGGCCACAACGCATACTTCAGAAAATAAAAGAAGGAGATTGAAATGGATGTGGATGAGAGATGTGGTCTCATAATCTCTAAAAAGAAATTAAAGCCTGGAAGAGTTACCCCTGATAAAGTTCTTCCTCGAGTATGACAAGTATGGTGTTAGTATTGCGAGTATATATGGACCATATCAACCATTGGTTGTTAATTTGTTGTTTAACAGGTATGGATAAAAAAAATAAAAAATAAAATAAAATAAAAAACGCTTACGCTATAGCATTATTCAATGAACTTCAACAGGATTAAAAAATGGACTAGCCTAACATGAGTAAATAAGAAAATTAAATACATTGAATCCTTAGGCAATTTTAAAAACGGTAACCGATGAAATTGATTCTTTGAGAATAGTACATAAGGAGATCTAATCAAAGAAAAAATTCAAGCGTTACTGAGTGCAGAAAACACTTATAAGTGAACTCTCGATTACCGAAAATATAGAATATTCGCGGTTTTGAAACAAGAATATCTACAACAATAGATAATTAAAAATTATTATTAAGAATATATATACTTGTATTTTTTATATGCAAATAAACGGATGGTGTTTAGAACCCTCAATTCATAATTTTTAGGTAAAATATATCTTTCCGAGGAATGGTATGTTCGGGATATATTCAGAACCACAAGTACACAGCAAGAGAAAGAAAGATCTGACGGACGCTGAATCAGAGGGTTTCCCGATCATAGATTCGCAACACATGAGGCGAACCTGCCGAGTAAATATCACTTCCCATCAGAAAATATTTCCAGCCTGACACACAGTAAAAAGAAAAAGAAAAAAAAAGGAATAGATTATATTAATATTTTTGTGCAGGTAAAATGAAAATGGATAAAAAAAAAATAGAGTAATTCAGTATCTATAGTTAAGTCCTTGGCACTCACCTATCAATGACAATATGATTCAGATTGAAAGCATTAGCTTAAAAGTAATACAAAAGAAAATTTTGGGGGGAGGGAAAATAAAACATTCAGTCGCAGAACAATTTGTTTAATTATAAACGAACCTAATTTGTATTAAAAAATACAGGAAATACTTCTAATTTCAAAGAATCTCCCATAGTATTATTAATAGAAAAACGTTTCTATGTGATCAAGCCTTTCCCACACAAAGCTATTAGAGAAGTTATGAAATGAATGTGATTAGTTAATTACATGCAGTCACCAGCTCAGATTTTATTTATTTTAAAACTTCATATCCAGACTCTAATTTATTATTAATAAACCGTCGATTTCAATTAATTCATGATTTCACAAACACTCTTAATTTCCAATCCATCACACATAGCTTAGCTTATCTCTATGCCCAGACCACCAGGGAACCATCCAAACAACCGATTCACTACCCCAACAATTACGAATCCTCAATTATCCAAGTTACAAATAAAATTCTTCATTATATGGTAAAAACAGATAAAATAATTCGAAATCAAATAAACTAATAAGTAACCTTGCTTCCTAATCATGGTGATCCTCAGGTAGGTCAAAAAAGAAAACGGTCCGAAGTCGTTTGATCACAACAATGTGTAGTTTCCACGCATGGTCATATCGAATGAATAAAAATATTCATCAGTTAAAAATAATATTCTAAATAAAGTTGGAGGTAATTTAAAAAAATACAACTGCACCAGAAAGACATTAAGTAAAATCAAAGAAAAAAATCATACAATACAATACAATTAAAATTCTATATTAGAATGTCCTTAGGCCATCATGTTTTCAGACGCCACGGTAGGTTATTGGAAACAAAATGTGAAGCAAGTCAGGAGACTTATAAATTCAAGTATATATGGAGCTTATCGTGGAAGTATAGGTATTAGGTTCGGGCTTTATGGATAACTTTTTTTCTGAAAAAGAAAGGAGCTTTGAGGATTTTTCGAAGCATTTTGGATTGGAAGGAATGGATACCAGAAGAATTGGATGGTTAAAAGTTCAGCTCCGTATGCCCATAAGTTCCTAATTACTTTCAGGTAAATGGGTCTTCTGTAATTAATTGAAAGCTTTGAACGTTTGTCTAGTAAATGTTAGTATAGTCACAAAAGAAAAGCAGTTTCTTGTTTAATGTAGTAAGAAATATTTTAAATATAAATTGTGAACATATTAATATATAAATTTTTTAATTAGTAAAAAATAAAAATAATAATCCTACGGACTAGTGACGAAAAAATAATATTCCGGTTCTTTTTACTAAGACAGTTCATTCCTAAGATGATACAATCCTCTGTAATTGTTTCCTATTATCAGGAATACTAAACCTCTTTTTGCTATCTCCTGTTTGCAGAGCGGAAAACAAATTATTTGTTAAGTAACACTTTAAAGAATTAATTTTTTTTTTTTTTTTTTTTTTTAATCTTTTATTAACTGAAATTTACAACTGTACATAAAAACATACATCCAATAAATGTGATAATGACAAAAAATAATACGATGACAATTGCTTGTGAAACAACTACCCATTGGTAGAGCTTCAATAAAAGTTCTATTTGAGAAGGTCCCGAGGCCATCTTCTTTTCAGACGCCTCGGAGGGTTGTCAGGAATAGAATAGGAAGCAAGTTGAGAGACTAGTGGATTTGAATGGTTATGGAGTTTACTATGAAAGGATAGGAATCTGGCTTGGGCTAAATCAGCAACATATGGAACATTGAGGTCTTTATGGATAAGTTTATTTGTGACAAAGTAGGGAGCATTAAGGATTTTTCGAAGGATTTTTTGCAAGGATACGAGATGTTTGGTTTGGTGAATTAAAAATAAAATAAAAAATAAATAAAGTAAAAAAAAAAAAATATGGATCAATGATAACCGAGATCAATTGAACGAACTAATGATAAAATAGTATGTTTAATAATTAAAATAATTATCACTCCTGCAACTGATAACCAATTAATTAATTAAATAATGTATATCATAACTATTTATATAAACACTACACGAAATGATCAAAATATTTTATGGAGTTTTTATTGTATAACTCGAAAAATACTAAATTATGAATTATTAGTCAAGAACTTTACCATTTTGGATGTTACCCCAATTAAGGAATCTCCCCTAACATTCTGCAGGAACCAGTCCGACTGGGGAGTGGTGGTAGGCATCAATGCACTCGGGAATTCAATTGTTGAGTCTATTATTTATGGTTTAAAACAAAATCAAATCGAAAAATGAAAATCAATGGAGGTGTGTTATATATTGAACATAATAAATAATTGTTTAAAATATAACTTCCTAAAGGAATAGTTATTTTCTTAAAGAAAATTCCTAAAAATGCTTTCCATTACTTCATCGATAATTTTTTTTGAAAAAAAAAATTACGTTTTTTAAAAAATAATGTTTCTTTATTTATATTTTAACTGATGGTAAAAAGTGAATTTGAAAAATAAATTGTTGAACGCAATGAGAACTTATAAATAAACAAGATGGCAGAAGATTGTTTAGTATAAAAGTATTTCAATTTGGAAGTGTGAGCCTGAGCCAAATCAAAACGAAAAAGATTCCAGATTGAATATGAAAGATACAAGTAACAGTTCCAACAAAAACCTACAATCAACAGGGGTCATTGTTTCGTTAACATTTATATTATTTAAAAAAAAACAACACTAATTTTGTTTTATTTATGTACCGATATTTTATCTTCCACCGCACGACCTTTCGACTGTCTAAAAAGCATCAAATCGAACGATCCTGCATCAGTTCTGCCTTCCGGATATTGAAGTGCCTTCTCCAACCCAGTAAAACCTTCTCCACATGAAATTGTTAATGAAGGTTCGTTTCCTAGTAGACCGTCCTCCCAATATTCCAGCCAACCCCTAGAAATTATCGTACAAAGATTGCCGAATCTTTTAATTGAATAACATAATACCCAATAAATAATAAAATAAATGAGGCCTTTGGGGCTCCACTGAACCATCCAATTCATCTTGTATCCAATCCTTGCAATCCAAAATCCTCAATGTCCCTTTTAATTTGTCACAAATAAACTCATCTATAAAGACATTAGTGTTACTTAGTTGCTTATTTAGCTCGAACATATTATCCTATTATAGATACCTAGTATCCTTTCATAGTAAACTCTATAACCATTCAAATCCGCTGGTTTCTCAACTTGCTTCATATTTTATACCCGACCACTCTCGGAGGCGTCTGAATAGATGTTCTCGGGACCTTCCAACATAGGTTTATTTAAGTGCTACTAGTGGGTAGTTGCTTCACAAGCAATTAATATCTTATCAACGTTGTAATAAAATTTACTAGATTATTTTTTTTTTAAATACAATTGTAAATTTCAATAAATAGATATTGAAAGAAAAATGTAGAAAAGAATAAATATGCAATTAGATAAAGCGGGTAGACGAGTGTTGAAATATAAAGGCCCCTAAAACTAATACAAAACATTTAAAATCATAAACTTATCCACCACTCCCCCCCCCCCCCCCCCCCCAGTGCTGAGATTTCAATCATCTTTCTATAATCCGTTCGAGGGGATGGGGGGGGGGAGGAGAGGGGGTGTGAAACAATTCATTCGATAATAAAACGCTTGAGCAATATCGGATAATTTATGAACCTCTTTAGAGTCTAGATCTCCATTCTCGTTAACCGGAATTCCGGAATGGCTCGGAATCCAGATGAACAAAACCTTCTTGTTTTGTTCCAGTGGCACTTTGATGTATTAATGAATCTTCCTAACGCAAAAGGAAAAAATAGGACAAAACCTTTGAAGAAGCTCTTAATAGGATATGCACGTAAAATGTATACATATGATTACAGTACATTGGACAATCGTCTGGCTATGATAATTAATTATAATAAATAATAATATTTAATAGATAATATTAAAAATTGATTAATAATTAAATTATGAGTTACAAAATAAATGAGAAATCTTGTAAAAGGAAAGATCTTATGTATACTAATATAATGTATATTACATAAATATTCATGTTTTACATTACCTCGGAAGATTGAAAATTAAGGAGGAAAAGAAATAGATGATGTTTCAAGGAAGAGTGGAGCTTCTTCGAATTGATACGGACAATGAATTCCATAAAGAGGAAGCATGCTTCGTTTTATCCATGAATAATAAAGGATTTTTTGAAGGATGCAGTTCGATGCTCCGGAGTGTACAGGTTGATGGGTTGGGTTCTAGTACTTAAAAGGTGGATTGAGGAGGTAGGGTGGTCATGGATATAGGTGGGTTTTTTGGTTTTCAAAGTTTCAAATATGAGTGCAACTAGGAAGTATTGACTTCGGAAACTGGGGTAAAGCCACCCAATTTCAGAATAACTGTGAGATATTATAGTCTGGAGATCCCGAAAATACTTCTAATAAAACAGTTCATTACTCTTTTACATTTCATCTCGAGCTTATCGGACAGACCTCCATATACTATGCATCCGTAGTCAAAGTTGGGAAAAACGTGTGATGATACCAAAAGTTGTCGAGTATCTAATTTTCCATTTTGATTTAGGGTCAGGAGCTTGGGGTAGGATATTTTAAAAATAATGTGATTTAGCCCGGCGTAAAGAGGACTGAGCGAGGTTTCTGAGAAGCTTAAACGATGAATAATCTTCTGAATGTCTAGTACGCCTAAAGCATCTCCTGGCAGCATGTTAATTTCATGCTAAATATATGAAATTAATTAATTACTCATTATTATGATTATCATTTTATTCGTATATATACTAGTCGACATCGATTACTCTCGTCCCCTTTGTTCCGGATACCGAGAAAGTCTACTTTTTGTTTGATATAATTATTCGGTTTAACAGATTTTTTTAAAGTAACATCCATTTAAAACTAATAAAAAATAAATAAATAAAAAGGATAATAACTTCGATGGAATTTATTATTATATAGACAGTTGAGTTAATTGTTAAACGTGTATTTAACTCCAAATTCATTATATTTTAGTTCTGATAAGTTTTGAAACTTATTGTATCTTTTTAAAACTGATGATGAAGGTTTAACATTCGAAACTATTTTTAAAATAAAAATAATTCCAATAGAAGTGGCAATTAATTCATCGATCCTAATTGTATTGATCCTTCCATGCCATCATGCGTACCTCGAGAGGGTCAATTGTTCTTTCAACGTCTTAAATTCTATCTTACTTTATCTTTATCTGTATCTTTATCTTGCTTCATCAGATTCCTAATGTCAGGGTTAATCCATGGGGCTGGTATTCGTCGGATAATTGAGGTTTTGAGAGAGGCAAGATGATTAAGGACAGTATAAAGATTCGATGTGAAGCATTCCACCATTTCGCCAGTTGAAGGGGAAGAATAGATGGGTTCAATGGAATGAGATAGTGAGTCAAGTAGGAGTTCTGTGCTGTCAGCGGTTATGTGTTCTAGAGTTCGCCAAGATATTTCCTTAGGAATAAGGATAGGAACGGATATGTCATGATTTGGATGATATCAGGGCATGAGAGGAAAGGTACTGGATTTTGAGAGAAGGATAATAGGTTTTTCTGAGAATCAACAATTATAAGGTCAACTAACGTATCTGTGAACAGGGTGTATTGGGTGGGTTGGAAAGGTACTGCAAAAAGATATAGAGAATACACCAAGTCCATAAGATACATTTTATCAGAAGAATCTGTGTAAATATTTACATGTAAATTTCTAGTCATTTCGATGCTGTATAAGGATTCCTTTGAAGCATATCCAGGTGAAATTATCTTAAAATAGAATATTTGCACCGGTTATATAGATCATAGATTTAATATTTTTTTAATTTAAATTTTATATATCTTAATTTTCAATGATTTTTATATGGCACATTTGGCAATACAAATGCATCGTTATTTAAAAAGAACTAAACGTACAAATTGTTAGAATTATGTATATTATTTTTTAACACCCATGAACCGTTTTAGAATAATTTAAATAACGTATTTATAATAAATCATTACTTTCTATTATGCAATAAAATAAATATAAACAAATAAAAAGGATATATTTACAGCAGAACATTAGATTCTATGAAGCAGCAGACAAAGCAGCTAAGGAAACAGCATCATTGTTGCTATATGAAACAAACCAAACGTATACCCCATCGGACGTATGCAGCTGGATAAAATATTATCACGGTAAAAGGTCGAAGAGCTAAGTTAGTGGGTCGGGAGGAGGGTCTCAGCACGCTCAGTAAGGTCGAGGGTTCGAATCCCACCTGGGCTGGCTAAAATTTATATCGTGGCGGACCCACAGAATCAATTTGGACCTTCCCTCTCAGGTTAGAAAAGATTGGTGACGAGTAGGCTAACCCGTCCTTACTGCCCACAATGGAGTTAAGCCCCAATAAACAACAACGAACTTCACTTCGTAGCAACAAAAAGGAAGAAATAATAACGAGATTGAGAATCGACACAACTTGCTTGACACTCGAATCCCGATAACCCTCCAAGCCGTCTGAAAAGAAGATGGCCTGGGGAATTTATAATGCAGAACATTAACTGAAGTGCTACTAGTAAGTAGTTCTTCACAAGTTAATGGCATGTCAGTGTAATCAGTTCACCGCACTATTAATTATTGTTTATATTGTATATAGTTATAAATATGAATGAAGCGTATAATAAAAAAAAAAAAAAATACGTTTGATTGACAATCAATAGATGGCTGCACATAATACAACACATATATTCAGGAAAGATAGATGGAGAAAAACATCCTAAAAATGATAGTTAACCCTGTTATTAATACAGAAAGAATAACTTAGTTTCTTAAAAAAAATAATTTTAACAATAAGATATAACAGGCACAAAACACGGAAACAGTAATATAATAGGCTGAAAAATAACACTAAAGAATTCCGCTGTTTCCAGAAAGATAAGCGAACATTATCTTCAAAATATGTACATATTTTATTTTTATTTGATAATAAGTTTATTTTTGTTGGTGTTCAACCAAATTCACCACTTATCCCATAAAAAAAAAAAAAAAAAAACCCCAAAGAAACCCAAAAAAAAAAAAAAAAGAGAGATGTGGCAGACTAAATGTAGAATGAGAATCGGACAATTAATAACAAGGGATTATAAGGAATGGACTTAATGGAAGCAACTAAGTTAGTGTAGTTGAAACGTGGGAAGCGGTGTGGGAAAAACGAGCCCATTTTCTACAGGTACTCGTCCGCAGCTCCTATTCCAGTAATTAAAAATTGATAGAACCATTCTCCCAATGTGAGAGGGCCACTAAATGGGTATGGAAGATCCCCTCCGCCGATAGGGCTCGGGGTAGGCTACCTGATCAACGAAAACTGAAAAAAAAAATACTGATTTGTCAGTTAATGCATTAAATAAGTTATTTATTAAAATTAAAAATACATTAGATTTTTAGCCAGGAACAACAATAGATGAAAGAACTCGACAATCAGGTCTCAACTCATACTTTATTTACCAAGTTGATGGTTGAGGGTGTTTTTTAAAATTGATAAAGAAAGTTTTAATGCCCACACTTAAATTTATCACAATTCATCAAAGCGATTTCGTCAAAACCGCCGTCCTCAAATTTAAACTAAAAGATAAATCCATGAGGATATTTAATATGTAAAGTAAAATATAACAAGTCACAAACTTGGATGGATACTACCCAATAGTTGCACTTCAGAATATAAGCGACGTTAGAAGGACCCTAATTCATCTTTCAGACTCCTCGGAGGGTTATAGAGAATCGAGTAGGAAGCAAGTTGGAAGCCTAGTGGATATAAAACTTATCATGGAAGGATAGCTATCTGGGCCAATTCTGCAACATATAGAAGATTTAGATAATTTTGGATAAGTCTATAAGAATCATTTTTGTTACTAAATAAAAGATTTGAACTATTTTCTAGTAACTATTGGAGTAGTCGAAAACGACTAGCAGTTTTTTGTCCTTTAAGTACTGTAGGTGGATTCCAAGTAAGACGTATGTCCATATGGAGCTCTTGGTAGCGAATCAGTTGAATATTATTAAAAGGATACTGTAAGACAGGAAGTAGTAGGTTAATGACGAAGGATAAAGTTTGTTTTTTGGGATTTATTTTAACTTTGACACCATTCTTTAAGGCTTGTTTGATAAGATATTGGATTGAATGAGAAGTAATGAAAGGATCTTCATTCATCAGCGTACGAATTAATACATTGAAACATGAAATATGAACACATAAGAAAAGTCCTAATTGCAATAAAATCTACTATATTAAGGAATAGATCTGTATAAAGTTCGGTCATTTACTGGGTCCAAGGGCAAAAGGTGGGGGTTCACCAAGCAATGGTTATCATTTAAAATATTATTTGTTGAGTGGTCTTCAGTTTCATTTCTACGTTCTCTGGCTCGCTTATAAGTAATTTATTACTGGGTTTGTGCAGAACTTGAACTTCATGAGGAGTTTCTTTGTGTTTTTTTTCTGTGCGATTTACTTCTTATAAGCGTTTGAATTTTTGTGATTATGAACATATTGAAAAAAATAAACAATAATCCTGTAATGAGAACATGGGATCTAGCACAGACCTTTTATAGATTAAAATAGAGTACTTCACAGAGATTTATCCATTGGTACATTGCTGTTAATCTCTTCAGTGATTCTTTTGTTATCCTGAGCAGTCTAATGCAGTTAGATTCTATGCGTGTGCTCGTCTTCAAGCAGAAGACTCATCAATCCTTAAGAGATTTCAATCAATATCCATACAATCTATTTACAAAAGGTACAATATTGTAGAAGATTTAACTAGTCATAAAGAAACAACCATTCTTCAGACTCCGGTTGATATAGGGACGGATATCCGCAGATGTGGAACCGCTCCTACTCATACACGTTATGGTCGATTAGGCGATACAGCGGTAATGATTAATGTGGCAAAAAATAACACATCCGAAAGGGTGCTCACTCAGCCGTGAATATACACCGTAGGGGGGGGGGGGTACGGAGGTTAGTAGTAGGCTTCAGATCAAGGACCGGTCAACGACCTGGCTCTGACCATCCTCTACCTCCTCCCTGTCACTCTCGTCGCCCTCGAAACATACAAACTAACTTCCAGGAAGAGCGAAGTGACCTGTCCGAAGATGGACAGATTCGGAAGTCGGAAACGGAACAAACAGTATTAGCTGGGGGCTAGAGAAAAAAATATTGATTTATTCAAATCAAACGTTTTGGATTGTTCAGCAATTATCATGGAAAATGGAAGATTAAAGTAAATGCACAAAAAACGCAAGCCATTATATTTACTAAAAGAAAACCATTCATAACTCAGACCATAATTATTAATGGAACTATGACTCCTTTGGCACAGCCTATTGCTTACTTAGCCTTAGAATTAGACTAATCTTTGACATATTTATAACAAATGCAATACAGGTAAAAGTATCATTAGCAAAATAAATCCATACACCCAGGACTCGATCAACTAGGCCTTTAATTTTCTTATAAATAATTTTTTTTTTTCTCAAAACATTCGATCACCAAACAAGACATTAGGATATCTTGGTAGAAGCATTACTACGGTATAGCTGGTGGATGGGGAGGAGGGTCTACTAGGAATCATCATTAACAATTTCTCAAAGATTTGCAAGAATGCAGAAGGCACTAAGGGATATCTTCAACTAAGCAGCTGAATAAATGAAGACTATGAAAATTTATTAAGATAAGAGTAGAATTTTTCCCAAATTTCCATATGCCTTTTCTTCAACTCTTTCCAATATTATTTCAAATATCTCTATAATTATTTAAATTTAACTATAAATAATTATAGTTATAATATAAATATGACAATTAATAATGAGCTTCTTCTTTGTCTTCCTCTTGTGCCATTTCTAGCGTCGAGGGATTAATAATTACAAAAATAAATACAAAAATCATAACATAAATATAATATAAAAATAATTAAGTCTTAAATTTGCATTGTTATGAATTCTAGGGCTTGAAAATATGGCTTAGCCAAAAATTTTGCCCAAGTATTTCCGAAATAATAATATAATAATCCAGTTTTAAGGACATAAGAGAAGATGGCCTAAGGACTTTCTAAAGTAGAACATTTATTGAAGTGCTACTAATGGATAGTCCTTCACCAGTTATTGACATGTCGTTGTAATCATTTCACGCACAATTACTTACTGTATATAACGTATACAATTGTATATAATAATTATATATATATATATATATATATATATATATATAATATATATATATATAAGAAAAAAAAAAATAGGACATTTTACTCTCCCCCACTTTTTTTTTTTTTTTTTTTATCGTTATTATTTCGTTTCCTTCCAACTGTTAAAACTTTGCTGTTGATCAGTAATATATTTACGGATTCATCCGTCTTCAGACCCGTTCTTACAGTCATAATATTTAAACCTTCTAATGCTAGATCACAAGAAACAGAAAGATTACAGTAATATATACATAACAATACGTCTACTTATTTTTAAACCAGGCATCATAATTAAGACATAGAGCAACTGCAACGATATCAGTTCCCTAACGATATTAATTACTAATGGGACACTTAATGCTAACAACCAGAACGATACCCAGAATAGATTAACATGCCCGGCAGTAAAGTCGGATCCAACCTCGGACTTGAACCGATCCGTGGCTGCATCAACGTTTGCAGTGAGAATAATTTCCAGGCGCACTTCCCAGAACAATTTGCTTCCGCGAAAGCTAGGAGAGATGTTACTATCAGATGAGAAGACCCGAGTTAAATTTCACACACAGATCATTATTTTAATTATTATTTAATATATATTACGCAGGCCAATAGATTGAATGTAATTAAAAAGTTCCCAACGACTTTCCAAAAAAGGCAAACGAAAATCCAAGTTATAATAACTTTTTTTCTCAGATCAATATTTTTAGAGTTGCGAGGCAGGGAAAGACTGAAAGGTTGGCTAACTTATAGTAAGTCGCACTTAACTCACGTTTATCGGTGCTCTTTTGGCTATAAATCTGAAACTGTTTGTCCGATCCAAAATTTCTTTATTGGTTTTTTTTTTCAGCACATTTCACGCTATAAAAATACTATATATACATTTGATTCTTCATTCTTATGACTTGAAACATTTTTTCAAAGTTTAATCAACCGACCATTTTTTTTTCCGTACTGATTTTGCTGTTTCTTTACCTGTACTATTATAAGAGGATGATGGAAAAATATCAATGGCTGGTCGAAATCCGATAAAACTTATAAAAAACAAATATTTAAGACCCAATAAAAACAACTAAATTCGCGCGGGAGGGAATACATATAAACCTGCATAACTTACAAACCCATGAAGGTCTCTCTGTTCCGTAAATGGTAAGGAAGTAATGTTTCTAAACCAATTATAGAAGGAGGTGATATGATCAGAATCTACGCTTTATCTCCGGGTTTTCCTTCCAGGTTAAGTCCCACTTTTTAGAAACTGGTTGCGCCCCAGAAGGATTTTCCGCCCCCTGAAGTCAATCCATAGTTGAATGAACAGAAACTCAATGTTCTGTCCATAGCCAGAGTTGAACCCAGGGTGTAGGAATTGAGTGCCATAGCCATACAGCTACCACGCTCCTATATAAATATACGTATATATATTTCCAGTAAAATCATAGATGAATTCCCTAAGACATCATGATAAATACTACATGGATAAATTTTTTTTTCTTTACAAACATATACTGTATCATAAATTTCATAGATAAATATATTTAAGTATGTTACTCTTTTTTTATGTTACTTAATTTATAAATATATTAGCCAATAATTAAACCATCATCAGTAAATCCCCAACTAACACTAGATAAATTAGCAATATAATCATCTAAAAAACTTTATAGTTTATAACATACATAAAAATAACGCATGCGATCAAAGGATATTAGAAAGATAATTAATAAATTAAAAATATGATTAATAAATTAAAAATATGATTAATAAATGTAAATTATATAATTTAAAAAGTTTGAAAAGTAAACAAATCATAATATAAGTCAAAGAAATCTTTCAACTAACTTCTAAAAAAATATGCGAATTATTATGAGTTTCATGGTTTTAAAACAGGGATCAATAGTAGATTTTGAATAATTCCTTAATCATAATTTTTTTTTTACTTCCAATCTTCTAAGTTAGTAGTAATTAAAGTAATTGAAGTAATTGTTCATTTCATGCTGTAGCGAGAGAAAATGATTTGATGTTTTCAGTCAGGAAAAGGTCAAAGAAAAATAACAATTTATAAATTTCTGTATTACCATTTTCTAAAGTTCACACACTATATTCCCTATGAAAATGCATATAAAATAATTTTAAACAGTTGGTCTCCAAGTAATTATATACTAAAGACCAAATTATGGCGCTAAGAAAATAAAAAGACAACTTATACTCGTTTTCATGAAACGGTTTTTAATTATTTTTTAAAAGTAATTTAAACCGAAAGTGTTGAATAGGACGGGGTAGAACTTAAGATAAGCGCCCTTAAAGTAGATATCGTAAAATTACAGAGACTTGGTACTAACACTGATTCGAGATAAACAGCTTCTGTCGCCATCCCTCAGCGTCAAGTCTTGATACACTTATTTTTTTTTTTTTATCCAACTATCTGATTGGCGAAAGCATCAAAAGAGGTTTAGCCAAGATGACATCATAATTCATAGGTGTATTTAGGTCACAGTTGTATTATAAGTGAAACTTGTTATCATTTTCTAAATGCATATCGATCATTGTTTATAAAAGATGAATATTAAACAATATAATGATAACTAAATTAATATTGAGGCCTAATGGATCAGTAGGTTCTATGCCAAAAACGGAAACATGATCAGATTTAAGCTCCCACCTACGTCTTGATCTATCTCAATACCTACAAGTAACCCAATGCAGGCTTGTGTAAATGATTTAATTCTCTAGCCCGTTCTTCCTACTTAACAAATTTTCAACGCATATTTTCATTTCCGCTACCTAGGAAAATATAATATTGGATAGATCCGCTACCTAGGACTCCATCTGGACAAACGCCTTACTTGGAATTCATATACAATACTAAGAATTCATAGACTAAAACTACAAGAATCAGCTCGCCGTTATAGACCACTCCAACACTCACTAGATAAACGTTCATAGCTTCCAATCAATCATAAAAGACTCATCTATTCATGAAAGTAATAAGACCTATTTGGACATACAGACTTGAGCTATGGGGCTCCACTTATTTAATTCGTCTCGTATCTTTATAATCCAAAATCATTCGAAAATTCCTCAATTCTCCTTACTTTGTCACAAACTTATCCATCCATATATATCTTAAAGTAGAATACTTTGCAGATTCACTTGAGGTTCATCTTCAGTTCTTAAACATACAAAATTTTGATTTCTTGTCTTACATTTTTAAAAACTTTAGTGCATATAATCTATGTAACATAGTACTGATGTGTTGAAAAATTTTGTATGTTTCAGAACTGGCAATTAATTCATCAATCCTAATTTGCAGATTTAGCCGGAAATATATCCTTTCATAGTAAACTCCATAACCATTTAAATCAACTAGTATCTCAACTTACTTCCAGATCTAATCTAATATAGAACATTTATTGAACTACCCACTACCAGTGGGTAGTTGCTTAACAAGAAATTGATATATTAGGAACGTTGTAATCACATTTATTATATGTAATTTTTATTTTATTTTGTATACAATTGTAAATTTCAATAAATAGATAAAAAAAAAAAATAAATAAATAAAATAATTTCCGACGGCTTGATGCTAACCGCTCTGTTTTGAGAGTTCTTTCTTGAACAAGTTACTAGATATTAGACGCTTACTAAATAAATGTTTTAAATAGAAATAACATCTCTTTCTCACATTTAAATTTTCCTTTTCGTCTATATAAACACCAAATGTTTTTTAATGTTTTCCTTAAAGAATGACATCAAAATTGAAGAGTAAAGATAAATCCCTACAAATCCCAGCAAATCACCTTAAGTTAAACCTACAACATCCTACACTCCTGACTCCTGTATTCATTAATAATGTACCACTAAATACTTTTAAGGAGAAACGCTGCCTTGGATTTCATTCCGACGAGACTCTTATCGAACCCTCCTAGGAAATTGGAAAGACAAGCTGTTTGTAGACATTTATTCGAAAACCATTTTTACCTCTTAGTACAATACAAAATCCTTTTCTACAAAATCATTACAAGTCATAGGATTGGACTTACAGCAGAGAATCCTATAATTACCCAAATCATCGAAAATTATCTCAGATATAGTACCAATACAAAATTGTTCGTAAAATCAGATATGCTCTTAATTAAATCAAGAAAAAATTATTCATGATCTGACCTAGAGTAGATAACTATTCTGTCATGATAAACTACATAGCTACTTATAACTAAGACAGCACAATCCTTTTTTTAAATCATAATGCTTTAGAATTCATTCTCTACTAATTTTATGTAATATATAGATCTTAATCATTTATTATCTTTTAATAATATTCTACTAACCCTTGAGAAATAGATCTATTACATAGGACTGTCATGTCTTAATGTCTTATGAACATAGTATAACCTATGTACTAGACTAAACAGCAAGAAACAGTCAGTATTTATGATTTCTCCTAATTTTTAAAGGAAAAATTGTATTTAAGTGATAGAACCTACCCCGACCTATGTGGTCATCCACAGGTTGTACCAATCTTCTTGTTTTAATTCCTTAGGATTTGACTTACCATCCAGTTTATCTCATATTCGATTATTGAAAATAAAATTCTTTGTAAAACCTTCAATTCTCCAATTATGGATTAAAAAAAAAAATTTTGATGTAGCACTAAATCGCGTTACAGGCTAACTAAGAACTAGACGATCGAATATATTTTTTTCTTACTGTGTTTGCCCATATTCCTCACATCTCCCTCGGTTACCCCGTTCGTACTTTATGTATCCTCTTATCCACTACAAGATCCATTATGTTTTTCACTATTTTCCCGAAATCTCCTCTATAATATTAGTGATCCACATTGATACTTATTATCTTTTTATTTTGTACGATATTCTATGTTCTTTAGTCCCATTACTTTATCAAATATTAGCTAGTTTATCATGGAGTTTCCCAGAACGTATGATGGAAAATTAAGGTAAGTTCTGGAAACATTTGCGGTCGGGTATATATTTATATAGTCACTCAAACACACCGGTTCAACTTTCTTCCCACTGGATTCCCGATTATCCACTGAGCCATGTGAAAAAAAACGATGCCTCTAGAATCTTAAAATGTAAAACTTTATATTTGATTGTTATCTACGGTTATTTAATAACGCATTTTTTTTATAAGGTAGTAAATTTTAATAGATAACTTAAATAAAAATAAATAACGATCTAACGAACCACATTCATAGATGCATAGTTAATCATTACATAAAATTGGTTATATTTTGATTTATGGTAATTGTATGTAGCTTCCAAGTGAGATTTAGTACAAACCATCCATAAATTGCTTTCATTTACAAATTCAGTATTGAAACGAGACATGTTCATTTTTCCAAAAAATGATCATAAATGAACAACTATAATATGTGTAAACTCATACTCAATCTTAACCCCGCTTAACCACTTGCCATGTTTTAAGGATCAAGAAACAGTTCATACGGGTATACACATATATAATTAAGATATTAAAAAAAAATATATTAGGTTTGTTTCAAAGTTGTGTAATTAGGACTTCAGAAATAAAACTTGAGAAAAGTATCTTAACAGAAAATAACGTTATAAAAAGACATAATTAACACTTAGAATGATAATTATTTTTGTTACAAGATCTAAAACTGATCTTTGTCAACTTTGGGAAGATAAGTTGAAAGGAAAAAAAGTTTTAATTAATTTAAATCTTATGTTTGTTTTAAAACGAATTTTGTGAAATAAGTATCCCTTTAGCACTTAAAATTTAAAAGAAGGGAGGAAATAATAAGGCCTATTTATCCCTCAAAGGAAGCTAAGGGTTGAATTACATTCAGCGGAAAAACAAATTTATACAAGCCAAACAATTAAAAAAAAATATCTGCCTTCCTTCCAAGCAAGGGATTCTTCGAGACAGGCATCTTGGGCTGTTCTACTGTGTTTCATAGTTCAATCTATTCTCCTAGACGATCAATGTGCAGTAAATAGAAACTTATTCTCCGCCATAAACATTTATCACTTCAGTGTCCACTAATAAACTCCACTTAAGTAACCTCTTCTGAAGAGATAAAATACCTAGTAATCAGACTAGCGACATGGGATCCTCCAACAATTCTGCTAGAAAATAATCCCTTAATTTGTCAACTTCAACATTTATTTCGAAGATCAAAACCTCCCAGGATTCCATACAATAAAAAATCATACTCCACCCTCAATGCTCTTTATTATACTGCAAATAAAGACCCCAATATATCATTTATTTAAGATTTAACTCAAGAAAGATCTACATAATTTAATTAAAAACTTCATTAGACCCACTAAAACTTTCACATAGACTATTCACCTATTCACGATAATCAGCAACATAAAAGAAGATGATACCGAGACATTCAGACATAGAACTGTAGTTAGACCTCCATTCTGTATAACTTCATATATTATAAATGAAATATATTTGTTATTTCTCAAACGTTGCCTAAATTTATTTCTGACTAATCCCACTCAACATCTTATTCAATATATTTATCCAGTCATTCAACTTAGCTCTCCAATCATACATTTTTCACACAATTCTAGATAATAATAAATAAATTAATATATATAAAGCTATTTACGTATTGTATAATTTTGTGTACATGTATAGTAAATTGATTATTAAAGAATATAACAAGAAATAAAATAAAAAATATTTATCATAATATTTGTTCAGCTGTTAATATCAATAAATAGATTTGTAAAAAAAAAAAAAAAAAATTAAAATAATTAAATTTTGCGATTAAGGGAAGTTTAATTTGGAATTAATTAAGTCTATTCGTTGATTTCTCAAATAAGAAAATATTTAAAAAAGAATTCATTGCTTGAAAATGAGAATAGTATTTAATGTCTAAATTTTGCAGGTATAGATATTTTAATTTGGAATTATCCAAACCAATTCTTTGATTTATGGTATGCAAAAATATTTGAAAAAAAAACAAAACATTTTCTCAAAAATATGAATAATTTATACAGTATTAATTTTGCTATAATATATTGCTTAGTTTGAAATTATTTAAGCTTATTCTTTGAGTTCACGTTCATAAAATGTTAATTTAAAGTCAAAAATTTGTACTGTGAATTCAATTCATATTTTACAAAACGATGAGTTGTTTTTATTTTTAAAACTAGTTTCGAATGTTAAACACTCATATTCAATTCTAACGACATACAAATTATCAGAAATTTTGAATACAGTGGAAACTCTTTAATCCTTAGCTTAGCAAGAATAGACCCACTGTCAACATTTGAAGTTTTTTAGTCAGTTGGATCCTAAAATAAATAACCCAAGAATCTGAAGATAAAAATAACATTTTAAATACTATAATAAAACTTTTTGCTCGGCTAAGTCAGCTGCCAATCACAATCAATGTTACCAACTCATTTCTCAGATAAATGGTGAAAAAAGAAAGAAACGAAAATATTCAGCCTGGAGCTGAAAAAAAATTCACTAAGCCATGGTGTCATATACCGTGCCCGACTTGGCACGAGGTGAAGAATTCACCTCACTAGAAATTATCTTTCAAACAAATTAAGAATAGATGTGTCACGTAATATATTATTTCCTAATTAGATTGATTCTTGAAAACTACTATGCGTGTGTGAACTAAGAAAATGCGTTTAGTTAAAGATTTAAAATTTATTTTGGGTATTAAAAAAATATATATTTATAATAATGTACGATACCGATTTTATGCTCATCCATACTATAATTAGATATTCTCCAATCACCTGAAAAAGAAAACATATGTATTAGTTTCAACATTAAAATAATATGAAATAAATCAATACAAATGGCATTTAATTCAAATAATTTTCTCAGTAGAGACCGGAACAATTAGATAGATTAAATATTTAATGATTTTTTCCTAAAAGAGGACAAAATTCATATAAAGTTCAATGATTCCAATTTACTTTCAAAAGAGATCAAAAGAGCTGGCAGGGTCACAAGAAGCAATCATAGCCAGTTGATGAAACCGCCGCCATGTCTCCTCAACCAACAAAGACATATGACTTCCATGACACGCCTATAAATTGCTAGCAACATTTAAGGATCACTCCCTCGGATTGAATATCTCCTCTAATGATGATGGTCAGCTTAAATATAATAATAGACCAAACGGAGAAAATGAAATCACCAGCCGTAAATCCGCCGAACGAATGGGGGAAAAATACAGTTTTCCTTATAACAACAATATTTCCACAATCTGTTGAAGATTAACAATTTAAATTTAATTTAGTAAAATCAAATATTATTATTGCTACATGATTCGGAAATAAATGGGTTGGGTCGGGATGGGATATCAGAAGCGTAATATCCACCCACTTATTAAGATACAATTGTAATAACGCATAACGAAAACTAAGGTTTGGTACCGATAAGATCAAGGAGGTCTACGTAGGATTTAGGTTATCTATCGATATCTCAATATAATATATATTATATCAAGTGAGTATGAGAAATGCTAATTATGTCGATTGCTTGTAAATCAACTAACCGTTGATAGCACTTCAATGAACTCTATATCAGGAGGTACAGAGGACTTTTCAGACGCCTCCTCGGAGGGTTATCTGTAATAGAATTGGAGTTAGAGATACAAACACACGAATACAAACGCCTCGATATAATCAATATAATATCTAGCATACCAACATCCCCCAGTCACAACATAAAGGTTACATCAACAAGAATTATTTTAAGCACTCAATTCCATTTTTTACTCACTTAAAAATTATTTGAATAATATCTATTACAAAAATCAAACAAATATTAACTTATTAATTAATCATTTATCTGCAGTCTTATCAGGAATTATAAATAACCAATTATCAGTTGAAATTTCGTCGGTGAACTGTTGCCTAAAAGCAATTAAATTGAGAACGCCTTATGTCACAAGATGGCCCCGCCTTATATAAGATTGGAATAGGAAAGATTTGAAGCAGACATCATGTGAAATTCAATAAGTCAATAAGATTGGACAGTTAATATAGAGCCTGCCCTTCAATTCTATTCTGTTGTATGGTTGAGCTATCCATTATAATTTATTTATGAAAATTATTTACAAAAAATTTATTTAAATTCTTCGTGTCTATGAAGTGTATGTTAATTAATTAGAAAAATAAACGTATACATGGAATAATTCAACAATAGAGCCGGTGTTTTTCCTTAATAATGCCATTTTCTAAAATTTAACACTATATAAAGAAAACTCGAGCACCACTCCGCGCATCAAAAGAGTTTTAATCATAAGGAATAAAAAATAAAATAAAAAAATTATAAAACCGGTGTATTATCACTATATTCTTCTAACGTTACAATAATATTTCTGTTTATTTTACCGATTTAGTTAATTTATTTTATAACTTAAATAGAAACGAAATTGTTTCAAATGGTCAAAATTTAAAAGTAGTTTCTTATGGATTAAAAAATTTCTCATATTTGTAACTTTCAAAAAACTTTTTTTTTCCTTTTTTTTTTTTTATTGATTGCTTTAAAGTATAAACTTTATGGCAATTGAGTTAGCCAATAACAATAATAATTACATAATAGTAAATAAACAATAAATACAAATAGAAAAAGAGTTTTACATGTTATATAATTAGTATTAACAGAAAAAGACTTTGTTCATATTATAATAATTTATACAAACAAAAGATTTTTTTTTTTTTTTTCTTACAAGATATAATGATATATACAAACAAAGAAAAATAAAATAAAAATAAAAACATACACTTTTACAATTTATAATAATCGATAATGAGTGTAGTCTAGGGTGACAGAAGTTGTAGCAGCAATTACAATAGAATCCAATATTTTATTTAGTTAATTCAAAAGAAATGAATCAATTACTTTTTGCTAGCATTTAAAACATTTAAAATAAATAGGAAGACGTTATTTATCTTTTCAATGCTATTGTATGATAAAATATTTTCCAAAGATAGACTTTCATCTGTTTGAACTATATAGTCTTTTAGGTATTTTTTTCGAAAATTATCGTGTCTTTGGCACTCTAACAACAGATGTTTACAGCTATTTACGATGAATAAGCTACAATCTTCACATTTTCCATTAGCTTTAATTTGCAAACTGTTATTTTTAAAAAAATATTTTCAAGTAGTCATATTTGGCAATTCTCAGTTGGCTAACGGTTCTTATTTTGGTTATATTAATGTTATATTTTAAATAATCTTCCGGCTGAGGGTTATTAAAATTTGAAATTTTCATAAATAATGAGTTATACCTTGTATTTAAAGTACGATCAATGTCTGTTGATAATAAATGATTAGTGGCTTTTTCTATAATGTTATTTTTATTAGATAATAATTTTTGTGGATTGAAAAAAATCTTGAAAGTGTTCTGGGATACTGCCGTTAATGGTTAATTGTTTAATTTGAGACAACACTCGTTAACTTTCAAAAAACATAAATATGGTTATATGTTGTATTTTAAGAATAAACAACAATAAGACAAATATTTGGAAGAAAAAAAATACCAAATCTTACAAGTATATTTACAAGTACCGAAACCTATCCCTGGCCACCAGAACTAAGAATTATAATTATTAAATGTGTCATTATAGTATATTATAATTATCAATTTAAACATTAAGTGCGGTGGTCCATTTGAAAAGTTGGCGTACCCTACTAGAAAAAAAAAGAAAAAAAAATAAGTAAAATAAACACTTTTATGTTACTAATAAAAAAAAAAAAATTAAATAAGAGAGCAGCAGTGTACAAAGCAGTTTGAACAGCATTTAAATTAAAAGCAAGATAATAAAAAAGAATACCTGCCCTAAGGATACAAAGGGGTACTTCACCCCCCAACCCACACCACCTGCTGAGAAGAGGTGATATGTTCAACTTTCTTCATATAAATCGGTTTGATATGGGAGAACAGGTTTAGGAGACCTAACAAATCAATTCTAACTTTGATATATGGTTTTTCTCTTTTGAATATTTTCTGAACCAGCCGCAAACATGGCCGGAGCTACATTTTATATGAACTGTACCTTCATCGGCCCCAATCCCCTCCTCTCCTCCTATCTTCTCATATTCCAACTCATATTTGACTCAACCGCGTGTCTGGAATTCTCAAGCGAACCCTTGGAGAATAATTTTATAAAAAATACATTAGGCCCTGATAAGGCCTGCGAATAAGGTAAGAGGGTGGTTCCTAGCTCACCAGGTACGCAATGAAGGCTAATTAACTTTTATACACGTGAATTACAAAACGAAAAAGAAAAGGAATGAAAATATGTTTTTCATTTATAATTTTATTATTTATTTACGCTTGGGACTCGAGTAATTGACGTGGTTGAGAACGAGTAGAACCTCCCTAATCCGATCCTTTAAATTCTAAGGGGTAGGGCGGAACGGCAAAAAGTCGGATTAACCGAAGATTTTAATGGAATACACGTGTTTTAATAGTTAAAAATATACTATAATTATATTAACATTAAAGTTATACAGTCGAACCTGGATAAGTGGAATCTTGGTGACAGGATTTCAATCCCACTTATAGAGGTATACTTTTACAAGTTTTACTTAGCGAGGTCATTAAGGATGCATGTACCACTAAAAGAGGTTTTTAAGCAACTTCTAATTGTTATAATTGTAAACATTTATTACTTGTGCAAAATAATGGGCCTTCTGATTAATCAACGTCCCACCAATTGGTATATTTTTACTAAGGCACTGCCGTAGTCATGTTAGGAGACATTTTTCTAACTCAGAGTATTAAAAATCTTTTTATTTTTCCATGTCCTTAAGAAAACTCATGTTCAAAGTTGATTTCGGTACACCAAACTGTTTTGCGATCTCATTCCTTGACTTTCTACTTTCAAATTCAAGAACAAAATTTAATGTTTTACAAATAAAAAAAGATTTCGCGACATGTTGACAAGAAGAGCTTTACTCGTCAAATGGCAGTAGACAGTCCACATTAGTAGTAATGTGAATTCCACGTATAGAGGTGAATACAATAATTGTCCCATTTACAGAGGAGATTTCCACAAAAATTGATTCCACTTACACAGGTGAAAACATTCCAGTTAAAGAGTTTATTTAAAGGAAAAATTATGGGATCATGAGTTTTGTGCCACTTATAGAGGTATTCCACTTATGCAAGTACCACATATCCAGGTTCAACTGTATCATAATATTTTAAAAAAAATGAAATAGAAACGTAGGAAGTTTTTATCCTCTCGAATTCACCAGTTTTTTAATTTACTTCCTATTTTATTTTCCGATGACGTCATAAAAACAAATGTCCTAGGTACATCTTGATAAAGGAAACTTGTGGGGTTCTAGTTCTACTAATTAGTAAGTAGTCAACAAATCTATTAGGTTTACTTTCTTACATAATAGTAACTTTCAATAAATAAAAAAAATAACAGCAATTGGAATTTTCCGTATGTTTAATAACAATACACAATATTGAAGGTATCGCAAGTTTTTGAACAATTTACACTGAAATATGCTATTTTTTTATGAAATTCAGTCAGAAAATATAAAATAATCAGCTAAAAGATGTATTTTTCAATAATTTGGATTCTCTAAAACCCCCACTCCTTGTTTGTGAATTAATATATATACTTATTTTACCTTAGCTATAATCGGTTCAGGTTAGAGCATCCTAGGGAAGCAAACATTGCCAGGCTTACATGACCCTGTAATTTCAAACTCGCCTGGTCAACGCGGAAAGACACCATGGCTTACGTTATTACTGAACCACTATAACGGTTCATACAGGTATATTTGGTTATACCATTGAATACCGGCTATAAATGTAAACATTAATATTTATATATAACTTAGTCGAAATACTAATTTATATTTTTTTAAATCTTCAAAAATATCATCACAAACGAAAATTTTATTATATATAACTGTATATAAAGTAATAAAATAGCAGAAGATTGTTTTAACAATAATAAATTCATTGTTATTATATGTACACACCAGTTAGTACTGTTAGAATTAAAAGAATAGAATTAGAATAGAAAAGAATTCTGGAATCAAAACGATTCCATGCGGCTTCTTATCAAAATGAAATATTATACAGGAAGATTATACAATCTTCCAAGTACAACCTAACATCAAGAACAAGTAACGTCAACTATAATAGCAGTTTCTGAACGCTAGAAGTCTCATGGCTAATACAACTTATACACTCGGTTCTTAAATTTTAATATTTATTATAAAAAATGATAAATACAGAAAGTTTATACATAGTAAATACATTGGAGTCCACAAACGTAAATAATAGGTTATCAAGAATATTTTCTGCTTCCTGTACTCAGAAAAAGATTATTTTTTTAAAATGAATGGTTAAATATTGTTCAAATAGGCACAAATAGAAATTTTAATTAGTGACAGATGCGGTACACCCAAAAACATCAGTTACCTATGAATAGAATGCCTATTCCAGTAATCATAGTCGTTCCATCATTTCTCTTGACACTAATAGACTTCTGGAAGGGGGTTATTATGAAATCAGACTAAGTGCTCAAAATATTTTACTTCGTACTCAGAAAATACTAACAGACAGCATATGCAACGATTTAATTTGATCTGCACAAATGTCAGCAGAAAAAGAAAAATTAACACTTTTTAGTGAAACCGTTGGAATAACATAAAGCTTGGCTCCAGCCATAAGATCATGTCTTCAAATGATGGATCATTCTACTACCACCTACGGGGCGCCCCCGCAGTTCCATCTTCTGAATTACAATCGAACAAGATGTCTGAAACAGAGTATTTCACGTTGCTTATCATTCTACACCAGTCTACTGACATCGGTCAAAATTTACTTATACAAAGGAAGTCAACTAGATGAATCAAAGAAAAAAAAGAAAAAGTTAGGATTAAAATTAAATTAAAAACAGCGCTTTCAACAAAAAACAGACGATGAACAGATTATGGTACTTCTCAAGGCTTATTATAAGTCCTATATTTTCTATTACGTACACCAACGCACAGAGCTTCAATGAGATGATGAATTGAAATACCAAGTGTACAATTAAGAAAATAATAGATAAAATCACTAAGTATTAATAAATTCTAAACCATATTATTGTCAATTGGGGAAAGTATATAGAAGACCTTTATACTGCTGGGCTAAAGCAGGAGCTTTAAGGTTTTTAGTGGTGCCCCAAAGCTCAACTCCGTAATTCCAAATAGGTCTAATAACTGTCATGTAAATGAGACTTTTGTACTTTTGAGCGTTGGTGTAGTAAATGTTGTAGTGGATTTAATTTTAAATTTAATATTGAAACAAAATGATTTATGTAGTAATTTGTTTTTTCCGTGAATAATTAATTAAGGAACCCCAACGAAACTGGGACTAACCTAATGAAGTGTTTAAGGTATCATATATACATTTATAATGTATATAATGGTAAGATTAGTTACTCCCATTATCATTTTTGTCCATTTATTTGGACGTTATCATTTATGTGGGTCACTATAATAAAAAATTAAAATAATACAAGGAACTGATTGTAAGTTTTAGTTTTCATTTATTCGTTTGTTGTCTGTGGAGATTATACTCTACAGTTTTATTTTCCGGCAGAGTCGACGCCGGCCCATTGTTCTGTTTAATTATTATTCATTGCTGGGTTTCTTAGAGTAATAAATTAATGTAACGTTCGGTGGGAGAGTAAAATTAAGCCCTCTTCTGCGACAAGGTTAGTTATACTTTCGAGAATTACTCAGATAATTCGGAATAACTCTAAAAGCGGCTCAATTTTAGTAATAGCTTATACCTTCCACACAGTCCCTTTATATCCGGTTGAATATATATTGACTTATGTACTCTTGAACAAATATATACATTAAAATCCCCACCCCCTACCACCACTCCTCTCTGCTCTATAAGTCGACCTTCCATGAATCGGAAATCTGATGATTTTTTTTTTCCCATGTAACCTGAATGTTCATTAAATTACTTACTGTAAGTAAAAAAAAAAACTTAAATATGTACTTACCAAAATTAAAATAACGGATTTAAGAAAAAAAAAATACTATTCATTGATATTTACAACTGTATACATTATATACAACAAGTAAATTGAAGGAAAATGATTACAATGACATGTCAATAACATGTAAAGAACTACTCTCTAGTAACGTTTCAATAAAAGTTCTACATTATAAGGTCTCTTGGCCATCTCCTTTTCAGACGCCACGGAGGATTATCGGGAATTGAGTTGGGAGACTAGTGGATTCGAGTGGGTGTGGAGTTTACTATGAAAGAATAGATATCTGGTTTGGAAATCAGCATGGTATGGAACACTATGATCTTAATGGACAGGTTTGTTTGTGACATAATAAGGAACATTGTGGATTTTACAAAAGGTTTTGGATTGTAAGGAAAGGATAAGAAAATAATTAAAAGGTTTAGTGGAGCCCCAAAGCTGAACTCTGTATTATTGCTAAATGGGTCTAATGATTGCCATATAAATAAGTCTTGTGTAGCTTATTGGGAGCTTTGAACGCTTGTCCAGTAAATGTTTGCGTAGGAAGAAAAAGAAAGATAAAATATGGTACGTTAATTTTTTTTTTTTTTTTTTTTGCTATTAATGAAATTTACAACTGTATACAATATAACACATACAATCAAGTAAATGTGATGATGCGAATGAAAAATGACATGCGAATTGCTTGTAAAGAACTACCCATCGGTAGCACTTATAAAGTTCTATAAGATAATGATTCTATATTAGAAGGTCCCTAGACCATCTTATTTTCAGGCACCTCGGAAGGGTATCTTGAATAGAATTTGAAGCAAGTTGTGATACTAATGGATTTAAATGGTTATGAAGTTTGCTATGAAAAGATAGGCATCTGGTTTTAGCTAAATCAACAACATATGGTACATTAAGGTCTTCATGGATAAGTTTGTAAGTGATAAAGTAAGTAGTATTGAGGACTTTTCGAATGATTTCGGATTGTAAGGATTAGAGAAAAAAAATAAACATGAAATATATTCGTTTTTATATCCATGCACGATAAATGTAAAACTATAAGCCATTAAGCTTGGTTTGAATTGAGAAGTAGTTTCATAGCGTTTATGAAAACAGTTAATGTGGTCAGAATCCACGTTGAACCGCCAGTTTTTGCATCCACTGAAAATGCCCCTAAAGGGTTCTTCAGCTTGAGAGTAACCACGGCTTGTATAGCGCATCGTATTCTTGTGTAGCAAGCGGTCTCGAACCTGGCCTGCAGTCAAGAGGTTTATCACTGAATGTTTTGTTTTTTTATCGAAGATAGTTTTCATCAAAATAAAAATAATAAGATTAGAGGTATAATAAAAAAATGATATGTGTTATGCATGTTTTGTATCGACTCTCGATAATCACATTCAATAGATTAAAAAGTCAACGAGTTTTATTCCACACGATAATTTAAATTTTGTCTGACAGAATTTTGATCCACCGGAGCTCTAGGATTTTAATCCACCCCCCCCATTAGTGTTACAGGGTAAAACACGCACAGAAACTTGGCTCTCCAGTCACACATCACTTCGCATGAAGAAAGGCGTGATAAATAGAGATTCAACATAAATTCGTACCAATCTCATAACATATACTTCGTCGAAAACCTACAAAATCCTTTAGCATCGTTTAATAGGTAACTGCTAAAAACAGTTAAAAAGATACACCATATTGGATTTTATGTCGAAAGAGGCTCACAAGGTACTCCCATAAGAGATTAAAAAGACAAGAAGCTCTTCGATTTCGACTACTCCAATATTTACTCGACAAACTCCTACTCTCCCGATTCGCTAGAGGAGACCTATCTACATGACCGTTATTAGACCTCTTTGGACTTGCGGTACAGGATTATGCTCTTCTAACAAACCATCCAATTCTTACCGCATCCAGCCCCTTCAATCCAAAATGCTTTATGCACCTTGCAAATTTCAAATGAACCTAACCAGATATCTAGAATCCACTCTAAAGCGTCTGAAAAGATAATATCGGAATCTTTAAAAATATTTTTGAGGTTTCATAAGAGTGCTTACCTATGAGTAGATTCTCAACAAGTTTAAATCATGTCAGTGTATTCTTTATTCTGCAAATCTACGAGGTTTTGTTCGCGCTATTGTAGAACAATAAATAAATGAAAACAAAAATAAATATAAATACACAGAACTGTATTTTGTTTAGAACTCCCGATCTAAGCGATATCTAACAAAGTCTATAACACAAGATTGAGGGCATAGAGTTCCACCTAGCTCTAGCCAGTGCCCTGCAGAAGCTTTGAAGATTTCATTAATCTTGAAGATGAACTAAGTTTCTGGGATTCCTGAACCTATGTTTAAAATGTCACATTGTGCGAAACAGTTATATCACCTAAGAAAATTCACTGAATAAATCTTCATAGAAGTTGCTCATTTAGAAAAAAAAATCAAGAATTTCTTTTTTCTAGAACATTTTAAAATATTAATTTAAATTCTTATTGTTTTGTTTTATAAGTAGGTACATATTTGTGCGTAATTTTTTACATTTTAAAATTGGCCAACACATTCCTAAGAACTACAAACAGTTTATGACAAATTAATTGGACACGTAAACAGTTTAGTACAAAATGTAGGAACAAGAGAAATCCGTAATGTAGCACGGCGGAGGCTTAAGAAGAGCTGGATGAGACATCTATTTGATGAGGAGTATGGACCAGACTGGGTCCTGCCTACCTCATCCCGACCCCACATTGTAAGAGTACATCATTGTAATATTCTATAACAGGTGCTAACAAAAGTTTTAAAGTTAAAAAAAATGAATAAAAATAATATTTGCTTGTTAAAACCTTGTTTGTTGTATGCTTTTAATTTAATTTTATTTGAATTATTCGGTCTCTTCAAGTTCAAATTATTGAGGTTTAATTTTCTTATTATTTATCATCAATTGACGTTTATCTTTATGAATATGGGTGCATTAATTTTATTAATAGTTAACGGTTTATCAAATATTTAAAAAAAATGTTGGACAAATTCACAAACAGAAAGTACGTAGGATTACAATTATTCTTATTTCATTCCGTAGTAGTAATTCCACGCGGCTAACAGCACTACAGCACTCTTATAGCGACATCCGAAGAGCAGCCCCCCGACCGGCCCTTCCAAACCTACACATGCTTTGTGGGTTAAATGGTTCCTAAAATTTAGGGTCAACTATACAGGGACCGTGTAACAGGACATTGCACAACAAATTACCTGGTAGGCAGCTCCATCTAGCAAAAGGGATCTCCAGAAAGTTGATAAATATCCAATTTAAGTGTGTCAACACTGTCATTGGGGCTAGCATTACTTTTTTTTTAGATAATTGATAATTACAACAGTTTATTACCATGGGAATATTTGATCAATACGATCTGTTTGATTGACGAAGAATCAGTCAAGCGGATGAAGATTGTTGGTTCAACACAACCTCATTTTTATACCGACGTTTAGGCCATAAATCTCACCTATGCTATATAAATAAGACTTTTTAAAATGATCTACATATTTCTATTATTATTTTAATAATATACAATAAATTCCAAATAAGACCATTTATAAAAAATATACATATTTTAACCAAAACCTGATATTAATTTTTTATTATTCATCAATCTTAGAATTTCAATGCGATTTGAAATAAAAATATGGGTGAGAAAAATTTTTGAACTAAAAACTGATATTATTTTTAGATTCCTCATCTCAACAAACATGTAAAAAACTAAATTTTCTCGAAATCAAAAATAAATATTTTGTAGGATTTTAGAAGGCAAGGGGCTGTCAATTTCTGAAAAAATGTAAATAATTTGCTCTATCTCACATATTTCGCCACCGATTAAGACCAAATTTTAAGGACATCTAGAAGCCGTAAAACTGCATAGTTTAGCCCAAATCCGGAGGTCGCAAGATTTCCCCTTATTGAAATATCTCAGGTTATAGCTGACTTCGGATTTTTTCATTCACATCAGTTTTGTCAACTAAAATCTGGAGTAAATCCAATGTTATATGCATGGATAAACAGCAGAATGTATGCTGATTCTTGTGATGCTATTACTATTTTAATCAGATGAACACAGCAGTTGTTATGGCCGTTAGAAATTGTTGATGAAATCTCAACTTCAAAATTTTAACCTCCTCTGAAAGGGTTAAAAAATCAATATTTTTTTAATTTTGATAAAATTTCACATATAAGGGTTTTATGGTGCGTTAAATTTGAGATAAAGATTTGATGTCAGTTGTTCTTGAAAAAAAGTTTCCACTAATTTACAGCGGATTTCCTTGGAATTTTGTCATTTTTTTGATGTTTTTGAGAACTCTAAAGCCGGGAAGTGTATAGAGCATAACGAAAGTATTTTTATTTAAAATAGCATATATAAATACAATTAAAAGATTCATTTCTCTATCTTGACTGAGAGCTGGAAAAAAAAAAAAATAAATAAAACATGATTTTCAATTTTTTTTTTTTTTTTCTCGGCTCCTAATGCCCATTGGCGGCTATAACTCTAGTTTTGCACTATTATAGGTCCCTACTACCTATACACAAATCGACATTTCAATCTGTAGGTTACAACTCCAAACGTCCCCTTGTAAGTATAATTTGATGGTCCTATAATCTATAAATAACTATTTATTTATTTATATATTTAATATCTGACATAGAGCTCAATGTATAAAAAACAAGATAAAAATAATATAAAAAATTTCTTTAGAAAATTTCAAAATCTTTGAAGAAAGGGTACTAGCAAAATGGAGAAAAAAAAAAATAGAAAAATGTAAGTAAATGAAGTAACATTTTCTCAGTATAACGTAACACGCATAAATATTAATAAACATTTATAACTCATGTAAACATTAATAAATTTAATAGTAATTATGTTGATATAAATATAAATAAAAATTATAACATTAAAAAAAAGTTAATTTTGTTATTTACCATTAAATATATTGTTTTTTTTTTCAAGCGTGCGCTGCGTTGGAAAACGAAAATATTCGTACTAAACGTCCTTTATAGGGATACTACGAAAATAAGTATTTATTTGTTGAAAAAAGAGGGTTTGTTTCAGAAGGCTCTTTTTATTTTCAACAACAGTTTGTAGAAGCAGCCAGTACAGCTTTATAACGACCATGGAAAACATTGTAGTCAAAACCTGGTTGGTTAGTGACCGGTAATTACACTATATAAACAGTTCTTTCAGAAACCGACTGGAAAATTCCCACTTATTAAGAAAAACAACTGTAAATAATAAATTATTTAAGGGTAGAACCCCACAAGCTTAAAAAAAAACGGTTCGGGTTATGAAATAAAACATACATGTGTACATAACGTTTAATGCATGGCTTGTCTGGTTTAAATTAACTTTATCTCACATAACTTTATTAATTAAAAATAAATTTTTAATAAATGTAAGTAAATAAATAAATTTTTAATAATAAATTTAAGTAATCCGTCGATACACATGGATCCTTATATATATATATATATATATATATATATATATATATATATATATATATATATATATATTGCTGGAAAATATCAAAATATAAATAAAAGAAACTTGTAAGACTATTACTATTAGATGTTTTCATAAAATAATAACTTATTTTTACGACGTTTTGAGATTTTTGCGATCAAAAATTAAAGAGGGTGCCAATATCAAAACCTTTTCCTCTATATATACGTCTTGTAACAAAACAAATCTCTCTTAAATGTTGTTTAATTAAATTCAAAAATGTCGTTGCACCTCTGCTTCTAACCTCGTTTTGAAGCAAATAAACGACTTTAAATAAAATTTTCAGTGATTAAGTGAAGGAAATGGTAATGAAATTTTAATTTTTCTTTTTAATAGTATAAAAAATTCTTTATTTCTAAACGGCTACAATACTTCGTCACAAGACAATTCATAAAACTAAATCCGATATAAATAAATGAGAATATTTTTTATTAAAAAACAGAAAAAAAAGGCGAAATTATAAGAAGTCTGTAGACAGAATAATTTATTGGTTAACAAATATATATTTTTTTAAATTTATTCAATAACAACTTTTAATAAAAATAAAATGATATTTTTGTTGTTGAACATTTTACCTGAGTTCAGTGTGTTCTGGATTTTTTTAAATTATACAAAAATAAATAAAGTCGATAATAAAGAAGCATCAACGATTTTAAGTTAAATATATGTTATATCTTAAACGCACTTTAAATACCGCAGCGTACAATGACCCGGAAAGTCAGCGATGTAACTTCTGCGAAAGACGAGGTGATTAATCATGTTTCGATCATTTTTTCAGAAGAAACAAAATAAAAAAAGAGAGAAAAAAAAACTGACGATAATAAGGATTCATTCGTCAGAGAAGTCAATCACAGTGAATCTATTCATTACTAAAGAACCAAAACGTCAGCACAATGCGGGCAAACTTTACAAGAGGCCTTAACACAATAGGCCCCAAGAACAAAGTAACTTAATGCGGACAGTGTAGCTAGTTGATAAAAAGAAACTTTGAAAGCTTTACTTATTAATAAATATTGAGTTTAAATTTTAGTTTAACTCATTTGATTACCATCTTGTTCTTGATTAATTAATTAGATTTTAAATTTTATAATTTTATGATCTTATAATTTCCTTTTTTTATTTTTCTTATCAATTATTTAGATGTAAATAAATAAACATTAGTATAGGTATTGTCCCATAACGCGTGTATCTTACCTCAGTTCCTAACCTAAATATTTTTTTATTATGGCAAAACGTCCTTATTTACTCCAACTAGGGAAGGAAGGACGGCCCACCATGATTTAATCAAACGTCAACATCTTTCTACATATTTATATTTTACGATCTTATTATTCTGTTATTCTTTTCTTAGAACCCTAATTTAGACCTAAGGGGGAAATAAATATGTTAACGAAATGAATTTGTTGTAGGTAATAATGTATTTATTTTTTATGAATGTAATGTACCAATAAATAAGACGTATTTATTTAATAATCGTTTAGATCTGACAGTAAATATTATTTAACTTTCTAATTATCCATTATTAATTTTACATCTACACAGCAATTTTTATTTTGACTTAAGTTTTAAATTTGATATTTGTAAGAGGTTGACTTAAGAATCAAAAACGCTACAAAATCCTAACATGTTTTGCAAAAAACCTAACACTTCTTTCCAGATTTTTGCTTATACCTCGGAAAAATATGGATTTTCTGAAGATAGTATGTAAGTAGGCTTCTCTCATTATAAGATGTGTAAGGCGAGTATGTCTAATCCTCAATTTTCGATCACTACTTCTCTTCTGTTCTCCAATCGGATGTATTACATTGTTTGATCTAGGGATCTTTTCCCATAATTCATTTTTATTTATTTATTTTTTTTTTTAGTTATTTATTCAAACAACTGTATTCAGTATAAAGATATAATACATCAAGTACATGTGATGATAATGTTAAAAATGACATGTCACTAGTTTTTAAAGCAACTACTCATTGATAGGACTTACAAAGGTCCTATAAAATGAAGTACTATATTAGAAGGTCCCGATGCCATCTCCTTTTCAGGCACCTCGGAGGAATATCTGGAATAGAGTGGGAAGCGAGTTGTGACACCAGTGGATTTGAATGATTATGAAGTTTGCTATGAAAGGCTAGGTATCTGGTTTGAGCTAAGTCAGAAACGTAAGGTACGTTATATTACGATCTATGAGGATAAGTTTGTTTGTGACAGAGTAAGGAGCATTGAGGATTTTTCAAAGGATTTTGGATTGTAAGGATTGGATACGGGATGAATCGGATGGTTTAGTAGAGCCCCAAAGCTCAACTCCGTACGTCCAAATTGGTCTACTGACTGTTATGTAAATGAGTATTTTGTAATTAATCCCGAAAAACAACCATTTCACTGGACTAAAACCACGTATGAAGAGTCTCTTGAAGAGATCCCAGAGATGCTCTTTCAGCTGCACCACTCGTGTCAAAATCTAATAGAGGCTGAGTGATAGCTCTACATATTTTAGCCAATAAAAGAATATTATTAACTAACATATAATTATTTAATATAGAACGTAGCTTTGTAAACAGGTTTCATACTTATTAATGTTTGGTTTTAATTTGTGCTTGATGAAGTGTATGGACCAGATTAGCAATTACGACATTCAGCCCACTGTGAAACAACGGCATTAGATGGAAAACAGAAAAGATCCAGAAAGGCGATGGAAAGTTTAAAAGCTATGAAAAGCTACAGAGGAAAAAAAAAAATGTCTAAAAATATAAAAAATCTAAAACCAAAGGTAATTTCCGATAATAATCCTTAAAGACATGATCCAAGGAACGTTGAAGCACTCGAGGCCGTTAGCGACTCAAAGTGGAGATATAAAAGGTGTAAATTTAAACTCGAAGAGGGAGGCATTAAAATAAATGAAAAGAATTAATTTAAATGATTATCATAATAAGAACATTTAAGACAAACTCTCGGCAAAGTTGAATTAGGGCTATATTTATTACTTCTGAGTAGTTTCGGCCTAATACAGATCTTTTCAACTCGCACAAAGATTCTTCCATTCATTAAGTTGACTTCAGCCGCAGCCCTTAGACGTAAAACGAGGGTTTTTTATTTTTAAATAAGAAGAAATTTATTCCCCGATGGTCACTTTAAATAGAAGTGTGCTTACACAAGAAACCAAAGAAAGGAAAAAAAAGAGCAACCTAATTGAGAAATAGGAAATAGTATTTACTTGAAAAAAGAAAAGTAAAAATAATTGGTTTATGGCTTTTTTTTTTTTTAATAACAATTTATTGAAATTTACAACTGTACAAAATTTATACATCAAGTAAATGTGCTGTTAACTATTACAATAACGTGACAAAACTTGAACAGAACTACTCATGAGTAGCACTTTAATAAAAATTCTACTCTAGAAGGTCTCTGGGCCATCTTCTTTTCAGATGCCTAGGAGGATTATCAGGAATGGTGTGGACAGTAAGTTGAGAAGTTAGGGGATTTGGTTATAGAGCTTACTATGAAAGGATAGATATCTGGTTTGGACTAAATCTGCAACATATGGAACACAAAGATCTTTAAGGATACGTTTATTGGTGACAAAGTAAGGTGCATTGAGGATTCTTCGAAGGATATTGGATGGTAAGGATTGGATACGAGATGAATTGGATGGTTTAGTGGAGCCCCAAAGCTCAACTCCGTACGTCCAGGTAGGTCTAATCACAGTCATGGATATTAGTCTTTTGTAATTAATTGGTAGCTTTGAACGTTTGTCTAGTAAGTTGAAGTAGTCTGTAACGACGGGCGGTTTTTGGCTAAATTTTTAATCAACAATTAAACCTGAGTTTATTATTTATAATTAAAGTTTGTTATGTTTTTCTGTCCGATTCTCGATTACACCAATTGATGAAAAAAAATCGTTATGGTTATCGTTAATGATACCAAGCCGAATTCAAGGAACCGATAGATAACACTGACACTGACAATAGTTAGGTCAATTGTTTAATTATTATACATCAATTCTGATCCCTAATGATAAAAAAGACTGTGTGTTTTATATATATATATATATATATTATATTATATTCTACTTCTGAGAGAATATATGTTTGTTCAATTTCATTCTGCGTTAAAAACTGCTTTGTTGTTCACTCACAGATTCGTTAAGGCCTTTTATTAAATCTGTTATTTCTTTTTTTTTTTCTTTTGTCCAGGCTGAACAAAAGAGTGTTGCGTAAACGTATTAATATTTCTATCTGTTGTGTGAGGCGTGTGTGTAAAACGTTTCTGATATGTTAATTAAAATTTTATTTTTTACTTTATGTGAATAACAATTACGTTTCCAATTTTTCCAGTTTATTTCGTTTTTTTTGATGTTGGTTTTTTCGTAAAAAAAGTTAAAAATAAAAAAAATTCTTACTCATTCTTACGATAATTTATATATCGGATCCTAATAAGAACTGGGGCCTTATCGGATTAGAAGAAAGGGGTCCGAGGTGGCTTAGCGCGTTGGATACTCCGAGGTGATGTCCCGCGAAACGAATCTTGTCCTTCCCAACATGGCTAGAATAGGTTGGAAACCAGGAGGATAACCTTTCCTACCTGCCAAAGATGGAGTACACTACAAGGACGTTAAACACCATCAGACAATACATACAGAAATAAAACGTTTCGCTTTTCAAGTTCAGAGTTTATTATATCATAAAATAAAACGGGTCATTACAGAGAAAACAAAATATTCTGCTACGTCCAACAAACGCAGATACAGTTATTGTGTCATTCAACATTCGAAGTGAATAATTAACTCGGTTAAATAGAATTCTAAATATTCGATTGGAATATTCAATGCCCGGATCTGAATAACAGATAATTGCTATTTTTGCGGATATTTCTTTTAAAAACCCTCAGCAAATATCTTTTGTGGGGCTAAAAATGCCCAGCCCTGTAGTTCCCTCCCAGGATTAGGTGATCATCCAACCAAGAACTCCATTCTATAAACTGCTTTTTCAAATACTTAACTAGTTTTCCTGTACGAAATTAAAAATTATAACGCTAATCATTATATTATATCGTCATATTCTAGTCACTAACGGGAAAAAATGAGTGAGTCTAGGGAAAAATAAAAAATGATAATAATGTACCAAATGTAAATAATGAACATCATTTTATTTTAAAAAATCTACATATAAAAAGAAACTTCATTACATTTTCTACAAATTATGTTTAATCTATAATATACTCGTTTTTCATAAAAATTCGATGTAGATTAGGAATTAAAAAAACTTGAAAAATTTTTTTTTGGTACTCTTTTTTAATTTTTTTTTTTTTTATTTCGAGGGAATATGTTTAAATTTAGATTCAGAAGCAGAAAAATAAAATAAACTTTATTCTGGGACAGCTTGTCTCCTAAGAATAACATAGAGTGCAGTACTAAAGGCAATCGTCTGGCTATGACAATTAATCAACAATTACATTATGTCATCAAATTAGTAAGAAATCTTACAAATTACGTATACATACTATATATACAATATATATATTACATGAATATTCATAGTTTATATTTGCTCGGAAGATTGAAAATTCAGGAGGTAAAGAAATAGATGATTTTTAAAGGAAGTTAGAGAGGAGCCATTTCGAAATGAGATGGGCAATGAATTCCACAAAGAGGAAGCGCTGATTATAAAGGATTTTTCAAAAGGATGCAGTTCGATGCGCCGGAGTGTATAGGTTGATGGGTTGGGTTCTAGTATTTAAGAGGTGGATGGAGGAGCGCAGAATAAGGAGGTAATGAATATGGTTTGTTGTTTTTGAACGATTGATATATGAGTTAACCTAGGAAGTATTGACGTCGGGAATTGGGGTAAAGATATCCGATTTTAGAATACTTGAGAGGTAAGTGAGAACGTCTGGAGATCCCGAAAATAATTCTGATAAAACAGTTCACTAGTGTTTTAGTACCCTAAAAAATAAAAATCAATTGAAAATAAGTTTTCTCCCCAACAAACTATAAGGTTACTGGACTAGTTGTTTGAGGGTTTAGGGTCAAGATGATAGAAGCGGATTTTTAACAGATTCAACTCTATTATTAGGGGGTATATAAGATAGCCAACACAGAGTATTTCTTTCAAATTATTTCAGTATTGATCTATAGAGTATCGCTATTTGAAAACCGAAACACCATCCTGAAAATATGTCACTTCTTACCGAGGAAAGAATAGATCGCAAAAAAAAAAAAAAAAAAAAAAAAAAAAAAAAAAAAAAAAAACTTACTGAAAATATTACAAAAGCACATTCCACTCGAGTAAATGATTAGCCAATCAGAAACGAATTATAATACCTTTACACGTGAAAAGGCAATGCCATTTATACAAGCTAAATAAGGGGAAAATTATCAGTTAAAGTTTAATTGTTGATTTTCTAAAATTCCCGTAATACATCGACTTTTTTTATTATTATTTTAATGGTAATAAAACTAGTGATAGGAAATAAATTAGTTCCGCAAGAGCCTTTGAAGGTCTTAAGTGACAAGTAATGAAAAAGGTTGCTTATTATTTGTTGGTAGGCTTAGGAGTGTGGTCACTAAACTCAAGTTTTTCATATGCGAACCATTAATGGATGCAGTAAATATAGTTTTATAGGCCCTGTCTTATAACCATTTCCTAGAGGTAGCAAGAAATTTTCTAGTAGCAAAAGTAAATTAGGAGAAAATTAACCGAAAAGGTTATTATAAAATGGTGGATGCCAAACTTGATCAAAAGCTTCTTCTACACCAAGAAAGACACCCTAGCCCATTTCACGCCCTAGTACCGAGGAGGCAACATCAATCATACAATGACATTGTCCAATATTAGAGTGGGCTCATGGAATCCCACAAAGATGAGAAAGCAGCGAGATTTTTTTTTTTACAATTCAGGCTGCCAGTATTTGTATTCATTATTCATAACTTTCACTAGATAAAAACAATTGTTTAAATAAAAACTCTCAACTCCTATACACCATTTTATAGAAGATTATTCAATACGAGTGGGATTTGAAAGATTTTTCAATCTAATATAAATGAAAAAAGATACTTATAAAAAGGTATTTGTAAGAAAACTATCCTTCTTAGCCTGAAACAGGCCATGAATTAATAAGTAAGGCTCAACTTTAACCAAGAATGGATTTTTTAAAAGGAGCTCTTTTCAAAAATACCTCTTTTAATCTGCGAGAAATTTAGAATTTAGTGAACATTTTTGTTGTTTAATTTTTAAATAACTGAAAATAATTTTATTTGACACTGATGTTACTGATAGGTTAACTGACTACTTCAGTTTTCTTTTATTAGTAGAATAATTTTTAGCTTAGCTTCTACAGCATAGCTTTTCTCTATATAAGTGTATTGGTTATCTTGGCATACTAGATACATCACGATTATTCATAGAGTAGCTTTTTAAAAGAAATATCTTCGCAAAGGCATGATTAAAAGCTGAAAATCCTCGTTATGTCTCAGGATGATTACGTCAGGGCGGATCTTGGGGATTTGGGTTTTGTTAGGGGTGGTTTGTAGTGAGGTGAATGGTCAATAAGTTGATGGTGTCGGCATCGAACCTTCGAGTTCGCTAAGCCTTTATTTAAAGAAATATTTCTTCAAGTGGGCCTATTGGAACTATTTAAGGCTACCATGTGGTTGCCGCCTAGTACTGCCCTGAATCGGATTGTCAAGAATCATTTTACGGGATTACAATGAAATTAATATTAAACCACCCCAGATGGGAATACAACCCACGACCGTCTGAAGGCTTCGAGACAACCACCCCAACACGCTCAAAAGATACTTTTAATTTTTATAGTATTTATAAAAATAATTTTTTTTTTCTTTTCTTTAGCTATTTATTGAAATTTACAACTACTATCGCTATAGCACTGTTATTGGTGTGCAACAATCACTTCAATAAAAGTTCTATAACAGAAGGCCCTGAACTCATCTCAGATCCCTCGGAGGTTTATCTGGAAAAGAATGGGAAGCAAGTTGCGATACTAGTGGATTTTATTGGTAGTAGGGTTTAGTGTGAAGGGATAGGTATCTGGTTTGGCTAAATCAGCAACATATGGTATACATTAAGATGTTCAAGAGCTTTATTTGTGACAAAGTTAGGAGCATTGAGGATTTTTCGAAGGAATTTGGATAGTAAGGATACGACGTATAGTCTCTTGTCGCGTGATCGGCAACGCATATTCCCCAAATAGAGAAACAAAAGTAAGTTGTACTAAATCAGGTATATTATCTTAATATCCCAAGCCTAAATTATAATCAGTTTTCATTATCAAAATATATTTATATTATTCGTATATAAGCCGCAAAAAGAATAATGGGTCGAGGGTTTACACTGTTGATGGTTAGTGGTCAGGGGTTGTTGAAGAAGACACAGAGGAGGTGGAATCATCATTTAATTAATTTAGTATAATTGGATGGAGCTAATCCCAAGGCGGCGCTAAGTGCTCTCTCCCAAGCACATATAACCCCACCCCCCTCCCCCGCTCTCCGCCCGGGAAATTCTCAAACCCGATTTCTAACAGCCGATTTTGGTTCATATTATGTTCTACGCTTTTGTAAAATAATAAAGTCAAACAAATAATCAGGTTGAGAGGATTATACATGAAATTATAACAGAACTTAAGCCTTCTGTCATAATTTCATGTATAATGGAAACGAAATTAATATATTCATAAGGAAAATGAGCAATGATATCTCCCAAACTAATTATATTATTCTAAATTATTTTTTAATCAGATGGGAAACGTTTCATGGCTTGCCATATTTTCAAGCCCTAAAAACATATGTAATAATATAATAAAAATCGCATTATGACAATATCAACAATTTTTCTCATTTATATATAATATATACAAATAAATATTATTCTGTATTACCGTAAATATATTTCAATAAGAATTGTTTCAACTAAATGCATCGTCAATACTTATAAAAATTACTTCTGCAAAAAAATACATGCTATTATTATCATAGTTGTAAAATTTACATATTATATTTTTATTACTGTATGTGTATAGTAATTTAAAATTTTGTTATACTTTCCTTATTTATTAGAATATTTTAACTGCTATCATATAAAGGGATGTGAAATTAATCTAATTAGGATTGATGAATAATTTTCAAATTATACTTGAATTTCACTATTTGAAGACCCATTTCGAATATTCACCATCAGTTCAAAAAACATACAAAACTTTCGAAACAACACTTTGCTACATAGATAATCTCTCTCTCTCTCTCTCTCTCTCTCTCTCTCTCTCTCTCTCTATATATATATATATATATATATATATATATATATATATATATTTTTTTTTTTTTTTTTTTTTTTAATGTAAGACAAAAAAAATCAAGCATGTTAATATCAGAACTAAAGGAAGATTTCTTTTTTTTTATTGATATTTACAACGGTACATCAATATACATCGAGTAAATTTGAGGAAATGATTATAATCACATGTAAATCACTTGTGAAGAACTACTCACTAGCACTTTAAAAAAAAGTTCTAAACTAGAAGGTCTCTTGGCCATCTTCTTTTCAGACGGTCTCGGTGAGTTATCAGGTATCGAATGAGAAGATGGGAGACTAATGGATTCGTGTGGGAGTGCAGTTTACTATGAAAGGATTGGTATCTGGTTTGGGCTAAATCAGAAACATGTGGTACATTGAGGCCATTATGGATAAGTTTATTCATGTTAAAGTGAGGAGCATTAAGAATTTCGGATTGTACGGATTGGATTCGAGAAGAATTGGATGGTTTAGTGGAGCCCTAAAGTTCAACTCCGGATTTCCATATAGGTCTAATAACAGTTATGTAAATGAGTCTCTTGTAATTTATTGAAATCTTTGATCGTTTGTCCAGTAAATGTTGGAGTAGTCTATAACGACGGGCCGTTTCTTGCCGTTTTAGTCTGGTATGTGGATTACTGGAAACTCAAGGTGGGATTTCCCGACTTCTTAAACATTTACTAGACAAACGTTCAAAGCTCCCAACAGATTACAATAGACTTATTTGCCACATACAAACTTAATAGTGAACTTAATGTTCCATCTGTTGCTGATGTGGCCCATGAGAGCCAGATACCTAACTCCATAACCATTCAAATCCACTAGTAGTATCTCAACTTGCTTCCCGTTCTATTCCTGACAACCCTCCAAGGCGTGTGAAATGAAGATGGCCTCAGTATCTTATATAGAATTTTCATTGAAACGCTAGTAGTTGGTAGTTGCTTCACAAGAAATTGTCATTTCATTATGTACGTTATTATCACATTTACTGTATGTATATATATTTTTTTCAATACATGGATAAATAAAAAATTAAAAAATGCGAGATTTATACCTGATTTTCATAATTCCTTTCCGACTTGGTAAGATATTGGGCCCTAGTATGGAATCCAAATTTCTTGGAGGTAGCTTTGTCCAATGAGGGTTTAAAGTATATATAATTCTTTCTTTTTACGGATTTGTTTATTTAAAATGTTGATCGTGATTTTGCTGTATCTTTTATAGGTGGCTATATTACCCTAATTGCACTGATTCTTCAATACCATCATGCGTACCTCAGATGGAATCAGTTTAGTTTTGCAATGAATACAATCTTTATTAAAACACTTTTTTTTTTTTTTTTTTTTTTTTAATATTGTGTATTACCCACAAGTTATAGTAGCAGTAGGCCAATTTATGTAGCGTATAGGAAATTTAATACCGCACACTCTCCAGACTGGCCTGAGGCCCTGCCAAAAGGGTAAATCCCTCTAATAAAAGAAATAGGGCTGTATGGCGGAGGCAGTTATTGTTGGAAACAATAGTATTCTCCCCCGGCCCACAAAGGGCTGACTTAAGGGCATTATTAGAAATTTATATTTTGAAAATTCGTATTTCAAATAAATAAGACAATTTAAAAAATAGGAATTAGCTCCAAAATGTCTATAAATTTGAATTATTAAATATGAAAGGATTTAATGTCATTTTTATCCTTAAATATCCTAGAGTAATTATTATGCCTCTGTACGAAAAAAATTAATAAAACAAACATATCGACCAGAGTCGGGAAAAATTTAATCAAGGTTAAATATTTGACAATTAAATTTCTGGAATCAATCATCTAATTTAATCATGATTAAATCTTTCAGTTGATTTTTCAGGGAACTATCATAAACTGACTAAAAGATGAACTCAATAATTTAATAATGATTAAGTTAGATGATTGATTATTGGAGTCCAGAGCAGATTATCCAACAGGTGAGTTATCCGTGGTATTCCTTGTATTTGATCAAATTTAAATTTGAAGAAAATTCCTCTGCGGTTCGTTAAAACCAGTTCAGAAGGTGCTTGAATAATTACTTTTCCACAACGGCAAGGGGGGGGGGGGGGGTGGTGAGGAGGGGAAGTGTCCATTAGCAGCCGGCCGTCACTAAGGAGTTGCTTCATTTCAAATTAAGACTTAAATAAAGTGCTGTATTAAATTAACTTTACGAATAAATCGATAATTTTTTCAAGCTCCACCTATCGCACGTGTTTTTTCACGAAAAAAATTTACAAATTTTAATTTGGCAGCTACCCAATTAGAAAAATTACCTGTAAGAAACAATTGTATATATTTTTCATAGGTAGGGATCTGTATCTTATCTAACATCTAACGACTGTTCCAACAAATTCGTCAAACCCGCCGCAATCTTGTAGATCGATTCCAATAATTCACATTTATCGATAGCTCTTTCCAATACCTTCACCCATAATCTCCTATCTCAATAATTTGAAGTTGGCTCGTACGGTTTAGTATTACATTGGTATTTTCTTATTTCCCTCTTCTCAAATTTAGAAAGATGTAACAGGTTAACATCAAATTCAAAACGTACATATTAAACATATTGATATTTTGTAATTTCCACTTCCTCGGAAATTTTTAATAGTACACATTGTGTAAATGGATTTGTCATTTATATTACTTGGTGCATGAAGGTAAGGCAGATTGCAGTATCAATTCAATAAAAAACTTAAATCTAAAAAAAAAAAATTTTAAAAGACTGATATTTTCTTATTTTAGTCATCAGTGGATTAAAGGAGAAATGACTATCCCAAAAAGATTCCACTTAATAAAATTTGAAAAAAGTTGCATTAAAAACTTTCAGCTATTTACATCAATTTCATAAGGTTTTACTTTTTGTTTAAATGTATGTAGTTCCAGTTATCTTTTATAAAATAGAGAAAATGATACATCGTAAGGCAGGTATCACACTATATATCGGAAGAAAATATATCAATATTTCGATTTATCGTGTATGGATGCCCATTTCTCCTCATAGTGAACCGAGATGCGATTGGTTAATTTAACTGGAACGACAAATAACGCCTATCAACAGTTCCAAAAAAAAAAAAAAAAAAAAAAAAAAAAAAAAAAGAAAAAAAAAAAAAAAAAAAAAAAAAAAAAAAAGAAAGCTTGGACTGTTTGCATCGGTGTTTATTAGTGTTTACAGACATGAAGTTTGGATAGCATTTTACCTGACGAGTTTCTCCATCCATGTTTTCTGCCAAGGAAATATTTACTGCTTTCATTCCCAGTTGTGTTGATGTAGTCGCTCGAGTCAACAGGGGCTGGATCAGCTTTTTAGTCGGTTTGATTCCATGTTTTTTTTTGGTTTTTTTTTTTCATATTTTTATTTCCTCAACTACCGTCGTGAATGTGTCTCACAAACTATCAACCACAATAGTTCAATTCATTGCGGATGCTAATCGAAAAGAAAAAAAAAAACCTCTAACACTACAATAAATGAAAAACTATCATTTTTTACAGAACCATCTAGTTTTCTGAAGTGAAGTTGAAATCCGGATTTAGCAGGCACAGACTATAGTATTTTCCCCGCTCAACTACTTGTTTACAAAACTATAAGATGAATCTAGAAATCCACCCTCCCCCTTAGGAAGCCTTCTGAATGAGCTGTGAGCTAAAATCCCTCAGTGAGTCCCAAATATCCTCCTTAAGCTAATGAAAAAAAAAAAAAAAAAAAAAAATGAAACCTAATTCATCATATTTTGGATACATTTTATCTAAAGTATCCGTATTATTTCAGACAGTGTTTAGGAGTCCTATTGATAACAGATGTTTCGATTAACTTTGGAAAACAACAATTTAATATTAATTTTGAATTTCTCTAAAAATAAGAAAAATGAACGAATTGAAAAATGTTTTTTTAAAGTACAACAGTTGTCTATTAGTAGTTATTTTCATAATATTTTTTGTTTCTTAACATAGGGGCCTGTTTTACGTCATACGCCAGTTACGGCTGAAATGTTAACGAGACATTTACTCTCTCAATAGAGTTCCTCTTTGTTAGGATGTTAAAGTGGCATGCACTATCAGTATTCATGCACATCTAGCATAAATGTAAATTTATGCCATTCTGTGTTTTCATTCCTGACGGTTCCTGAATTGGCGAAACGTTGGCCGCTCAGTTATCAACCACTATTTGGGACACTCTAACTTGTAGAATCTTTCCGCAAATAATCTAGCAATACTTGACGATTAGCATTTCCAGCCGAAAGGTTGATGGCTTCATCAATACCTACCGATATTTCATGTTTCCGCCCTCGTAAAACGTCTAATTCGTAATGAGGTTGTCCTTGTTGGATCCTGGGCAGGATTTATTGGACATGGCTTCTTTTCAAATCGGTTTTGTCACGTGATGAACCCCATTAGCCCAAGCAGTGCGGCCTCACCTGGTCGCCGCCTCTTTTTACTTTGCATTTCCCAGGAAAATTTACATCTCTTCAAGATTGGAGAAATTGCAGTAACAATACGGGAAGTGGTATTGCAGAAATAAGAGCATTCATAGATCCTAATTAGAAGATAGTGGATAATTTGTTATCAGACAACTAGACTTTCTCGAACTCGTTCAGTGCATGGGATCTCAATTGTAATAAGAAATTGAATTGAATTGCAATTTTCATTTCATATGCTATGATTCCTTTTTTTCTAAGGGAAAGAACCAACTTTTGAAAGCAAACAGAGGCAATAATTCCTGTACGAAATTCACTAAGCCACGGTGTAAGCTGTTCAATAAAGATTTTTTGCTTTACACTATTATCATTCCCTTTTTAAAACTAATTACAATAAATATGCACTCCTATGGCTTCTCAGTATTAGCAGTCGGATAAGTGTTAATCCAAATACAGAGAATATTTAGAATATTAATGTAAAAATTTGTGTCAAATAATCAAATGCAAATTGATTCTCAACATGGATAGGGATACGCAAGTATTATATCATCATCTTTCACTTCTTTTCCATAGCAGCAAAAAGTTTTTTTTTCTCCTATCCCTCGTTGAGAAACAACACGCATTTCATTTCCTGAACATTAACAATAAATGATAAATATAAAACCATAGAAATTGGAGAAAAAGAACAAATGTCGAACTTGAACACCTATTTGGTGAGCTCATTAGGGCTATAATTAAAAAGGAATGATTGTGGTGGCAACGTACAGAGGATGGCGGATGATAGGCTGCCAAACAGAATTAAATACGGCAGGCTGAGCTGAAGGAGGGAGAGGGATACCATTAATGTGGCTTTACAAAACCAACGACGACCTGAGACGACTGGGAGTGAAGGATTGGAAAAAGTAGGCGGAAGATAAGACAGGGATTGCTGTCGATTCTTTGTGATGGCCCCGATTAGGGTTGTAGCGCTAAATAAATAATAATTATAGTCTATCAAATTGCTGATGTTTTCAAATAAACCAAGTATCATAGAAATGGCAAATAATTCGCCTATTCCTCACTCTATCCTTCCACGTACCTCAGGTGGTCTGTGGATCGAGTGGTTTATGAAAAATATTTATCATCTATCACTGTGATAGATGTATACGGTGTTGTATCATTAAAAAGAGCTAACGTATTCTAATCAGTAGGCTATACCAATATCTAGGTTTATTATTTTATCTCAAAACCGGATCTTAGAAAACTATATTTACGGGATTATTATAAAAAATTATAGTACGGAAAACTGGGCGTTGTGAGGGCGGCCTATGTAAGATCGACAACGAGTAAATATATTTAGAAAGGAAGACCGAGAACTAAAGCACGATCAATGCCACTCCATCAATCAACACGCACGATTATCATTTCATTGGATAAAGAAGGGAAAAAGGTTAAGACAAAGGGAATAGTTTGTCGATAGCGACACAAGAAGGGTTTACTAAGATCGATTCTTTCAAACTTAATCATCGTGATTTAGACGCCAGAGGGCAACATTTTTCCTTCACTAATCATGTCCCTTCCTCAGTATCCTATTCCCTTCTGATGTGGAGCCCTTGAAGGGAAGAGGATGAAGAAAATTACATTAATCTGTAATCAACAGCGCAGCAACTTTGCGGTATGTAACAACATTGGGGACGAGTTTAGAAGATGACAGGGGGCAGAAGAACCGGTCGTTTCTTCTAACTAAAGAAGAACGCCAAAATATGAATGGAAATGAAAATTGTTGATAATCCCCAACTGAGTGATAAGATTTTTAAGTCGAATGTCTACTGGAGAGCTGATATTTTGCAGTAGCATTCCCGCAAACAGCGATCCACAACCTCACAAGGCCATGGTTACTGATCCAAACGGAAAAAAATACCAAAACTTCCATCCCATTCTATTCCAGATTGCACTCCAAAGCGTCTGAAAAGACGCTTAATAAAGGATTATTAAACAAAATATATAATAAGATCAAAGAGATATTAGTTATAAACCCAATAATGGTTATGAATAAATATTTACCCTGTCAATATAATTATGACCCTTTCAAAGATGCTCTATGTTCAATTATTTAAATTCCAACCCCCTTACCGAATCTTATCAATAATGCGTGCGCTATTACCAATAAATTATTAATTATAGTTACTTAACTAATTACGGTAAATAGATTACTTACTGGAGTGCTTAACCGTTTAGTTTGTTAAACTTTCATGTCTGGTGTTAATAAAGAGATAGTTATATCAATGGATTAAATGTTCTAATCGATTTAACCTAAATTCATGCCAAAAACAAATTCATCTCAAGTTCTACATACATACTGATATCCAACACACCAGCAATTGTTTATACATATTATATTAATTATATTAATGTCAAAATTCAGGCAAGATATTAAAAATGCATGTCGGTCCTCGAAGCGAAGGCAGGAGTTGCACCTAATGGGCCAAAGAATGAAATGTGAGGTGATGAGCATGGATGGTTGGGGGGGGGGGGGGGGTAGTCAGCTGAATAGGGTAGCTACTGGAAACAAAAAAAATAGGACCATTGCAAATATTTATCTTGTAATTTAAAAACAAAGTTGGATTGTCTTTAAACGATTTTATTGTTTAAAGTTATTTGCAAATAATCCATTACTGTAATAGATTCCTACGTGATGTATTAGTTTCAATTCCGAGGCTTTGTTGAATTTACAGTTATTTTCATTCAGATGTATTGCCGAGTTGGAACCACGCGTCTTATTATTTTTCCTTTAATCTTTGATTTAGTGATCGTCCACTTTTTCCTGTGTATTTATTTCCAGTCGTTGCAGTTTAGTTAGTACACTTATTTTTATTTTATATTTTATTTTGTTGGAAAGGGCCTATTTTATCTTTAGTAAGGATTGTTGACTAGTTCCGAAGGTTCATGATCAGTTCTAAAAACATAAAACAAATTCAAAACAGCACTTCGCTACATCGATATACAGGTTAAATTTTTAAAAATGTAAGACAATCCTTTGATACATAAAGGAGACAAAATGAAATGGGCTTCTAAAACATACCAGGACCAAGAGCACGCTGAGTTTAAATAGACGAGGGTCAGGTAGTAGTGGGTTGTCCTTAAGGTTTTACCTACGACTGATTGATTTTTTTCTGTTCCTACTGGAAAGGTGTTTAAACTGGAACTATTGAAAATAGTGTTCTGGTCATTTAAACAAAAATCTTGATCGGTTTTGAATGAGTTACTACTCTTATAATAAAAAAAAAAAATTAATGTTGGTGACAAACAATTCATCAGTTGTATTGATACTGTACCATCATGCGTACCTCAACTAATTTTCTTATTTTTTCTTCTTTGGTGGATACAGTGCCGCAATAAAGAATCAAAATTTATTTGGTGTTTTTTTTTTTTAAATGTTGTCAATAGTGAATTTATTGTACCCGTTATCTGTCCACTAAGCGGGGTTTTTTTTATTACCATTTCTAGTTCCGATTGAAAAACTTGACACGGCATCAAGACAATCAGAAAAATAATAATATAATGAGGTAACACGTGATAAATAAACAATCTCTAATACTACAAAATTTCGTGATTTATGGCTTCTAATTGATAGCTGGTATAGATTCTGGAAGATTAAAAAAAATTGATAGTAAGCCAGGGGAGGAAAGGCGGCGGGCACGCGAGAGCGTCGTAAAAAGGCCACATTGAGTCTATTTGCCAATTTTGCATCAACGGCATCAATCATTTTGGATGAAGGTTTTGTTTAAACAAGATTGAATGATTACCGAGCTACTGTGCGTATAATAGCTGTATGCAAATATTGGCTGCCTCTTATCAAACTGAAATTGCAGTCTGTGGTGATTATACCAATTTCCAACGGATGATTCGATCTAAAACGCTCGGTTCATTTGAAGAATTATAGGCATGAGCAGATGTATTTTTGTCCAGTTGGATAGACTACACAAGAGATGTTTAAAACAGCTCGGAGGGATCAGGAAAAAAATATTCACACAGAGCAATATATTCCATGAACCATTAAAAAAAAATCAGTTTCTAAATTTATGATTAATATTCATTCATGATCAAGTCAACTTTGATTTTAATAATTCATCGAAGCATGGAAAAGAGCTCATAAGTCAAATAAACGAATTGAACACAAATATTTTAATGTTTATTATTAGAACTTGTATACAGTTCAGCATAAGATTGCAGTAACTTCGGGAATCGATTCTGGGCTTCATTTGTAACAAGAAATTCCATATATACTGTGTTTTCTACATTAATTTTTTGTTTCAAGATATTTCTGCTTGTTGACAAATTACTTCTTACGTGTATATTTTTCGAACTACTAAAGACTGTATTTTTTGATTAATTTAGTTTTTTCTTTCTTGATAAGTTTTATAGTTAACATTTTTTTGATATTAAAAAAGTAACATTTTAAAAATGTTTTTGATCAGAATTTTTTTGTTATATAACATTTGTTGCTAGGACCCAGCGTTTAGGAGTTATAATGGTTTCAATGACAAATTGCACGTTCTGCCTACATTTTTTTCAGTGTTGGGACTTTTTGACATGCTGTATGAACTCTGATGGCGTCGCTCGGATAGAATATTTGACGACAGTTTTAAGCATATTTCAGAGCTGCAGCAGCAGATGTAAAATCAATAGATTAAATATTGTCATATCCACGATCTATTGTTTTTTCCAGTCCGGGGGGGGGGGGGGAGGGAGAAATTGACCTTTTCATTTTTTTTTTGTTTTGTTGAGTATTGTATGTTTCTGACATATGCAATATTTTTGATAAAAATGCAGTCAAAGTTTAGAAACGAAATTATAAACATTATATTTCTTATGTTTGAACCGCAAAGCTAAATACTGGATGCGGCTATTTTGAAGCTTAAATAAACTTGTTTTAAACGAAATTTAATATTATTTCAAAGAAGTATATCCCAATCGCTCATATTTTCGGGAAATATATATTATTTTTAAAACATAAAATTAAAATATGTATAAGACGGATGAGAATCGAGCCATAGTTTATATGGAATATTTTGTGGAAAATGACGCCCAGAAATAATTATGGCATCCGTCTACTTTAGTACATCTGTCCTAAAGTAGACGGATCTTGCAACGATGCTTTCATTAAATAAAAAATAATTAACTTCTATAATCGATACTTTTATCGCAATTATTCTAAATATGAAACGAGATCTAACAAGAAACGAATAACTACATCAGTGTTAATCGCTATCATAACTACATTATTACGTCATATATCATTACTTCATCAGTATTAAAATGAGCTAACTGGGACTGTATTTTAAAATAACATTTAATATTCAATTAAAAGATACTAAAATAAGTCTCAGCCTGTCTCTATTTAAGACAATATAATTATAGGATTATACCATGGGTGAAACGACAAGCATTACAATTAGCTAATTGGAGCAATAGCTTAAAATAAACTTTTGCGATTGAAGAATACTAAATTGTTCTTAGTCTGTCTCGCATACAAGATAATGACGTAGAATCTATTTTTTTTATTTTTTTTTTTTTTTTATCAAGACTTGTCAACGCAAGTCCTATATTGCTAACCTAAAGTTTTCTTAAACAATAATAAACAATATCAGATCAAAATTAGGTTGTAATATCTAAATCTCGCTCTCACTCAGCCTCCACTGGTGATACTAGTGACGCAGCTGAGAGAGAAGCCCAGGAATCTCTTGGGGCCTGGCTTGTCCCTCCATAAGTGGAGGTTGGGGGATCCCTCAGATGTGTATATTGTAAATAAAGAGTGAATGTATTTTTAAGATTTAATTTAATTTTAATTTTTTAATTATTTTATTTATTAATTATTATTATTATTTTTTTATTATAAATTTTTATTTTTATTATTATGAATATTATAATTATTATTATTATTTTTTTTTTCACTTTATGTATTGCATAGTTTGAGGTACTTTGTTTAATTTTTTTTTTTTTTTTTTTTTTTTTATTACATATTATGAGATTTTTTACTTATTTTTATTTATTGTTTACTTTCTTTGTTTTTATTTCATATTGTACATATTGTGTGAATGGATCCACTAAGCCATCCATATTACTTATTGCCCACATCGAGGCAGATTGTAATACTTTCCTTAAATAAATGTTAAAAAAAAATGAAAATAAAAATCTCTGAATCTGGGTAGAATTTCCGATACTGTGTAATATTTAAATGGATAAATAGCTCTTACTATGATGTTTATATATTAATGTATACAATTAATCTGAACGTATTAAATTAAAATAACATGTGTTAAGATTCAGGACGTCTGACTTTTTGTTTGTTGCGCGATTTTTATATTTTTCTATGTTTATCATTTCTTTAAAATTATTTTGTTCCTGATGAATAATTTAGGGAGAATGAAATTTAAAGAATGTTTTGTTTGCCTGTAACGCGGCGAGAGCTGTTCTGGTTTGCTCGGGTTTTTAGTTATAGACGTGCGGCTAGATTTATATTGATAAACACGTCGTTTGAGGTACTGTTGTTCAGAAATAAGATTTGTTACAATTATCTAGGCACGGTAATTCATATACTACCAAAATAAAGATTTGTTATGACGTCGAGTCCTACTGAAATAGCTTTCGCTGTAGTGGTAACAAACGTAAGTTCATCTAAAAGTAATAAATTTAAAGTGGTAAATAAAAAATAAAATATTAAAGTTAAAAAAGTATATTTATTGCGCTATGATAAAGGACTGTAACTGTTTTAGAATGAAAGGCCACCATAGGAAGAGTATGAAATCAGCGGACGAAATCCCTCTAATGCGATAATAATAATTGGAATGATTGCCGAGGATAAGGTTCGTTATTGACGGATCAAAGCATTGTCATCCAGGATATTGTTAACAATGTTCTGTCGGAGTGGATGCAGTTAGCGGATGAAACCCCTGAGATAGGAATATATGCGATAACTAGCTTTATTTTACTGTAAACACACCCTCGCCCGAGAATATGTACGGACGTGTCGATATGGAATTGGGGGCAGAGCCTCAACTCTCCCCACCTCAAAGCTTCCAAGTGAATTTAATATTTAGAACAAACATTGTGGGTCACAACTAATAATAACCTTTAAATTGGTAGAGGCACCCCATTGAAGCGAAATCCTGAGCATTCAGTGACAGAGGGATATAATTGCTAAGAGTTATGGAAATAAAGTCGTAAAAAAAAAAAAATAATAATAATAAAACGGGAAGAGAACGAATGGAATCGTTTCTTATTTTCCACATCGCTAAACATATTATTCAATAGAGGATCTATTTTAGTTGGGGTACGAAGGTGTTCGATAACTATGTCAAGATCAATCGACTTCCAAATGATATAATCTTCCAGGAATATAGACGTCACTTTTGAAAATTCAAAAAGACAAAAATTGATGACATTACTAATAAAATTTATTTTACTTGAATCAAGCAATTATTTACATTCTATCATCAAAAATCTCACTGAAAAATATTCTAATCAATTCAAATTTTAACCCAAGTTTATTTTTCACACAACTATGACATATTGTTTGAGATAATAGCCATGGATGCAATGCGGTTTATAAATTACACGTCCAAGTAAAAAACTAAAAAAAAAACTTTTTTTTTTGTCTAATTTTTATATGCACTCTGTAAATATATATATTTTTAATTTAGATGTATAATTTTTCAATCTGACAAACTGAAGCATCTTCTCAAATATAAATAACTATGATAAGTCTAAATAGTTGATTCGACAAAAAAAAAAAAAAAAAAAATATATATAAGATTATTAGCAGGAAACTTAATTTATATTGTTTCTGTATATAGTTATTTTGTATATATAATGAATTTTTTTTTTAATATACATTAGAAAGCAAAACTAAAAAAAAAAAATTTTTTTTTTTTCAATTTTCTTGGAACGCTTAAGTTTTTCCAGAGGTCAAAGTTAAAATTCGGATTCAGCACCACCAAAAAACATATAAATTACTAGAAAAAACTTCTAGATATATATCCGCTAACTACCTAGTTACTGAACTAATATGCTTTTAAAGAACTTCTGAGCCCATTTCTTTAACATCTCAAGGTTATTAGTAAATTTCCTCTAATCGTTCATTATTATCCTTTGTCAATTTTATTTCCACTAACGGAGATACAATTCAAATAATTTCCAAACGTGGGATGGAACGTACTTGTTCGCGTTTGACGGATCTGGTTACCCCAAATAGTTCATGGGTGCTTAAGTGCTTATATGCTTCTCACCCTCATGTAACCCTGGAATAACTGACAATGTACAATCCAGTACAAAGCTACCCTATCGGTATAGTATTGTCCGCCCAAAGCGAAAGAGCGGTGTTAAGGTAATGCGAAATTTTTAGTGGAGAGTAATTGGATTTAAAAAAAGTTATTTTAATACTGTTATTTAGATTAATCCGTTTCTACTTATTAATGTCATTAAGGGTGAAATATTTACACAAATTTAAAAAGTAGTATTATATTAACCAAGAAATATTAACAATTATTGTAACCCAAACTTTGCTTTTAACACCTATAAAATTTATAAATAAGAAGTAAATAAAAATTATACATGGTCGACGATGATAAGATTTTTTTTAAATTATATTTTCATATATATTCTTAATCTACTGTGAGACAACAATTTTATTTTATCTTAGGAGCTTTATTCCTACAATACTCAGATTTATGTTACGGACAAATAAATAACACGGACATTTAAAAACTAAGTCCGAAGTTACAAAGGAAAACATAAAAGAAAATAGAAGAGTACATGATGATGATTAAAGCCCGGATTTTCGTGCAACAAGAATTCTGAAATGTGCAATAAAAACTTGAAATTGTGCAAAAAACTTGCAATAAAACAAAAAAAATGCAAATGATAAAAAAGGTTGAACAAATAATCGTTAGATACAATTCTTTCCAAAAAGTTGTTTTTATCTTAAAATTTATTGATCCAGTTCTTAGTAAGGGAGTAGTTAAATAATCATTGTCTAAAATAGAATAAGAACAAATCGCATATCTTTATTGTACGTGGTATACATAAGCTATATGTACATATTACTTAGGAGTATAAATATGTATTTTAGGAATGATTAAACTTTATTTAATTTCCCGTTAAAAAGGCAGAAGAATAAATTTGCTTCGTTTAAAGTGAAAATGTTTATTAACAGTAAAAAGGGCTTAATTTAATAACTATATTGTACTTATTAAAAATATCCTTAAGTTAGGAGGGAGAGGCAAAATTTCTTGGAAGTTGGGAACCCGAGTTCCCTAACTAAAGTCAATCTAAAGTTGTTCTTAAAATTGTTACTTTTCCAAAAACACGAAAGTATTGTGCATTTAGGATTTGAATCAGGAATTTTGTGTATTCAAACTGCAGAATGAGCAATTTTATGCATTCAAACTGTAGAATGTGCAATTTTATGCATTCAAACTGTAGAATGTGCAATTTTATGCATTCAAACTGTAGAATGTGCAATTTTATGCATTCAAACTGCAGAATGTGCAATTTTATGCAGTAACCCCCAAAAAATGCAATTTTGTGCAATATTAAACTAAGGTAAATTTGGCCTAAACGTCCTAATTCGTATAAATAATTTGTCTCTGGCTGGTTACGAACTTGCAACAAAAAGATGCAATTGCACGAGAATCCGGGCTCTAATGATGATATAGGACGTGGCCTAAGAGAGGAATGGCCCTTAGGCAGAAATATATGGAGGAAAGCCGTTGAAAACTTAAGTAAAAGAAAGCCACTACGATGTGAAAAACCCTAATTAAAAAAAACAAAAAAAACTTCCAAAAATCCAAGATAAAAACTGAAAAATGGAAATTTCTTTTTTTAAAATCATAATAATTAAAATGGTGTTGTACACGGGACAGGTCCAAGTAAAAACACTGCAATGGAGTGCTAACGTTTCGACCTGCCTTGCAGACCTTCGAAGCTTTTATTTTAGCTACCGACACGTGTTTATTTCTTTCTGAATATATCATACTTAACAGTCAACTATACTTTTCTTGTTTAATACATTATTTCCTAAGGGGCTATTTTCTTATCGTTGAGATACCTAGCAAACCCTAAATCTATGATGAAATAGAATAAATCTATTTCGGCCTAAACGATTACATATATCAATAAAGTTATGAATTAATACAACTCTTTGTGCCAGATGCCAACATCCGAAGGGCTGTTTATATCACCTCCAAAACAACGAGGAGCAAAGTTAAAACCCCGACAAACGGCCCTATTAAACATGTATGCAAATTACTGTTTGCCCAAGAGCCGGAGCACACACTAACACACATAAGTAGCTGACTAAACTTTCAAAATTCGTTGCCAGATACTGGATCGGTGATGTACCACTGGCCCTGAGGCAGTCAAAGGGTCTGTTCCCGACAACAATTATTAAATCCTATGTCCCACTGAATATTTATTTGGCAGCCTTCTGTGTTTGCTGTTGGGGGCTCTTCGGAGCTTATGCATATCGCGCTCCAGCGTGTGCCTTTCATTTGACAACTCGCAGCACTTGTGTATTTTTAGCATTTGTTATACTCACGAATCGGAGTTTATTTAATTTTGATTTATGAAGTATATAGACTTAAGAGTTTAAAAATTCAACGAGTAACGCATTATAAAAAAAAAAAAAAAAAAATTAAAAATTTGTATCCATTCATAGCGAACTCCATAATCACTCAAATTGCATATCCGTATCTTTCAACTAGCTACATATTTCGTTCCCGATAACCCTCTGAGGCTCCTGAAAGGCAGGAAATAAGATGGCCACGAGACCTTCTAATATAGAACTTTTATTAAAGTTCCAACAATGAGTTGTTGCTTTACAAGTTATTATTGCCATGTTTCTATATTCATTTTCCATTCTTTTTTTTCTACCGGTCATAGTAATCATGCCACAAAATGCATCTGACGAATTTCATTTTCTAATGAACAAAATCCACGCTAAATATGAGAATAGAATCCAATTGTATTCAAAGTAGGCAGTTTTCAAAATGTACATGTGCACTTGAATATACTATAAAATCAACTTTTCAAACAATGCAAACATAATATCAAATATAAGGATTATTATAAGACATGAACCAGGTTTTCTTTTCTATCAAATTAAAAATACAATAAATATGCTTGAAGAAACATGGTTCAACATCTTATTGAAGTGTTCCTAACGCTAACAAGGAATATAAGGAAGGAATATATATAAAAGCTTTTCACAAAAATTAATGATATCGAGGATAGTTCAAATCAAAGTCGCCTTTCATCTTATGAAAAGGTTTTTATTTATTAAAGACGTATAGTTGTATTCTTTCTTAGAATACGCAGTTGCAAACAAACATGCCATATAAACAAAAAAAATATTCATAAATTTAAAATGGAGGAAACCTAGATGGAGGAATGGAGATAGGAGTTATCAATAAATTGCTCAGCACTTAATAATTTATACTAATATATAAGACCAAATTTATGTGCAATTGCATTTGATTTTGCTTAAATTAAATTAAATGTTCCTGGAGATTTATTAATATAATATAATATTAAAGGAGTTATCAATAAATTGCTCAGCACTTAAATTTATACTAATATATAAATGCAATTGCCTTAAATTAAATGTTTTCTGGAAATTAAACTAATTAAAATGACCACATATTTATGCTACTTTAATTTATTTATACTTGGGATGAAATTCTGTCCTGAGTTCCTTCCCGATTCCAGGTTGACCCGTACCTGCCCGTTATGGGTGGTCAGGATAAAAAAAAAAAAAAAAAAAACTCGCTACTGAAGAGATATAATAAAGATGATGAAAAATTAAATAAATCAAGGAGCACATAAGAAACAATTTTCTATATATAGGTTTTAATATTCCTTCCGAGAATATTTTTAATGTCCAAGTCCCAACTGGGACTAGAAATGTTCTCCGAATTGTTTAAGGTATTCCAACACCTCTCGAAGTGGAAAAATCCCGCGTTTTTCCTTTACTAGCCCATTATTCCTTCGAGCACCTTTTGAGTTGTGAAAATATTTTAAGCTCATACAAACAATACCCCAAGTGTAAATAAAAAAGTGTCTATCTTATAAAATATTCTGAATGACATGAAAGTATAACTTGACAGAGAAAAAAAAAAAGTAGAAACGTATATTATAATAAATTTCATAGAAATTTAGAAACACACAGGGAATGTTAATGACATGTAAAGCAACTACTCACATGTATTATATAGGGAAGCCTAGCCGAGAAAAAGGTGTATTTGAGTGGTTATTGAGTTTATCACGAAAGGATAGGTGTCCTATTTGGGCCTAATCAGCAATATTTGGAACATAAAATAGGAAGGAGTATTGAGGATTTATTATTTATTCTGTTTACATGGATTATTGACAATACTATGCAAGGCTTTTTGTAAACACAAACATACACATACATATAATTATTATTATTGATAAAACAAAGAAAACCATCTGGAATAAGCTATATTGAGGACACTAAAGGAAATTTACCTAACATCGGATTTGACCCTTTCCTTTTTTATCTTAAAGGGAATGGGAAACCATTCTGTCATATAAATTTTCTTTATAAAATACATGAATAAAAAATTGAAGAGGAAAGGAAGAAAAGAAGGAAACTAAATCAAAGAGTAAGACCACTGTACTCCCTTCAAAGGAGACATTCAAAATTAAAACATAGAAACTGAACCTCCTCCTACACACACTCAGCCAATCCCTTCTGTCTCAAGATGGTAGGCAGCATCCAGGACTTAAAAACACACACAGAATACAAAGTTAACTGACATAAAAGTCCAAGATAAAAATATCAGGTTCCCCACAACGAATATGATAAATAAGAAAGTATATTTCATCACTGATGTACTCACACTATGAAATTTTACAATTGCACAATTATTTTTTTGCCTAATAGAAGTGAACAAAGTTTTCTCATTCTGGAACGAAATGGCTTCTATAATATTGGATTAATACCACGGTAATTATTTAGTTACAAGCATATTAAAATAAAATTTGGAGTATGGAAAAGCTTCTACTTTCTAGAAAATTATTCTATAGTAAAGAAACTGATCTAGGTTTATGACAAGTTACCAAGGGCGCATCCTTTGAAGTGGGTAACCGGCCCTTTGAATATGAAAGTAAAAAATACTTAACTTTATCTCATAGTTCTAAGAGCCTAATTTTACAAAAATGAATTGAAAAAAAAAAAAAAAAAAAATATTGCCGCCTGTGATTTGTGTTTATCATGGTACATCCATTGTCTTATCACTTCTGGGGGACCCAAGATCCCTGAATTACCTCAGTTTAGATCATGGATCATACATTTAAAACAATATCAAAAAGCAAATGATTTGAACTGGAAATAATTTTTATTCGGCAGATATTGATTTCATATAGTTGGATTTTAGTTTTTCATAATAAAACTATATGGCAGGGTGGAAAACCGCGTTCATGCCACTCAACATTGCACATTTAAATTTTTATTATTGTAAATATTATTACTGCTAAACCTTGAAGACGATGTAGGTAAAATTTGGTACAGGCAGGTTAATATTTTTACCACTCTATTGCGGATTAGTGCTAACCACATATCGTTCGATTTTCAAACTACTGAAATCCACACGTCACATATCTAATTCTTTTTTAACAATTTAATTGAATATAAGTGAATTTTATTATAAATTTCATTCTCTATAGAACACCGTTCCTTCGTAACCTCTCAAGTAGAGTGGCACTCGTCACATATCGGTCAATTTTAAAACTTCCCTGTTATCCAAATATTTTCGCTTTTTTAATAAAAAAAAAAAATATTGAAAATCAGTAGATTTTATCAATGCTGAAACTTCCTAAAACTGTATTGATAACGTGATTAAAATGTGGTACATATATATGTGGACTCATACAGAGTTGAGATTTGGAGCTCCACTAATCCATCCAGTTCATCTCGTATTCAAATAAACTTCATAATGATCCATTAACTCCATAAACAGACAAATCCACTAGTACCTCAACTTGCTTCAAATTCTATTCCGGATAATCCTCCGAGGCGTCTGAAAAGAAAGCGGCTTAGGGACGTTCTAATATAATATAATGTAGTGCAACCAATGGATAGTTGTTTTACAAGATTGACAATTAGTCATAATTACTCACATTTACTAGGAGTATTTATTTAATATTTAATGTAAATATCTATAAATATATATTTTTTAAATACAAGAACTGTTTACATAGAAATTATTTTAAAATTAAGCTGGAGGTAAAAGTGTATTAATGAGAAAAAAAAATATATATTACAAATTTCATATAATTCCGTCTAACTATTTTCTCCGGATCAGCGGGATTCAATTGTATACTTAATTGCAATATAAATATTACCTTCCGTGATAGAGGGAATGTGACTAGTGTGTTCCCAATCAAATAGATATCAAATAGAAACAATAGATCAGATGAGACAATATCGGACACATTTCTTTCAAGTTTTGAATCATCCACACCATTATACCTTTAAGACCTTGATTCTGTCCAACCCAGTTGAAAGAGAAATTCAAGTTTATTAAAAGAAAAATCACTGTGTTAAGGCGAAAGAATCCGTTGGAAAAGGAATTAGATTTTTTTTTCTCTGGTAGATTGAGAAGGGGATTACGGTAGCCATTATATTCACGTATCTTAATATCATAATTCCATATTAATCAAGGTTTTTTTTTTCCCATTCGAATACCGCATATACTTGGAAATAGGAATGAAATATAAAATATATATATATATATATATATATTTTATATATATATATATTATATATAACAATCACCATTCATAATTTATACCATTAAAAAAGATTAGCAAAGTAGATTATCAATAATTTTAAAATTAATTTTTTTTTTTAATTGCATATTGTTTCCTTTACAATATTTACTAGTCAAACGTAAGACTCATTTGCATGAATATAATCTGTTTGATACGTCGATCTTGTAACAAAGCATATTTTAACTAAGAGTATTTAAGTTTTGGTTGTCGTCAATATATTCACTTCCAATTATTAGACGTATCGTATAATGTACAGTTTTAAATAAAATTAAAAAATAAAAATAAAAAAAACCTAATGCTTATTTAAAATAATCCCTAATCAAATCAGTATCAGAATAATATTTCATATCAAAATGAAATAAATAACCAAGTTATTTTCGAAGTTCGTAAAAGAAATAAGATACTGGATTTAATTTAATATTTTGTTTTATATTTATTTCCTAAGAATTGGTTCGGAAAACAAGTATACACGCAATACTTACTAAATATAGCAGCTTGAACATTTGAATGGAAATTCATGGAAGAAGGTATCAAATTTTTAATTTAAAAAAGATACCTTTTCAATCTATCTTCGTAACACCCATAAATATAATGAAATAAAATTATGTAACATTTTGAAATATACTATAAATTTCAATAAAACTACTTAAGAAAAAAATATTCAGTTATATATATGAGCATGGTAAAAGACAAGTTTTTAAGGATAGTTTAAACCTAGTTAAAACATATATCTGTATGGTTCAGTATAGTATGTATGGGATAGATCTAAAAACCTACTAATAGATCTACATATATACTATGCTACCTATAGTAGGATAGTAAACTAGACTAGTTGGTTCTTACACTATTAAGAATAATCCAATTTTATTAAAATGCAACTATAGAAAATAAACAATTTATTTAAATAAATATAAAGTTAAATTTTATTACTTTTTTTTTAAGGAATTCTTATAGCTTTGAAAATTATATTTGTAATTCGATGTATAAATAATACATAAAATGGCTTTCTATATTGATATTAAATGACTAAAATTTATCTTCTTCTTATTTTTTAATTTAATATAAAGAACGCAATATTTAAAAACTTTTTTTTTTTTTTTTTTTTATTATAACTTTGAATCATTGCATAATCAACAATAAATACGTTCAGTACAAACTGATATATTGATATAAAATATACGTATAAGGAAGAATAGCGTTATAGCGGAAAGAAACATCACTACTGAAGTCATTAAGAAACAGGTTTTTTACCGCAAAAACATGGACCTTAAACAAAATTTTACGTTCTAATAATCCAGTATTATGAAATAGAAAATGTCTAACATTTCCCCAATCTATGATAATTTCTCATGCTGACTATTTTACGACAGTTGAATGATTTATTAGTTTTCCAGATTTCCCTAATTTTATTATCATTTAGTTAAAATTATCAATCTAATTGGGGTTGAAGTTTATTTTTCACAAGTCGAAGATGCAGGCTACATTGAGGCCAGAACGCACTGAGACCAGTCGGTGAGTTGGGTACCCATGAGAGCAGAATTTTCAAAACTTGGATCAATAAACCAACTCCTACCTCTCAAAGTCTTATTTTTTCCTCATTTATCTTCTTTAGCTTCATTCGGAATACAAATTCCTTTTCTGACAACATCGGGATTGTAGGCGTATCATGTTATCACACATATACCAACAAGATTTGTCCAAATAGCTTCTCGCTTCGCCTGGGTGCTGGGTGTAACATTCACCCAAAACTGCGTATAAATAAAAGTTGCGGATCTATATCCTTCATGATAAAATACTATTAGTTTCAAAGCAATTATTTATTAAATATACAATCGGACATGAACCTTCCGTCGATTGTTAATGGGCATTAACATGTAAACATAAAAAAAGTTTCCGACTACTTCAAATTTACTAAAGAAGCGTTCAAAGTTCCTAATAATAGCAAAAGACTTATTCAAAACGGCAATTAAACCCATTTGAACATACGGAATTGAGCTTTGGCAATCCACTAAACCTTCCAACTCTCGTATCCAATCCTTACAATCCAAAATCCTTCGTAAAATCCTCACTGTTCCTTATGATGTCAAATATAAACTTATCCATAACGATTTAAATGTCCCGTATGTAGAAGATTGGGCCCCAACGAGATATCTATCCATGACAAGGTACGTATCCACTCGAATGCACTAGTCGACCAAATTGCTTCTTATTCGATTCCTGATAATCCTCTGAGGCGTAGCAATGGGTAGATCACAAGTTATTTTACTTATTGTATGTATTGTATACAGTTGTAAATATCAATAAAATCTACTTTAATTTTTTCTTGATTTTACACCTTAGTAAGATATTGTTAACAAAAAATTTCTATTCTAAAAAAAAATTACATTAGTATATCACATTCATAATAGTACATGTAAGATTACATACTATTCAGAAAAATTCTAAAAGGAATTACTTAAACATTTTCTTCAGGTTTTGTTGATAAACTAACATTTTAAATTCTATAAATTCAATAAAACGTCAATTTAAATAGAACTAATAAATTTCGATGATTTTCATATTGGGATTATTAAAAAAAGAGTGTAAATTTTATTAATAATTTTAAAGCATTTTTAAATTCATGAATTTAAAATTTTAAATATTTGATGATAAGTTCAAAAACAAAAACTAACAATTCAAAGGGTTGTTTAACCCTCGTGCTCTCTTTCCGCGCCGATGTGGGACAAATGGAATGAAGAATGACTGATGCCCATTACGGCGACAACAGGTGGCGCTGTTTCAACTTTTTTTTTTTTTTTTTTGTTATGTCGCCATTGAAAGCTGATCCGTCATAGTTAGAGGGTCATCTACCTCTTTTAAATGAGCAAGGGCTTTTACAACAAATACAACCTGCCCTTAATAGCGAGGAGTTGAGGCAACGTATCCATCACTTGCTAATACGAGCACAACTGAACACGAAGATATGTCATGTTAGCAGCCTGAAAACAAGCTGCAACATATTCACTGATGCGTTAAAACGAGAAACTTGAATTAGCGATGGATTAAATGGTTCCTGGTAGCATTAACGAGTTCCTTAAGAGGCACACAGAAAGCGAATATAATGGGATTGGTTTCACTTTTATACTATTCAGGAAGCTTTACTTCAGCATCATCGAAAAGCTGCAGATCAATCGAGGATTATGATTTTGCAAAATTATGTGAGACGCTTTAATTTTTTCTTATCCCAATCCAATAAATGATTCCTTACAAAACTATCCGCTCAGCCTTGAGTGCAAAGTCTGGAGTATAGGTCGAACGTAGGTGAGAATATGCCGTATAGATTGAATATTTAGATTTTGACGGGTATAAGCGGTAACAGATGTCGAGCAACGATTGTCGATATTGGAATTGAAGTTCCGTATTTGATAGGCTTTATTACTGTTGTATGAGACAGGTTCTGAATAATATATTTGAGCAATGACGTGGTGTAGCTGTGCATGGAGGGCGGAGTTAGGGATGGTTAGGGAAATGTGAAAAGAGATGATCCAAAATAAATTTTGACCTAAACATTTCATCGACGATAAACGGTGGGGCATGATACCGATCGGCAATCATAGGTCAAGGCGGGTCCAATCGCTTCAATAAGTTCAATATTAAAAGGTCCCGAGGCCATCTTCTTTTCAGAAACCTTGGATGGTTATCTGGAATAGAGTGGGAAGCTAGTTGAGATATTAGAGGATTTGTTGTAGAGTTTAATATGAGAGGATAGATATCTGGTTTGAGCTGAGTCAGTAAGGTACATTAAAATCTTTGTGGGTACTTTTGTTTGTGACAAAGGAAGGAGCATCGAGGATTTTTCAAAGGATTTTAGATTATAAGGATTGGATACTAAAAGAATTTAAACAATCAATAGCATGTTTTTGAGTTATCTGAACTTAAGATTTTTTTCTTTTATAATAAAATCTAGATTGAACTGGATACCCCCACTCCAACTAAAAAAACCCTTATTTTATTAATAAAACAAAAATTTTCCAGCTCAGTTTGGAATTTGTGAATAAATAATTTTTCCTGTAATTCAACAATTGTGACAGAGCATCCAATCATGCGAAGTAATATAATGCAATTTATAATAAAATATTCGTTAATTTTTTTTTTTCATGAAACAAATAATTTATATACAATTTAACCAACAAAATGTTTTGTCAGCGGGTCGCCTCTTCTCATTATGCCTGTTCTCAATGTAATTCAACCCGCAGTGGACGAGGGGTCAACCAAAGGCTTTCACATAAGTAATTAAATATTTGGAGGACTTGAAAACAAAGCCACAGTTGTTAATTAAATAATTAGGAGAACTATTATAAAGGAGTGGAATTACAACTCAGACGAATTTCAAACACCGCAATGAAATAATAAGCCCATTGAAAATAGGAGCTAATATCACTTCTCAGAACGTTAAAACAAAGGCAAATCACAACATTGAGTGCTCGCTAAAGGTGCCATAAAACATCCCAATGGGACCAACTTGAGCTGAGTATTTTGCAATTAGTGTCATTCTTCTGTTTTATTAATTAAGCCAGCGTTGAATTTCAGTTTTAAGCTACATTCAATATTAACGTATTTTTTTTCCAATGATTAGGGGATCAATCTCTGGCCAAATCTCGCAGACACCTTCTTACGTAACAGGAAGTACATCTGATGTATGAGGCATGTCTGCGCTTGTCCCGAGCTACATAGTTATTAATAAATCCGGTGGATAAATTTATGTGCATTTGGTATCTTGAAATCAGACAGCGATATTGCCCTCGATACGTACAGTGCATAATTGAAGACATGCCACAAGATAATTGACAGAAATTTCTCTAGAAGTTAAAATTATGAATATTTAATAAGTGTGAGAGTTCAACCTCCCCCCTTTTCATTATTGTGAAGCAATGGGTCCAAAAATAAATCAATTACCTAATGATAAGGAAATAGAATATTTAAATTATTGGCGTAGATGCTTACTAAGAATCAAATCAATACTTTAACACAATATAACCTAATATGTCTTTTAGCTGAGAGTTCTAGAGGTTTTTTGCAACCTTTTTTCGCACTCAGAAATGTAATATTTTGACACGATCTAGGTCTGTTGGTGTAGCTTGGATCGAAAATGACTACGTTACCCAAATCAGAAATTTAATGGAGAATAGTTTTATTTATATTACATTTGTCGCTAGGACCTACCGTTTAGAAGCTATATTGGTTTGAACGAAAAAGTCAGGTTTTTCTCTTAACTTTGTTTATATCGAACAATAATTAATAATTAGTTTTTGTCAGTCAGGGAGAAATTGAGTTTCTTTTAAAATTTTATTTTGATATTGGTTTTACCTGAAATAGATAAGATTTATGAAAAGGGTCTCGCGAGGGTCTAAGGTCTGTATCGGTATAAAAGGTCGTGAATTCGATTCCCACCTGGTTGAGTTAAAATTTACATCATGGAGGACCTTGGGAATGAATATCCACCTTTTCAATCTGGCTAGAATAGGTTGGTAACCAATAGAATAACCCTGCCTTAGTTGGATTATACAAACATCAATCTCTAGTCCACCTTACGTGGTTTGGGAATCCTAGGACTGAATGTGAATTTTGTGAATAAGTATGAATGCGTTTTAAAGTTATATTTTATTCTAATTCTTAATTTTCAAGTTTTTTTTTTCCTTTCTTCCTTTTGCCAATTCTATCCAAATATTTTATTTTAATAGACTTGGCTTTATTTTATAATTATAATTTCATTGTAAAAAAGGGATGGATGTGTAATTTATAACAGAATTACGCATTGCCATTGATTGTGATACATATGGGCAACCTCCTCCCCCCCTAAGCGGCTAAGACAGGGGGGAAAGAGAGGCCTTCAAAAAAAAAAAAAATTCGACCAATCTACGATTCATCATCGGACTCATCAGACTACAATGACCCGGTGATTATTATTAGGTGATAAACCAAACTCATGCGAAGCAACTTTCATCTTTTGGGATGGAAAGTTCTCAGAAGACAGTCTGGAAGAGGTGTGGGTGAAGTTTGGTGATGAGGGCTGAAAGAGCCATTTGTATTGTTTTAACCGTTTTTTCAATCTTTCTAGTGCTATTTTGAATGCTTTTCTCTCTCAGCTGCGTCGGTTAGAAATAGAGTTAAGACTATGAGTTGAAAATAGGGAAATGTTATAGGAGTGGGTTAGCAGCAGTTCACCTATGAGATTACTGGTCAATAAGAGAACACGCGTGGGCGATGCTTTTTCCAGGCTCTGGTAAATTATTTCTTTTCTGAAGAGATCCACTAATTGTAGGCGGGTTAAAATCAATCTTTATTGACTTTCTTTTATCCCGCTTTCGGATCGATTTTATCCAGGGGTTTTTACAAATTAAGTTTTTTATTTATCTCGGAATTTTTTATCTATCGGGAAGCAATTTGAGAGGCTAGTGGATTTAAATGAAAAGATAGGTATCTGTTTCGGCCTAATCAGCATTTATTTACTTTTATTTATATATTTTTTCCCCGGTTGGTTTTTATAGACCTTGGAGATCTTTAGCCTCCTCAACCGGCAATGTATTGAACATTGAAAGATTTTTCAAAGAATTGCTGTTTGCAAGGATTGAATAAGAGATGAATTAGTAGTTTCGTGGAGCTCCAGATATCAACTCCGTGAATAGAGATAGGCCTAATTATTGACATATAAATGAGTCTTTTGCAATTAATCGGCATCTAAGAGCTTTTATTGAACTGCTACTAGTAAGTAGTTCTTCACAATTTTTTACATGCCATCATAGTAATTTTCCTCAAATTTACTTGATGCATATTGTAAATAGTTGTAAATATCAAAAATAGTTTAAAAAATATATAAATATATATTAAAAGTGTTTATTATTAATCATGAAGTGTAGTTTTCCCTATATAAGTTTGAAAATTGCCATCTTATATATCTTTAAATCGCTGATTTATGTAAAATATTTATTTAATCTAATTTTTTATTTTATTTTTTTTATTAAAACAGTTCATTGTTATTAGTAAACTACAGAGTAGCAATATATTTCACTAGAACGAACCCCCATAATTTATTACAATTAATGCATAATATTACTGCTAGTTGCTGAGCCGCAAAGTTCAAGCCTGTAGATCCAGATTGATATAATAACAGTGTTCGGGTAACTTTGTTTTGAATTGATAATTCTGATCTTGGTACGGCTGAATGTCTTAGGAAATTTATACACTTTAATAAATTGATTCTTAAATTATAAGAAACACATTAATAATAAGTATTTCATCTCATACGATATACATGAAATATAATTTATATGTGAATATATATTATTTACATAAATCACAACATTGCTTTATGTTGATGGTAACTTAAACTAAAGATTTGTCAACTTGTGTCCTGCTTTCGAGAAACATGAACAAAGGAACTGATTTGAGGAAAAAATCAGATCATTTAATAAAATCGATAATGACCTCAAAGACTGTAATTGGAGCTCCGAGTGACGCGTTTAACGAAGCACAAAAAGACCTCAACGTCAATGATTTCCGAACTCTGTAATTTAGAGCGATGAAATTTTTAATCTATATAATATATATTTCATTTTATTTAACAAAATTTAACAAAATATTTAAACTATTAAAATTCTCGAGTACTTTTGTCGTGTGACTACCCCACATTGCATTGATGTTAGGACCTATATGAATGTGAAACGTCTAGGAAAATAGTCCCAAACGATCCATGAACATTTTTTTCCCTTTGGGTCTGAGAAAAGATCTTCTACCCAAACTATTGAAAACAACTAAGCAGAAACTTAAATAAGAGAGTAGTGAATATCGAGAGGGAAAATAGGTTTTAAAACTAGGGGTCGAAAGAAAACAATTAATTTGCATTTTGTTAAAAAAGATAACATGCTTTACAGAAACTTTTGTAGGTCAGATACAATTTTTTTTTCTTTTAAATAATAGATGAATATAAAATTACAAGTTGATTAAAACTCTTTGCATTCACACAAAATTATAGTCGTGACCTAATACCTCTCCTAGAATTTTCAGTTTCCCATTTCAACTATTATCTTATTTCAACTTTAAATAGATATTATTGATAAAAAAATGCAGTAGCTATAAATTCTTTTTTTTAAATTTATCTCTTTATTGAAACTTACAAATGTAAACAATAAAACAACATATATAAAATGTGATAATAACGTTTACAATAGCAAGTCAAATGCTTGTGAAGCAACTACTGGTAGCACTTCAATAACATTTCTATATGAGAGTAACAAGTCCCAAGGCCATCTTCTTATCAGACGCCTAGTACGGGAGGGTTGTCACGTATATTATGGAAACCAAGTTGAGAGACTAGTGGATTTTAATTGTTATCGAGTTTATTATGAAATGATAGGTACCTGGTTTGGGGCAAATAAGCAACATATGGAACATTAAGGATTTTTCTCTTGTATCATTTTGTTTTTAAATTTAAATTTAGAAATAAATCTTTACATTTTATATTATAAAGGATACATGTGTAATCTATACATGATTGATACAGGATACATGTTCTGATATTTTTTAATTTTGCAGATTGTAATATTTTTCAATCCTTAAATAGTTCTGATTATTTTAAAACTCAGAAGTAAAGTAACTTAAATCTTTCCTATACTTAGAAATCCGGCGTTTAACCAAGAATCTTGGGTTAAAAAGGCAGGGATAAAAAGTTTTATAAAGTTCATAAAGAAGAATCATTTGTAAAAAACAGTTTACATACACAAACTATCAATATTTTATTAAAAAGCTAGTTATTATCACCATTTTTTTTTAACAGTACATTACAACTACATGACGAGAGATTTAATTTCTTCAACAAACCTTTCTGATCTAAAAAGTTAAGCAACTTCTATGCATTGATTATTCACATTAAAGTAATCAGATAGAAAAGGCAGCTCAAGTGGTTCGGCGATTTCGGAGGATCGACAGCCCAGATAAGTTATGGAAGCTCGAAACATTGGGAAGAAAGTAAAAGGCCGAGGATTCATACGAAGATTATATCCAGAGAATTGGAGGAAAAACTCTCGAGAACTGAAACAGCTGTTCAGGAACGTCGATCACCTGACACCATTGGTCAGAGGATGTTATGAAGGAAGAATAATTATCTCTATACAAAATAATAGTAATAAATTATATGTAATAATCAACACCAATTGAAGTTAATTATGCATTTAAGGATACATTTGAGGTATTTGCCAAAATTTTAATGTGATCTTAAGTTTCGACTATTTATTGCAACTGGTGAGGGCTGCTTCCTCATAGATTGATTTGATTGCAGCTTGTGATAACTCAAATGAAAAACTAATAAAATTAATTTTCAAGTATTATTTTTTAATAACACACTAACAACTTTATATCCAATGTTAAAAACAGCAAGGGGGATACTCTCACCGGCAGTAACACATTTCTCATCAACAATCCATCAATCGTTTAAACCGAAATGAGAAAAAAAAAGTAATTACACAAAAGGAAAACCCGCAAGACCATGTCCAATCCAGAACGTTACAGAACCTTCCACGACGGAAAACTATTTATCAACATTTTCCCCATTTCATCATCTCACAGCGTTTCTTACCTCGTCGATTTTCGATCAACTTTGTTCTAACAGATTTCAGAAGTTTCCCGATAAGACACAGTATCAAAGTTCAGCGAAGTCTGACTTGAAATGAAATACCGCGATGGAATTCATCAGAACTTGCTGCTAACAGTAATGTTTATTATACTTTCTCTAACTAGTTCAACACCGATATGACCTGAGATCTAGGAAGAAGAAATTGATGAGGATTCAACTAGTTTCTTTGCAGTTCGGAGTACAGTAACATTTTCTTTGAAATGGGTTCAGTTTTCATGTAGGTGTCTCGTACGACAGATAGTTCGACGACACATTTCCTGAGAAAATGTGTTCTAGGATAGTCCTCACATCGCAACCATTATACCATCGCCCACATTAGTATCTTCAACGTCCATTGGGTATAACTTACAATACATTTTAGTATACTCATATCCGTAACACAATGGATAATGTTAATAATTTCATCTCATCGCTAACAAATTGAGTTTACTCTAATACAGAGGAAATAACCAAAGCATTGAACACGAATGAAGTTGCGACAAAAGACAAGAACCAAGCGACTTACAGCATAAGCCTCGCTAATTAATTACACGATCAAGATGGCAAAGCTAATGATCCTGTAAGCCTCCTGCAAACCTTGACCAATTACATCGTCAATTCGCTTAATAACAATTAACTAGATTACTGTATCAGGTCAGGTCCGGTCAATTGAGCGATTGCTACAAATGTCGAGAATCACAACGGGATAATCTAAAATAAAATTCTTAATCCACGTTAGAAAACTAATAAGTTACAATTATCTAAATGTCTACAAGATTGTATATCTCATTTCTGCCGCACTTACGTTACTTTAAATAAGTATAACCAAGGCGTAATCCAACCTTCGTATTAAACCTACAGTTAAAACCTTAACTTAATGATTTCCCATTCAGTTCCAAAGAACAGTTAGCATTCGATCAGCATCGATTCTCGAACACATATTTCAAAGCATCCTAGTCCAAGAGCCGAGGCCAAATTTCATGACTTATTTGAAGAAAACTTTTAGACATACAGCCATTAAATGTCCACCCTCAGCAATCAATTTGCACTTGTCTGCCAACTCAAAGCGGGGGCGTTTCAAAATGGCGACCTCCGTAAGGGGGTAGCAAATATCAAAATATGGTATTATTTGAAGATGATTTATTTAAAGCAAACAAGAAACTGCAAACCCCCTAGGTGACAAAAAACGTTGTCTGCCAAAATTTGGAGGGGGCGTCGCACCGGCAGACAAAATTCAAAATCCGCGTTTTTTTTTTCAGTCCAAAAGTGGACCATTTGAAGACGATTTATTTCAAGCATACAAGAAACTGCATGGTCACTAGATAACAATAAACGTTGTCTGCCAAAATTTGGAGGGGGCGTCGCACCGGCAGACAAAATTCAAAATCCGCGTTTTTCAGTCCAAAAGTTGACAATTTGAAGACGATTTATTTGAAGCACACAAGAAACTGAATACTTCCTAGATGTCAAAAAACGTTGTCTGCCAAAATTTGGAGGGGGCTAAGCACCGGCAGACAAAATTCAAAATCCGCGTTTTTTTCAATCCAAAAGTTGACAATTTGAAGACGATTTATTTGAAGCACACAAGAAACTGCATACTCCCTAGATGACAAAAAACGTTGTCTGCCAAAATTTGGAGGGGGCTAAGCACCGGCAGACAAAATTCTAAATTCTTGTGAAGGCGTCACACCGGCTGACATTGTTTAAAACTCACATCCTTTTCGTCCAACAGTGAACTTTTTGAACGTGATTTCCTTTTTTATTTGATTTATAAGTAGTTTTTCTCTAGAATGATTTGAGGAAATTATATTATTTTGCTTCCTACGTATGTTACAATAAAACTATTTTAATATAAAATAATCTTGTTTAAAAATTTTAATGTAAAAAATACCAATTAATATATATGAACAGTAATAATATAAATACCGGCCACATAATTAAAAAAGAATAATATTTCAACTTATAAAGTTATCAAATATGTACTATCTTGGAACAAAATTCGTATAAAACTTGTATAGTAGTCCAGTTAATTGATTTTTAAAATGATAGACCAAGAGCCCGATAGGAAACATACCGAGTTATTTCACCCCTTTTTTGTAATGCATGGGTGTAACCTGTCCACTGTTCTGAATGAAAATTTATTAATTTTCCAATAAAGGTGAGTGCCGCAAAAATGACAGTGGGGGGAAGGAGTAGTAAATAGTATTTCTTAGAAGTTCGGAAATCGGTACTTTTAGTATATTTTGTGTTCTATTATATGTTATTCAAGCAAATCAACTTTGCAACAAATTTTGTAATAGTCATTTTGTTCTCAGATCAATAGTTTTAGAGCGGTTTGGCCACCAAAGATTGACTAACTTCATATAAGTCGCACTTCTTCGTGAAAAGAAGCAGTTGGTACTTTTCCGTTGTCGGTTATAACTCTAATCCAAAATTTATTTTTTTCAACTGATGAAAATTTCCTTTCAGACATTATACATAAAATTTATTTGTATAATATACTATAATTTATCTATATAATGTATATAAAGTTATTTAAAATACCCATGCCAGCACGCTAAAAATCCGTACTATTGTAAAGTTAAAGTTTTTGGCACATATTTCGTTATAACACCAAAACTATTGGTCCGATCCAAAATTTATTTATTATTTCAATTGATAGCTGGCTAAATTTTCTATCAGACCTCATATATGAAATTTATATAAAGTCATGTAAAGTTCCCATGCCAGCACGCTAAAACCCCGAACTGTTGTAAAATCCAAGTTTTTTGGTAGATTTTTCATTATAACCCCAAAACTACTCGTCCAATCCAAAATTTATTTTTCTCAACTGATAGCTGACTAAATTTGCAATCAGACCCCATACATAAAACTTTGATCAAGCTCTGTAAAATACCCGTGCCAGCACGCTAAAAACAAGTTCTGTTGTTAAATACAAATTATTTGGATTATTTTTCGATATTAGTCCTAAACAATTTGTCTAAACCAAAATTTACTTTTTTCAACTGAAAATTGACTAAATTTGATATCACATTTTATACATGAATATTTAATTGAAATCCATGCCAGCAGGCTATATGTGTATGTTTTGGTAAAAACATAACAATTTTACATGTTACAGTGGGCTGGCGTGGGTATTTTGCGGGATTCATTGTTCATTATATAATTTGATTTGGTTGTAAATTTAGTAAACTTTCATTGAAAAAAATAAATTTTGGATAAACAAATAGTTTGGGGGTTATAGCGAAAAACGTGCCAAAAAACTTGGATTTCACAACATTACAAGGTTTTAGTGTGCTGGAATTGGTATTTTACGTGACTTTATATCAATTTAATATATGGATCTGATTGAAAATATAGTCAGCTATCAGTTGAGAAAAATAAATTTTGGATCGGAAGAATAGTTTTGGGGTAATAACGAAAAATGTGTCAAAAAACTTGAATTTCACAACAGTACAAGGTTTTGGTGTGCTGACATTGGTATTTTACGTGACTTTATATCAATTTAATATATGGGTCTGATTGGAAATTTAGTCAGCTATTAGTTGAGAAAAATAAATTTTGGATCGGAAGAAAATTTTTGGGGTAATAACGAAAAATGTGCCAAAAAACTTGGATTTCACAACAGCACGAGGTTTTGGTGTGCTGGCAATGGTATTTTACGTGACTTTATATCAATTTAATATATGGGTCTGATTGGAAATTTAGTCAGCTATTAGTTGAGAAAAATAAATATTGGATCAGAAGAATAGTTTTCGGGTAATAACGAAAAATGTGCCAAAAAACTTGGATTTCACAACAGCACGAGGTTTTTGGTGTGCTGGCATTGGTATTTTACGTGACTTTATATCAATTTAATATATGGGTCTGATTGGAAATTTAGTCAGCTATTAGTTGAGAAAAATAAATATTGGATCGGAAGAATAGTTTTCGGGTAATAACGATAAAAAAATGTTCCAAAAAACTTGGATTTCACAACAGTACGAGGTTTTGGTGTGCTGGCAATAGTATTTTACGTGACTTTATATCAATTTAATATATGTGTCTGATTGGAAATTTAGTCAGCTATTAGTTGAGAAAAATAAATATTGGATCGGAAGAATAGTTTTCGGGTAATAACGAAAAATGTGCCAAAAAACTTGGATTTCACAACAGCACGAGGTTTTGGTGTGCTGGCAATGGTATTTTACGTGACTTTATATCAATTTAATATATGGGTCTGATTGGAAATTTAGTCAGCTATTAGTTGAGAAAAATAAATATTGGATCAGAAGAATAGTTTTTTTCGGGTAATAACGAAAAATGTGCCAAAAAACTTGGATTTCACAACAGCACGAGGTTTTTGGTGTGCTGGCATTGGTATTTTACGTGACTTTATATCAATTTAATATATGGGTCTGATTGGAAATTTAGTCAGCTATTAGTTGAGAAAAATAAATATTGGATCGGAAGAATAGTTTTCGGGTAATAACGATAAATGTTCCAAAAAACTTGGATTTCACAACAGTACGAGGTTTTGGTGTGCTGGCAATAGTATTTTACGTGACTTTATATCAATTTAATATATGTGTCTGATTGGAAATTTAGTCAGCTATTAGTTGAGAAAAATAAATATTGGATCGGAAGAATAGTTTTCGGGTAATAACGAAAAATGTGCCAAAAAACTTGGATTTCACAACAGCACGAGGTTTTGGTGTGCTGGCATTGGTATTTTACGTGACTTTATATCAATTTAATATATGGATCTGATTGAAAATATAGTCAGCTATCAGTTGAGAAAAATAAATTTTGGATCGGAAGAATAGTTTTGGGGTAATAACGAAAAATGTGTCAAAAAACTTGAATTTCACAACAGTACAAGGTTTTGGTGTGCTGACATTGGTATTTTACGTGACTTTATATCAATTTAATATATGGGTCTGATTGGAAATTTAGTCAGCTATTAGTTGAGAAAAATAAATATTGGATCGGAAGAATAGTTTTCGGGTAATAACGAAAAATGTGCCAAAAAAACTTGGATTTCACAACAGCACGAGGTTTTGGTGTGCTGGCAATGGTATTTTACGTGACTTTATATCAATTTAATATTGCCTGATTGAAAATTTAGTCGTCTATCAGTTGAGAAAAATAAATTTTGGATCGAACGAATAGTTTTAAGGGTTTAACGAAAAATGTACCAAAAAATTCTGGCGTGGGTATTTTACATGACATAATATAAATTTCATATATTTAGTATGGTAGGAAATTTAGCCACTTACTTACTACAAGTTAGCCAATCATTGGTGGCCGAACCGTTTGAAAACTATAGATGGGAGAAAAAGAAATGAATAGTGCCACATTTCTTGCAAATTTGATTTGCTTCATAATGTACATAGCTCAAAATATACTAACAGGAACGGTTTCCGAGTTATTCGATCAAACGACTAAGAACATTCGATTTTCCAAGAACATACGTTTACGAAGAACTACATGTTTTCCACGTATTTTGTTCCAGGATAGTACATATTTCATTACTTTATAAGTTGAAATATTATTCATTCTTTAATTATATCGCCGGTATTTATATTATTACTGTTTATATGTATTAATTTGTATTTTTAACATTAAAATTTTTATCAAGATTATTTTATATTAAAATAATTATATTGTACCATACGTAGGAAGCAACATAATATAATTTCCTAAAATTATTCTAGAGAAAAACTACTTATAAATCAAATAAAAAAGGAAATCATGTTCAAAAAGTTCACTGCTGGACGAAAAGGATGTGAGTTTTGAACAATGTCAGCCGGTGTGACGCCTTCACAAGGATTTTGAATTTTGTCTGCCGGTGCTTAGCCCCCTCCAAATTTTGGCAGACAACGTTTTTTGTCATCTATGGAGTATGCAGTTTCTTGTGTGCTTCAAATAAATCGGCTTCAAATTGTCCACTTTTGGACTGAAAAAACGCGGATTTTAAATTTTGTCTGCCGGTGCTTAGCCCCCTCCTAATTTTGGCAGACAACGTTTTTTGTCATCTAGGAAGTATGCAGTTTCTTGTGTGCTTCAAATAAATCGTCTTCAAATTGTCCACTTTTGGACTGAAAAAACGCGGATTTTGAATTTTGTCTGCCGGTGCTTAGCCCACTCCAAATTTTGGCAGACAACGTTTTTTGACATCTAGGAAGTATGCAGTTTCTTGAGTGCTTCAAATAAATTGTCTTCAAATTGTCAACTTTTTGACTGAAAAAACGCGGATTTTGAATTTTGTCTGACGGTGCGACGCCCCCTCCAAATTTTGGCAGACAACGTTTTTTGTCATCTAGTGACCATGCAGTTTCTTGTGTGCTTGAAATAAATCGTCTTCAAATGGTCCACTTTTGGACTCAAAAAACGAGAATTTTGAATTCTGTCTGCCGGTGCGACGCCCCCTCCATATTTTGGCAGACAACGTTTTTTGTCACCTAGGGGGTTTGCAGTTTCTTGTTTGCTTTAAATAAATCATCTTCAAATAATACCATATTTTGATATTTGCTACCCCCTTACGGAGGTCGCCATTTTGAAACGCCCCCGCTTTGAGTTGGCAGACAAGTGCAAATTGATTGCTGAGGGTGGACATTTAATGGCTGTATGTCTAAAATTTTTCTTCAAATAAGTCACGAAATTTGGCCTCGGCTCTTGGACTATCCGAAAATACATCTCATTTCCGAAATAGCTCCAAAGAACCCTCGATTTTTTCAAAACTACCGTCAACTTTTAGTACCTTTACGCATCCTTCTCTACTTCGGGTGTGGATGTTTCGTATGAGGACTATGAGGTGCGTTCAAATGAGATTAAGTAGTTATTATACAATCTTATCCTAAGTCTAACCAAGGTAAGCAAGAACAGTTGAAAGACCAAAAATGAACTACGCACGCGGATAGATAGTTGTGATTAGGAAAATTATCGACATATGTATGATTTTCAAACATATTTGATACATCAGGACGAGTGATTCAGTCTTAACCACAACGGTTCAGAATAAATTTGAAAACGGTAAGAGTTTAAATGAATTTCAAAGCAATTTAAGTTGGATGTCTTCAAAGAGTGACGGCTTCGCGACGAGTTACGGAGCGATTTGCATGGAGGTAATGCCAACCTTTTAAGGTTATCGTTAAGTTCACTTGTTTATATGGGCTGTCATACGCGGCTGCTTACAAATGAGCATTTAAACTGGGCCAGTGAAGTGGTATCTTTGCCTCATTAGGCAACTTTCTGGCCTCCTATCTTAACTGTCTCGTGAAATGAGTTCGTAACGTGCTCCGTTGGAGGGAGAAAATTTGGTGAAAATATGAAGTTGCGGGATCGTCGATGAAATGATCAAAAGTTCTGTAAGGTCTCATAATTATGGACCAAAATAAGTAGATATTCATTGAAGGTGATTATGTTATTACAGGTAACGCAATTTGAAACTCAAACAGATTGAAACTAATTGGAAACCGTTTGCCAAACAACATGCTGATAAAAAAACGTAAACGATCACCTGGGACGAAAGAGAAGAAGAAAACATTAATGATCTTTTTAATATTAAATTATTTTTTATTTGGTATAAAAAATAAAATTGCTGGCCATAAAATGTATACGGTTAGGTACTTGATGAAAATGTAGTGTTGCTTGATCAACGGTTAAGCAAGAAGGAACATCCAAGTTGAATGTGTAGGTTCAACCATAGACAAATAGGTAAGGTACACAATTAATAGAAACTGTTTATGCCCCAGTCGCCCCAAAACTAGAGTCTATAATGGCTGATGAATTAATAAATTTTCCAACACAACTAAGCTGGAACTTGACTCCAGAATTCTAGAGTTAGGAATGAAGTTCCTTAATCACTGAGTTATCAAAGGTTTGATGCCTTTAACATACCTAAAATGAAGCCAGCTTAAACCAAAATATAGAAGATCAGACCAAAAGATCTCGCCAACATATGTTAACACTTTCAAGGTTTATTTTTCGGTTCAGGAATGAGTAATCTTTACAACTAAAAACTGATAAATTATTTGGCACATTTAGTAGTATTTTATTTCTCAATCTATTGGTATTTCTATTTGTTATTCTTTACTAAACCCTATTAATTTTTTTTAACAAAGTAAAAGGATTTTGTTTATGTTATTTTTAGTATTATTATAATTTTTTATTTATTATTATTTTTTTGGGGTGTTCATTCTTCTATGTAAAGAAATAACAAATTACAGAATAAATCAATTAGCACATAAAATCGTTAAGAGAGGATAACTTAAATAAAATAAATATAATCAGTGGACTAAAATAATGATTATTTCTGAAAATGCTAGTCACTCGAAAAGTAAATGATACAATATCAAGAAAATATTCAATTATAAAATAACTGAATTCATGAAAATTAAAACATTTGATATAACAAATATCGTATTACAAAATCAAATCCTCTGCAATGCTGAAGGTAGGAAGGTCTAATTTAAAAATAAAATTATTCCCGTGAGGCATCATCTCTCAGTATTTTTCAATTTACTGCACGTCAATCAGGAAAATGTTTTTAAGTTATGATAAAATAAGCTTGTCTCGAAGCGCATTCTACATCGGTGTATTTGTGAGAAAATATGTTAAATATTGAAACATTAAACAGAAAATTAAAACTTAAACAATCTTTTAAGCGAGAGTTGCCCTTTTCAACACGTGACAATATGTACGATACCTAGATTATTAATATTACTTGAAATTAGCAATTGCAGAAAATGCAATAGGCGTCGTGCATAAAGTAGTAAAGAAGAAATTCTTAAAGCTCATTCTGCGGCGTGCCTTTCCTCCGACTTCATTTAGCTCCATCGAGGTAACGGCTCCAGACCGTCAACAATTGCTTGATTTTACATTTCTTCATTCACTGAATCGCTGCCTTCCTTCTGACTTTTCATTCAAGGCCGAACTTTTCTCCACGCTTTCATCTGCTGTTAAATGTTATTAGTACTTTAGAACCTTTTTCAAAAGATACAATTATATGTTTCCGTTATTTTAACTCACTCATTGTTATTTAACAGATCATAACTGGGCAAATGAAAGATAAAAAATGGCAAGAAAAGGTAACTTCCAACACTTATTTTTTTAATTTCCAGAATCCTTTCTACCACGAAATTGAATTCTAGAAGAGCCATAAATTCATAGAAGATTTTACTCATAAAAAATACGAATAAAACTAGCGAAGTCTCACCCTAACACATAGCTCGCTTCATCATCAGCCATTGTTAACACTTGTAAAAGTTTTAAAATAGAAGTTCTCGAAGCCATCTGTTGGGTTAACTGGATTCAATGGGTTAGGAGCTCAACAACTAATGGATTTGAATATTTATGAACTTTAGTATAAAAGTGAAGGAATATTATTTGAACCTAATCAGCAGCATATGGTATACCCAAACGATTTATATATTAGGATCTGCATTGTAACAAGCCAATGTATATAGGCAAGACCAAGGAATAAATAAATCAGTTACTCCCTCATGGAGGAGGTTAGGGGCTGTTCCTATACAACTGTCTTATTAAACTTTTTATGCCACTTTACGTCGAAGTTACATTCTGGTCCTGGCTGAGGTCATTCAATCATTAAGTAGTTACCTCACCCTTCTCTTGGATAGAAAAAAAGAAACTAGAGGTTGTAGGTTAATTTTTTTTTTTCAATTAACCTCGGAAGGCATAATGAAGTGAGCCTTAGTCTGGTTATTCTAAAGTTTCTAGATTGTTAAAGAAGTTAATTATTGTTATTTTTATGATTGAAAAAATAAATAAAACCTACATAACCAATGTGAATAATAGACATGGAACTTTTAACTGCATGTTTTTTTGGGGGGTATTTTGTTTTGCGGTAAACGATATTTTGCGATTTTAAAATGATAAACGTTATCACGGCACGGTAATAGTATCCAGAATATTTTTGTCCTTTAAATAGTTTTGGGATATTAGAAAAAGAAAAAAAAAGTTGGCTTGAACACACATTAATTAGTTTAATCGCCACAAAAATTCATAAAGGAGGGGAGTTTTTATCGAATGACAATATCGGTTTAGAACCTAGTCATGAAACAATTTTGATAATAAACATTTCTAAATATCATTTTTAAAATATATATATATATATATATATATATATATATATATATATATATATATATATATATATATATATATATAATAAAATTGAAAATATTTTAAATTATAAAATATTTAAATACACTAGTACAGCCCTGATAACTAAAAAACAGGTTGTAACTTTCATATTATCACTCTATATACTATCTGAATATAGTAGTCTAGGTAGGCTTGTTGCTCGACATGGGTTCTATGATCTAGTATCTTAGAAATTGCCTGTTGCAGAAACCAAATGTGCCTACCACCATCAAAGGTCCTAAAGGAACACGTTATTTCCTTCGTCGATGTAATAGGTAAAAGGTCTATTTAGACGGCATCCTTCGAACACATACGGAAGGTCCAGTAGTTAAAAAGATTTGGCAATATGAGGTTATATTTTAACGTGAAAGCAGATATTATCATTGTTGTAAATTTTAGGTAAATTGTCTATTTGACTTCGAACAAGTACAATTTTTTTAAAGTATTAGATTTGTAACGAATAAGAAACTATTTTTAATGCAGCCCGAACACCGACTTTAGTTTTGCTTCCCTACCTGCACGGGGTAACCATACCCAGTCAGAACACAAGCTAGTGACAAGAATATGTAACGATATCACTTAGCCCAGCAGCAATGCTCATTCCCGTGGCTTCCGAAAACATTTCCTTTAAACGAAAGGAACCAACCCAGGCAAAAGAAAAGACAGTAAGGTAAATGCTCTAACAAGTGCAAGATGAAGTTTCCTTCCTACGCACCAAATGGACAAAGAGGAAAACCAGTCGTCTTAAATTTAACAGTAATAAGATAAAAGGAGATAAAACAACCAATTTACACGAGCGGGAAACCAGTTATCTTCTTACAAGCCTTTCAGTTACGCAGTGGAAGCTTTAAGCAAACACAAAGTCAATAAGAAAATTAGTTAATCTTGGTTGGTTGTGCTCAGATTAAGACTACCAATCTCAATTTCATCCCTTATCTCCTGGTAAAATGGTTGCCTTTGAAACCCTTTCCAGCTAATGGTCAGACCTAACTCGAATCATTATTCCATTGATCCGACGGAAGCCATCTCGGTTCGGGATAAGACTTCAACTTAAGTTAGGATATTTTTTTTTTTTAAATATAAAACTATGTTAAGCTGATTACGAAAAAGGGTATGCGTTTACGGCAGGCTGATTTGCTTATTACTTATGAAATACTTACTAAAACGCAATTCAACGCAGAATAACTTTTTCTTACCTAAAACAAACAAACAAAAAATATAAATATTCTCCAAATAAATTATAAATAAAACATTTATATAAAAAATATCTTTTTAATTTTCAACAATTTTCAACAATTAATCAAGCAACAACCTATTGGTAGCAATCCCAAGATAGTTAAAGTAGTAGTATACGAGGTTAGTTGAAGATTTCATAAAATATCTTGACTTTAAGGATTGCATACGAAATAGGCTGTATGGTTTGGTAGATCCCAAAAGCTCAGCTCTGCATGTCCAAACAGGATCAATACAATCGTGCGAATAAATTTCCAAGGATTGTTTATTATAAGAGTTCACGGATGTAAACAAAATCTTTAACAATGTACAGAAAAGGAAAGGAACCAGTATTCAGTACAATTCCATCGATGTAAGGTCCAAAAATATCTTCTAACGAACTGCCAACATTTCTCCACATTCCAATCCCATCAGCCGAAATCAAGCGGTCATCAGAGGAATTTCTACGAATTGACTTTTACCGTAATTCCATTATTACGAGGCTAAGCGGGATATTGAAATGAATATATTGTTCCTCCGCAATATATTCCAGAAAATAATGGAGAAAATTAACAAACAGGGTTCTTGGTTCAACTTTAATAGTATGAATTTTCAAGAAGATTAGAAAAAAGTTTTTATCATAACAAGAATTCCAATAGAAGTGGCAATTAATTCATCAGTCCTAATTGTATTGATCCTTCAATACCATCATGCCTACCTTAAGTCATTATTATCAATGCGTTACGGATCATTGGAGATTTTATAACAGATTTCGAATTAGAGAGACCTGATATTTGGTACATTGAAAAAATAGGTAACTTAATACAAAAAATAAATAAATTCATACGAATAAAGGTAAATTTTGTGGGATGGATTAGATCTTTTACAGGTTTTTAAATTGATAATTTCCTCAGAAAGTATTGAAAATTGATCTTAAACATAATAAGAGGATCAGAAAAAATTAAGATAAGTTAAAAGGAAAGTTTCTTTAGTTTTTATCAGACTTTCAAATATAGACATTTCTTCATGGAAAAAAAAAAAAAAAAAAAAAAAAAAAAAAAAAAAATGAAATGATGAAACAGTATGATCAATATATTTTCAGTTGAATTTCGCGCTCAGGTAACTCAGTAACAAAGATAAACATTTGCTCTTCGTGAAGAATATATAGACAACAACCAAGGAACATGGTGATTTTAAATAGAAGTTTCAGATTGTTGCATATTGTTGTAGTAAAAAAAAAAAATCTTATATAAAAACAAGTATTAACGTTGTTTAAGTCCCATCTGTTTTTAATTCTAATTTAGTAATAGTAAATTACTTATCGAACCCCCTTCTCCTCTTTTTAAAAGATATTTATTTCTTGAGCTGAGGTTTTAAAACATTTTTTTTTTTTTCAAAATTTTCATACTAAACTAAAAATTTCTAATGACAATACTGAGAGGTTTGTTGCTTTTGTAAGTTTTTTTTTTATTTAATTTAAATATTATTCATTTTATTATGTGTATACAATAGCAATTATATTTACACACTTTATGATTTGGATATGTATCTCTGATATTAATTCATTTATTAAAAAAATAATAAGTGATGAATTGTTCATAAGGGCGAAAACCCTCTGCATAGTTTAGCTTAATATGAATACCTACTAAAGATTCACAATAAAAATTAGATTTCTCAAAAGCGTAAGAAACATGAATTAAAAGAAAAGTCCTATATGATCAGAGCTAAGTTTAGGTCCACTCTGGTTTTAACCGGTATTAGTCTCTGTTTTCTTGCATATGGTAGTACATTCCTTTTCTTCATCAAAAATGTAGTAAGTATCCATCTCTTTGATCTTGTTGAGAAAACAAATTTTCAGAGAAGTGTGGCCCTAATACCTAAAAACATGTAAAACGTATTTCGACAACAAAGCTAATGAAAAAAGTTACAAAAAAAAAAAAAAAAAAAAGCTGACAGGTGGATAAAAGACTGGATGTCCGTAAAGCGGGCGTCAACTCGTCGAGCCTCGGCCCCAATTTAAACTTGCACTTAATTCGCATTAAAAATACACAACTGAATCGTCCCAAGTTTAACTGGAACACACAACTTGTAAACGGAGTTTAACTTGGCGCACTTTTAACTTTCCTACCTACCCCCCTCCCCTCCATTAGAAGATTTTAGAGTTTAGAAACAGATTAAAATGTCAGGATGACGCAGGAGATTCTTTACCGCAGGAGAAAGTGACGCATAAAGAAAACATGTAGAAAACTACTGTTATCACTCCAAAATAGAGTTTTGATACCAATCCAAACAATTAGTCAATTTGTAGCAACTTAAAATTAGCAAAGAGTCATCCAAGATCAGCACAATTTTTTTTTTTTTTTAACTAAAGGAATAATAATAATTAAACATAATTTCAGATAGTCTCATAATGACTTCAGATAAGCCAACTCTCAATAGCTGTAATTATGGGAGATTTTTATCGAGTTTTGAATCGATGTTACTACCGTCAACGTCTAATATTGCTTTAACCAAAACCAGAACTGGATTCTAATAACGTAGTTAACGAATGAGTAGAACATCTTGTTAAAATTGGCAAATTTTGACATGGATGTCTTTTGGCAAGGGGTCTTGTTTACAACGGTTTTTCGCCCGCTAAAATCATTTAACAAGGTTTACCTTTGTTGATGTTGTTCGGATCGATAATAAGCTGTAGTTTTCTAATCAGTAATTTTATGGAGAATATTTGTTGTTATATAACATTTGCCAGGAGGACCTACCGTTTGGGGGCTCTATTCGATTATAGATAGACATCTCCATATTGTTTTCCCAGTCATGGAGAAATTGATTTTCTTTATTGGGTAAAAGTTACTAAGTCGATAAAGTGATTTGATTTTATGAAACACAGCAGAGCTTTGTTTCTAGGGTTACTCTACTTATGTTTCTCCCTTCTATCCATTTTGCTTTATTTATCTAAAACATAATCCGCTAGATAACGACTCGTTAGTAAAAAACAGAAGAAAAAATACAAGATAAACAAAAACTTGTAGCTACACCTACAGGCTGATATAAAGCAATAAAAGAAGCGCATCAAACATATTCCAATGGAAGCAATGATCGGCCTTTATCGCAGCGGACTCTTTATTTTGCTGTGTTTGTAACTGTTATGTAATATTTATATTCCTGAAGAAAATTAAATTTAACGGACTCATGAAAGTTTAAATTGGAACTACAATACAAGTTTTCAGATCTGCTGAGGTATGTAAAAAAATTAATTGAAGTAAATTAAAGGGTTCACAATGCGGATATCGGGTAGGAGCTAGGGAGGGAGTGGTGCAAACACTAATAATCCTCACGGCTAACATTTAACTACAGCTTCGATGATCAACGCACACAGCTGCAAGCCCCTCTCTTCGGTCCTTTTACCCAACTGCTATAAATCCTGTGGAAATCGTGTAACTTAACCCGTAGAGAACTACCAAATACATACATAAATATAGAAAAAAATCTAAGAAATCTATTTTTTTTAAATTTTACGTTTGCTATAAAACCGAATGGTTTAACGATAGTCCAGTAAAATAAGGCCCCCCCAAAGGGCAGTTTTCAAGAAAAAACTGCGGAACTTTTATTCTCAACGGATCTTAATTTTTTTTGGGGTGCTGAATCCGAATCTGAAGTTTGCTACCACGGCAACCATCGGCTTCATATTCAAAATCGCAAAAAAAACGTTATTTTTTTTTTTTTTTAATCTATAACACGATAACGAAAGTCTTCAAATATTAATTGTAGCTGGAACTAATACCTTCATAATGAAAAAAAAAATCCAAAATCGGACTTTTGTCTGTAATTTTCGCGAAGTTACGCTATTGGAAAAAAATGGAGAAATTGGCCAACTTGCCGTCAGTCCCACAGCTCCGCAAAACACGTTTGTCGTACTCTTTTGGCTATAACTCTGAAACTATTTGTCCGATACAACATTACTTTTTTTCATCTTAAAGCTGATTAAATTTACTATAAGAATCTATAAAAGAAGTTTTAATCAAATCCCGTAAAATGTACATGCCAGCCCGCTAAAAAAAACGTACTGTTATAAAATCCAAGTGTGTTTTGGCACATTTGTCGCTCTAACTCCTCAAATATTTCTTCGATCCCAAATTTCTTTTTTCTATTTCAAAGCTGATTAAATTCGCTATCAGATGCTATATATGTAAATTATATTAAATCCTGTAAATCAGCCAAGCTAAATGTGTACGAGTATGTTTTGGCAAAATATGTAAATTATGACATGTTCAGTAGACTGGTGTGGGTATTTCACGGTGTTAATTATAAATTACATATATAGGATCTAATTGTAAATTTAACCAGCTTTTAGATACAAATATTAAATTTTAAATCGGACAAATGGTTTTGGAGTTATAGCGAATAATGTGCCAAAAAAAAACATGTAATTTACAAAAGTAAGTGGTTTTCAGCGTGATAGCTTGTGCATTTCAAGAATTTTGATTTAAATTATGATGTGTAAATTTAACCACCTTTCAGATTAAAAAAAAACATTTTGAATCGGACAAATACTTTCGGAGTTATAATGATAAATGTGTCGAAAAACATGGATTTAACAACAGTACGGGTTTTTAGGCGTCTGGGATATTGTATTATAAGAGGTATTATAACTCCGAAAGTATTTGTCCATTTTTTCCCAATAACGTAACTTCGCGAAAAATAGTCCGATTTCGGATTTCTTTTTTTTTCATTATGTAGTTATTAGTTCCAGCTACAATTAATATTTGAAGACTTTCTTCGTAAAAAGCTTCGTTATCGTGTTATAGATAAAAATAACGTTTTTTTTTAGGCGTTTTTTTGCGATTTTGAATATGAAGCCGATGCTTGCCGTGGTAGCAAACTTCAGATTCAGATTCAGCACCCCAAAACATTAAGATCCGTTGAGAATAAAAGTTCCGCAGTTTTTTCTTTGGCAAACCCTTATTTTACTGGACTACGACATGGAACCACTACTCCAATCCTGCCCCACCCAAAATACATTTTTTTCGATTGTGACCTTTCGATGTTATCGTCGCGAGAGGAAAGGTATTTTCCTTCATTTAAGTTACCTTATTTTACACTTTATTTTAGAGAAGTAAAAATAAGAGAACATCTAAATAGAAAACTCTAAATCCATGTTGAAAGTAATGTCAACTTCTGTTAAACTTTCTGACATTTGGGAACAGGAAATGAGAATATATGGATAAGAAGCCAGTGCCACTACAACCCATGTAGAGTTTGGGGCTGAGTACTTGAGTAAGGTTGTACAGTAACTGGACCAAGGGCTGTGAAGGGAGGAACTTTTTCTGAAATCACCCCACTATAAAGAGGCTAAGTGCACCCAAGGAGGCTCTTCCGACCTCGAAGTCGATCCACAGATGAAATAACAGAATATAAATTTTCTGCCTTCAACCGGTCTCGAATTCGGGCCCTTGGAGCATTCAAGTCGAGTGTCTTACCCACTGAGCTGCAGCGCCTCCCGAATATGTGAATATAGGAGACACTAAATCCATGTCGAAACTGATACTATATTATTCTGTAATACCTTCTTATATGAAAAGAGGTAATAAGAAAATAATAAGATAACACACTGAAAAAAAAACCCACTTTGGAACTGTAGAATTGTAAGATAATAGATCAGGTTATAGGTAAGAGCTATCGATGAATATAAAACACGAAGCGAAACAGCGCAATCGATGCGTCCTTCCAGCGTACTACATACAACCCCTTGGGTTAGATGAATTTGGTAAAACAATGGTTCGATGGCCGAGCGAGAATACTAGATATTCTAGATACCCCTTTCCTCCCTTTCTCCACAACAAAATGGTACTCGAAATAAGCCAGGATTTTCAAGTCGACAAGTTGAAGGACTGTGTGTCTGGACTGTACACATACAGTCCTCCAATATGTACTTCATTTATTTCCTAGAATTCTTCGTGAGGTACCGTGCTATCTTGTGAATATAATTTTAAGAAGGTTGTGAATAAATTAAAGTTTATAAACACGGCTCTCCTCCTAATTTCGCTAGTGGATGTTGCCCTTAGTTAAGGGATAGGGATCCCTATTAGGGGATACCTCGTAACCCCTGACCCCTGTTCAATGTACCGTTTTAAATTTTAATTGGCTGCCCACGGAATTTCTTCAAAAGGGGGTGGAGTTTCAAGTCCTTATAACTGATTAACGTCTCGTGACACACAAAAGGTAAACCTCCTGCAAGTGAAGTGAGTGGGTGGGTAATTATCAATAAACGAAAAATTAAGCGTGATATTAAATTTATCTATTTATTACTTAAGGCAAGTAATTATATATATATGTATGTACATATATCATTTTTATTGACGGATATATAAAAATCTCAAATCCCTAGTGAGTTGCCCAAAGAGATGGGCCTCTTAAAAAAAAAAAAAAAAAAAAAAAAAAAAAAAAAAAAGCTTTTATCACGTTATGTTGTAGTAATAAGACATAATCATAATAAAAAAAAAATTATTTATCAGTGAAAAAAAAAAAGTTCAAATCGTAAATCGTAATTTCCTTGCCATTCATGAGTTATCCCCCCCACAAAAAAAAAAAAAAATTTATATTCCTGAATCATCTATTTATTTTTTGAATTAGTTAACCTTAATAATTTAATATAAAAGAGTAAACTAACAAAATTAAATTATTTTCTTTATTTGTATGAACATTAGGCAATCTACAACACAAATTGTAAAAAAGGTTTACTATATTCAATAAAAAAAAAATAATTCTTTTATTAAAATAACAATTTTCTAAAACGCCTTAAAAAGTAGGTAGCCTATGACACACCACATTTAAAGTGGCTAACGGAAATTCTTACGTTACGAATCTGTATTAGTCATTCGATTCATTCATCTTACGAGGTTAGTTTTGAATGAATGCTATTGAAGTATGAATGGTTGCTCATCTATTAATGAGTCATCGATTTCATCAGTTAACGAATCCAGCTATAAATAAACCGTAAGGCAAAGTCAAAATTGGAAATTGTTCATTCATGGAAACGCTTTTATCATTCATTCGGATTCCGAGAAGAATGTTTTTATTTTAAACAAGAAAACAGATGTAAAAAAGATTTAATTTCTGTAATGGGGGCAGCAATATACCTTATATATGCATTATATCAACTTGTATGCTATTCAAATAAAGTCATACTCAGATATCAACATATAAACAGTCCTAGACAGATCAATCCACCCAAATACTTTAATTTAACACTTTATTTGATTGCAGTTTACAGTGATTTTTATTATAAAAATATAAATAAATTGTTTCATTTTATAATTGACACAAATGCTAAAATGGATGACAGATACAATTCAGCAACACTTATTCAGAAGGGCAAACTTTCTAAACATACGGATTCCCCAGAGAATGAATCATGCTCTTGCGTAACGCTTTTAAATTACGTTTGACTACGTTATCAGCTAAACATTTGACGTTATTCGAGATAAGGAATGCTACGGGGGAGATGTTTAGTTATTGCACATTTAATAAAATATAAAATTTTATCAATATAACAAAAGGAAGATTTAACATCCATAATTCCCTAGGATATTAAAAAAATAAATAAATAAAAATTAATATAGCTATAGATCCTTTTTTTCTTTTTTGTATTTAATACAATTTTAATGCTGCTGATAAAAATACAATATTGGTAGAATTAAAAAATATATCAGATTTATATATTATTTATACATTTTTATTGTTATTAATATTCATTAATTAATATTTTTTATCATATTAGTATTATGATGATACTAATATCCATAATCATCAGATAATTATAAAAATTAACACCTTATGTATACTGGATGCCGGTGCTAAATTGATAAAAATAAATCTATACAGTTTTAAAGTAATACATTAACTTAACCAAGAACGGCAACGAACTCAGTATTCAGTAAATTTTGCTAGGTTATGTATTTAATGAGACTAGATAATTTCTAGATGTGCATCTGTTTTAGAAAAAAGAAAGAAAAATTATATATTGCGGAACTGTACTATTTTTAGAATTCGTATCACCCCAGATAATAAACATGAGATATATAATAATATACAATGATAATCACAATTAAACATAACCGAAAGGCTATATATTTTTAATTGATTTTTTCTTAATTTTAATAATTTCTATTGTATGACTGTATTTTTTTCTATTTAATTTTTACTTACTTATTCCCATTAAACATATGTAATATTTATATCATAAAGCAGTTAGGAATTTCAATAAAAAAGAAATCCGTTTCGATACACTAAAAAAAAAAAAAAAAAAAAAAAAAAAAAAAATGTTTCAAACGAAATCAATTTTCATAAACTGTAAATTATAATTAAAAAAAAAAAATGAAATTTATATTCTCACTGTCCTAAAATGTAGCAAATCTAATAGAATAGAATAAAATCATTGTATAAAAAAAAACAAAAAAAACAATAAATGTTCATAATAATAAGTTGTAGTAATATGTCATTCATAGTCGGTTGATATAGATTGCGAATCATAAGACATTAGTGAATTTAATTTATTGAATAATTAACACAATGTTATTTTAGAATAATTAACTTTTATTTTACATAAAAATTAACTTATTTTTCATTCGTTATTCCAGGCCCATTATTTACAGGTGATTCAAAACGTAACCGTTATCTTAGCGAAGGATTCCCATAAGGAATAATTGGGGGAAACTGTTTTGATTGTATTAAAAATTAAGATGAGTAAATTTATATTTTAGGGAATATATATCAATGATTGTTAAGGGACTTAGCGGAGGAGAAATGAAAATAGAAATCACATACCTCGTTTCCTATGATCCATTGTAATCCTGCTGTACACGACCAAGGACCAGAAACGACTGAGTACCGGGACCTGAGATGACTCACTCCATTCACTCTCCTCGAGTCAATGACTGTACAGTTACCGAGTATTATCACCACTCGACTCCAACAGCTGATTCATCTCGGACATTTCCTCTTTCTGTTCTAACCATATTAGGTTGTAAAATATAAGTGAAACAGAATTTTATTTCATGATCGTAACGTGATTTTAAGCCTGGTAGGGGTCACAATAAAGGACCAAAAAGTCGGCACAACAAAAAGAATTTCCAACCAAATTTAACATTTTTTTTGCGGTATTCTAACCAAATGATGGGTTGCCAGGCCAAGCAGCTCGCAGCACATTACCTCATTTCCCGTCCTCAGACGTCAGTTTGTTTTGTTGTATTTCGATACTGATAGAAATATTTTTTACTTGGTATCAAAACATTAAAAAGCACAAAGCAGTTTACTTTAAAAACAGTGAACTCATTTTTTATGATACTCTAGATTCAGAGTGACGGATATCAAACTTCAAGCATATCTGTAATAATTGAAAATCCAGGCAGTCAATCCCAACTATATCCGATATCAATGAATTACTTCAATAATTATATTATTATTGCTAAATTTGTCAATTTTAATCATTTGTCTGTCTAAAAAATTGCTTTTTATTTTTGTCTCATATAGCTATATAATATAAGAGGACAGTAAGTAGATGTGTAAATATATTCAGCTATTTGTAAATATTTTGTCTTATTAACTTTCAAATAGTTAATTTTTTTTCTTCTATATATATCTTTTTCTTCACTATATTTATTTTATTTCATAGATTTCTTTTTTATATTTTTTTATCTTACTGAATTCAGTTGTTAGCATATTAGTATTATTTTTTCTTTTCTCATGTATATATTCATAATAAAGTTCTATTTTAAAATAGATCCATATATCATCTTTTATAAAAATATACAATAGTATTTTATGTTATAATTATTATTTCATATATTTATATATTTTTTTTAAATTTAATATATAATATTTTTTTCCTGTAAAAAATGTATGCTGTAATTACTGAAGCATTTAATTTGTAAATAACATGCCAGACAATGGTACTTTTAACTGTGCATTATTTTTATTCTTAGGAGACAGTAATTCCCAGAATATAGTTCATTTTTTCATTTTTATTTCATTTTTTTCATTTGTAAATTGTACATCAATTTGTTAAAAAGCCTAAGAACTCATAAATAAAGGACAAAATGTAAGGATGATATAATTGGAAACTAATAATATTGTTTTGTTTTTTATTCAATTCGTTTCGGTCTTCTGACGACCACCCCATATCAACAGTTTTTTGTGTTCACGCATTCTCTTTCGGTGAGCTTCCCTCATTTTTCAGTCCATAACCTGCCTGTTTTAATTTTGGGTTTTGGTTGAAAACTCTGTGCCTTTTCCAGTTTTATCTTCAAAAGACCACGTTTCATGATGTCCTCGTGTGAGATACCACATATTATTGATATTGTGCTATTAATATTACAATAATATTATGTTGTTAATAGTAATATAAACTACGACAGAAGCCGTTAACAAAAGTGACTGGATAAAAGTGATAAAGAATTAGAAATGAACATTTTGCGGTTGCTTTTATTAAATACGTGAAGAACAACCGTGGATTTGTAAGTACAGGGAAATCGGAAAAACATCACTGGGGCGACCCGGCCTTACAGAAGGAATACTTTTCTTGCAAAAACATAATTACCGTGTCAAAGCGAAATATATTTTGAAAAGCGTGTAAATATTCCAATATTAAGAATCCCAATATCCTAGTTAAACAGATCCGCTACTTAGATTTCCATCTGGACAACTTTACGATCATTAAACTTCCAGCTAATGATTAAACTATTAGGAATTTATGAAATATTTGTCACTATTAGGTTGATTAGAAGACTAGATTCAGAGGACATTCATCTTGAATCCTAAAAACTTACGAAACTTGTGAAATTTGATAAACAAATTATATTATCAGGATTGATAAATTATTTGCGAAAATATAAATTCACGCATAATATAAATAAATTAATTTACTATTTATATATGAACTAAAATGAGATTATGGTTTAGTCGTAATAAACAAAAAACTCATTAAAAAAATAATCATAAAGACATACAGTAATAAGACTCAGAATTTTAATTTCGTTATCCATTTAAATGAAAATAAACATAAATTTAAAGAAAATTCGGGAGTGAAACTAAACATCATGTAGAAAATAGTTTGAAATAAATATTTAGACTAGAATAGAAAAAATAAACTCGTTTAAAACTAAGATTTAAATTAAATTACAGATAAATATTTTCAATAGTCCCATTTAAAATTTGTTTCCGTAGGAACAGAAAAAAAAAAACTGACCGACCATAGGGAAAACCAAAACAGTAAAATATTTTCTTCTCGGAAGTTCATCGTTCCTTTACTTGAATAACAATAGATGACAAATTGATTAATTAAAATTACAATATTAAATGGAAAATAAAAAATAAAAAATTGGTAAAAATCACTGTTTCTTTTTATCTGATTTATTAGAATTTATGGATTTAGACCGAAAAGCATTCTATTAAGGAGTTGAAGTTGAAGAAAAAGACGAGATTGAGATACGAGTATATTTCTCACTGAAGTTTTACGGTATCCGATAAAAAAAAGGTACATAGGAGTGCAAGTCTTGATTTTCAAACTGTTTATAACTTAAAACTTAAAGTTAAATACGCATTAACTCGATTATAACAGAATCAGGATTATTCTAGAAAACCTGGAAAATGACTTTTTATTTACAAAACTAAAAATCCAATTAGAACTATATAAATGATTTTTTTTTGTTTTTGTAACAATCGCAAAGATTTTGAAAGTTATTTTTTAGTTTTCCAACATCGCAATAACCCTGCAAAGGGTTCATAAATTTCTACGCGCTCCATATCTCGACATAACTCGAATTAAAATGAATTATTAGTTATTTTTACAGTTTTAAAAATTAAACATACAAGTACTCTAAATTTTTTTTTTTTTTATTTACAATTTATTGAAATTTACAACTGTACAAAAATACATTAAGTAAATGTGTTAAAAACGCTTACAATAACAGGGTAAAACTTGAAAGTAACTATTCATTAGTAGCACTTTAATAAAAATCTACACAAGAAGATCTCTAGGCCATCTTCTTTTCAGACGCCTCGGAGGATTATCGGGAATCGAGAGGGAAGCAAGTTGAGAAACTAGTGGTTATGGAGCTTACTATGAAAGGATTGGTATCTGGTTTGGGCTAAATCAGCAACATATGGAACATTAAGATCTTTATGGATAAGTTTATTGGTGACAAAATAAGGAGCATTGAGGATTTTTCGAAGGATTTTGGATTGTAAGGATTGGATACGGGATGAATTGGATGGTTTAGTAGAGCCCCAAAGCTCAACTCTAAATTTAAAATTTATAATAAAGAGATCTCCAGCAGCTTGACCTACTTGGAGTTGTATCCACATCAAAACTTCTCGAAAAACTTGGTGCCTAAAAAAAGAATTAAATCAAGGATGATCCTAATTGCCTCGAAAATTATCCATGACCACTATGCCGAATGTGATGTTTATTTTTTTCTAAAACTCTTTTTATCCCTCATAAACTCTATATTCACTGGTTTCTAATCATGCTTCCAAGATCTAAGATCAGAAAGATAAACACATTCTGAAACATAATGCCCTTTGAAGTGGAGACAATGTAAGCTGTAAAGCAGAAAGTTGCAACCTTTAACTTAAAACTTACCTTGCTTATAATTAGTGTGACTTTTAAAAGTAAAATATTAAAGGTAAAATTTTTTTATCCACAGATGGAAAGTCATTATACAATACAATACAAACTAATAATCAAACATTTATAAGGCTGGCTTTAAAATTTTATTAATTAGGAAAATTGAAAGAAATTAAATTTTAAAATATTTGTTGAGCTTATTCTTTACATATTATATCTTAAAAATATGATTTTTTTCATTCAACCCTCGGAAGTTTTTCGGGATTCGAATGGGAAACCAGTTGATATAGTGGTGGTTAAGGAGTTACTTATAAATGATCATTATGGATAAGATAATGGCTGAAGTATGGCTGACCGCGGACTAACGGAGGTGGAAGCGATGGTCAGAGAAGAGTGGAGGAGTGGAGGACCGACTGAGGGAGGAGTTAGGCTAAAGAAGAATTTTCAATTGTAAGGATTGGATATGAGATAAATCGGATGGTTTTAAGGATGGTAACTCAAAGCTCAATTCCCCATGTCAAAGTAGGTATTAATTTAGTCGTGTAAATGTGTATTTTGTAAAAAAATAAAAAATATATATACATATAAGATTATAATCAATTGTTATTTAGTAAAGAAGTTGCGAAGAAAGCAGACATCAATATCACTGAGAAAAGTTTTTTAATTAAAAATTAAAAACATAGAAAACGTATATAGACCAGTATTTGTTTAATCTGACTTCATTTACTTTTTAAAAAGAAATGTCATCCAATAAAATTATTCAATTTTTTCAATTTCACAAAACGAACATCATTTCCTTAAACCATACAAGAGTCCATTTCATTAATTGCATTTCCCCTTCCTTTCAGATAACACATCTCTTATCGATTTTGTTTCAACTCGTTTCCATATTCTAGGAAACATATAAGCCTCCCGCAATTGCAGGCCATGTAGGAGGTTTTGTGGGGAGGGAGAGGGGAAAAACATAGTTCCATGAAATGGACATTATCAAAGCTATTTATAAACCAGAATCACAGAACCACTATTATTCTGATACTAAAATAAACTAATATTGAAGAGAATAATTTTTAATTAAAAAAATGACATTTTTTAAGCGTATGTTCAGTTGTAAGAAGGCGGTTGCACTTGAGACACAATTAGTCGTTCCATCGAGTTATTAAATGTGTATTGCATATTTTATTGTTTATGGATTAACAAATAAGGGTAAAGACTCTATAATAATAATTAATAAAGGGAAGTAGGGAGTATTAAAATCTTACTCCAGCACTTGAAATAAAGATTTCTTCAAAAGTTCTCTCACACTTATTTTACATAAAAGCTTCATCTCCTATAACCCCTTGGGATCCGATACTTAATTCTATCGACCAAACGACCCTTAACAGCCAAATTACCTTCAACTAACTTTATAGTACTTAATTAAAATATCAATTAAGCATTATACATTATTAACACATTATAACTTAATACAGAAGAGCCCCACTAGATCATGGCTGAAGTATCAGCGGCATTATGACATAAATTAACATTGTTATTTTCTTTCAGTATTTAAAAATTTTAAATTATTTATCTTTGTCACAAACTTAATCCTATAGCATCTTTTAATAATAATAGGAACACTAGACTCAAAAGGCTAGTTTTTTTTAAACTTTCTGCAGGCCGAGTGTTAATGTATATTTTGTGATGTTACTTATATTTGTTTATTTATTTTTCTTTTCAAACTCGAAGAGAAAAAAAAAACTGCTCCTCGTTACCGACCACTAAAACTTTTACTAGACAAGCATTCAAAGCTCCCAATAAATTACACAAGAATTATTTACGTGACGACAAGTTTGACCAATTCGGACATAAGGAGTTGAGAGGCTCCACTAAACCTTCCAATTCTTCTCGTATCCAATCCTTACCATTCAAAATCCTTCGTAAAATCCTCAATCCTCATTATTATGTCACAAACAGGCTCACACATGAAGATCTTAATGTTTCATACGTTGCTGATTTGGCCCAAACCAGATACCTATTCTTTCATAGTAAACTCTATACCCACTCGAATCCACTAGTCTCAAAACTTACCTCCATTCCCGATAATCGTGCGATCTGTCTAAAAATAAGATGGACATGAGATCTTCCAACTACTGAAGTGCTACAAGTGAGGAGTAGTTCCTAACATGTTATTGATGTCCTTGTAATAATTTTAATTTAAATTTAGTAATATATAGTGCATACAGTTGTATATATCAATAAATGATTTTCTTTCAATAAATTTATAATTGAATATAATTTTCATGACAGAATAAATATTTCTTATTTATTTTCTTATTTTTATTTTAAACAAATGAATGAATTCATTACCATCCACATTACTCACTAACCTTGATTGAAACAGGGTGTAACATTTATTTAATAAAAATTAACAAAAAATAATGTTCTACTCCCAGTGAAACAGATCTGCTGCCGAGGACTCCATTAGGACAAAGGCCTTACATGGAATTCTCACAAAGTCAGGAACGATGCCAAACTCCTGTCGTTTCTGACTACTTCAACATTTAGAAGACAAACGTTCTAAGCTTCCAATTAATTACAAAAGACACATTTACATGACTAATTAGACCTGTTTGGAGGTACCGAATTGAGCTTTGAGTCTCAGCTAAACCATCCAGTTTTATCTCTTATACAATCTTCACAATTCTAAATTCTTCCTAAAATATCAAAGTTATTATGTCATAAATAGACAATCGTAAAAATTTTAAAGCCTCAAATTTCAATATATATTTTTATACATAACGGTGAAATCAAATAATCATGTTTTTTTTTTTTTTTTTTTTTTTTTTTGCAAGCTAGCATCCTCAAGTTTGTTCTACGCATTTTAGGATTAAACAAAGAATGTGATGGGTTCGCGATTAGAGCATGTATTGGCCATCCCTGGCCGATGTAAGCCTTTTGATGGTATCACTGTCTTCATAAACATGTCCAAACCTCCTCTTGCCTGGCATATGTGGCAGGAGGATTGTTTCATATGAGTAATACATTGATCACCAATCTATTCAGCAACATTTTTTTGTTTTATGTCTCTAACTTATTTCTGTAATTTTGTACCTTTTATTAGACAAAAAAAATTCCAAAGTGGAGAGACTACTTTCAACATTGTGTTATGTGTTATCGTTGGCTTTGTTATTTCGTGAATATGAACAATTAGTTTCATTTATATATATATATATATATATATATATATATATATATATATATATATATATATTTTTAACACTATTTTTGATTTATGCCAGTATTATATAATTAAAACTGATTATGATTTGATGATAACAAAAAGGATTATGGTTTATCAGGCACTAGTAAAATTAACACATCAAGAACAATAAAATTAAATTAACAAAAGTTTATTCTTTAATAAAGGAGTAACAAATGTAGATAATTAACATGTATTTTAAGGCATTTACTCCTCAACATATATTGTACAAACATGTAACATGTTTCGGGATCAAGGTCCCATCATCAGACTGAAACAGTATTCACAAATCACTATAATCATTCTCAAACATTAAAACAATACAATTCTAAATTCGATTAAGCTACATTATATTTCTTTATAAATTTACCTTCAAAACTATCACTTGGTGTTAAACACACCGTGTCATTTACATGGTCAATAAAATAAATCTTCTACTCTCCAGGGTAGAAGGGTCAATCCTAATCTTAACTATTGCTATAAGTTCTAAGTTGGCCAATCTTATATTATTAATTTGTTAATTATACCAGCATATATAGATCCTATTTCACCTGTGTCCGTTTTATAGTTCATTGCATTATTAATTGTTTTATTAATATATATGGCTTCTTTTATTTTTCTATTATATGTTTTGGTTTCGTGTTGCAAGATTTTAACGTTATCTTGTTATAAAAGTTTCTTTTTTTATTTTATTAGTATAAATTTTATCTGTCAATATTAAAGCAGTTTTTATATAGTTTTTGGTGGAGGGGGTGGCGGCTGTAAAAGTTTAATAATCTATTACTTGATACTTCTTTTTTTATCCATCTTGTGTTTATTCTATCATTGCTTTTAATTAGTAACATATTTAAATATTTAATTTTATTTTCACTCATGTTCTCTCTAGTAAATTCTATTTTTTTATTCATATTATTAAATTTATTAGATATTTCGTCCATTTCATTGTCGTTATTTGTTATAATTAATAAGCCATCAATATATTTCACGATTAATATTGGTTCATTAATATTTCTTCTTTAATACATTTCTCTATTAAATAATTTAATGTAATACCACTAATATTAACCCCCAAACTTGATCCCATTTATTTGCCAGTAATGTTCATTTTCATAAATAAAATAATTATTATTGAGACAAAACTTCATACCTTCAATATATAATTTTTTATTTTTGATTTTAGCGTGTTGTTTAATTTTTCCCCATTTATCCTCTATTATTTTAATTGTTATATCAAGTGGTATGTTAGTGTATAAGTTTTTCACGTCAAAGCTATTTATTACTATGTTGTTTTTGTATTTTATTTCATTTAATTTATTTTTCAATTCGATTGCATTTTTAATATCAAATTAACAAAAGTAATTAAATTAAAATTTAAGGTTACATACGCACTTCTGTTGATTAACTTCTAGTAATTTTGACATTTTACATTTTGTTTTCCAGTGACATTTTATTCCATGTTTTGTTTGGTAACGACCATTGCTCCTTGAAAACTAAATCAAGTTTACGTTAATAAATAGTTTGTAAGTTGTTTAAGAGCTTTATTTTTATAAAAGCTATAAACATTATTAAAAATATTTGTATTTTTATTATTTGTGTTTTATCAAAAAAATTGGTGATGAAGTGAGCCCAATTAGCGGATTTATGGAAGCATTTTGTTGAAAATCGAAGCTTTTTTGAATCAGAACAAAAAGAAAAACTTTAAAACCATTTTAAAAAACTTAAATATGACAATTAAAAGGAAATAGTTAAAAGATGACAGAGAGATGAGATACTTGTGGATTTAGAATGCACTATGAAAGGGATAGATATCTGGGTGGGCTAAATCAGAAACGTTAAAATATTTGTGGATAAGTTTGTTTGTGAAAAAGTAAGTATTGAATATTCTTCTAAGGATTTTGGATTGTAAGGATCTGGCCAAATATGTCTAACTAGTGTCGTGTAACTGAATTCTTTGTAATTAATCGAAAGTTCTGAACATTTGTCTAGTAAATGTTGAAGTAGTAGAAAACTCTTGAAAATCATATATATTATTATAATACAATAATAATTACTAAAATTATCAATAATTTATATATTAAATTTCCAACATACAACAGTGAGGATTATCTATAATTTTCGATAAGATTGTTTATTGTTGATAAGATTTAGATATAATTTTACTCGGAAGCTTTATTATTCAGGGCCTAAAGTTATTAATCAACTTCCTATGTTCCATCATCATTATCGGGTCCTTAATGGAAGTCTAATACTAAATAGCCAACACAAATTAGGGTTCCCAAAACACTAAAAAGGATTGAAATATGAAAATAATACAAAAAATCAAGTAAATAAAAATAATATCCTTCGGTCCCTAAATTCAACAGAAAATTTCAATATTATAAGTTATAAGGCGTTACCAACGTTATAGGGTGCAATTAATAATTTCTTACTGTTCAGAATCAATGAACAATAAAAATAATTTTAGATAAACTATTATTAAGCTGAAAACTAAAAGTATTTATGATATTGCATAACGCCAAGTAAAATCATCTTCAGAAGCCTATGAGACTTATCGGCAATGGAACGGAAATGAATTAGTATCGAGTTTATTAGTGAATTTAGTTTAAAAAAAAAACAAAAAAACAAAACAATAAGGTCATTTATGTTCAAGAATATTCAATTGTGACAAAATGTCAATTAGAACTTTGATTTTAGATTATAAGAACGTTAATGAATGTTACAGCATATATAATAAAGTTTATATAATAAGTATATTATATGAAATGCTTGTAGATGATGAAAAAGAAAACTTATGGATGGCAGTTGGGACTCAAGACGATGCAAAGCTGTTGTTGCTGCCGGTTGGCATGCAATCTGTGATAAAGGGCATCTCCTCGGCTCGGAGGTCAGCAGCGAAGAATATAACAATAATAATAATAACACATACAGTATTCCGTAACCTATGCATCTAAAACTTAGACAAAGGAAAGGGAAACAGGAATATATGGAGGAAGATCTTAAGTGAAGAAGAGAAAGCAAGAAGTCTATGACCGCCTTAAAGGTATGAATTAACCAAAAATGATTAAGTTTGGAAAACTCTGATGGTCAGAACAAGTTGAAAGAATAGATATGCCGAAGTTCCAGAATTAAAGAAATATTTTTGGCGACCGAACATCCTTCGACCTCTTTCCGACAGTAGTGGTTGTACTCTTATAAAAGTTAATAAATTGGTCCTTTTATTGTACAGGATACACTCTCCCTTCCAGTATAATACTTTAGTACGATTACTATATTTGCTGACGGCCAGAGAAGTCTTTCACCAAAAAGAAGAAGAGGGAGGCCTAATCTAAGTTGGGACGAAAGTGTGCGAACAGAATGCAAGATACCATTGATGGATTGTTCGCCATTAATGCATTTATGTATATATACCATATGGTAAATATATTACTGATTACTGTTTAATACCCTTGATTTTTTTTTCGGGGGAGGGGGGTTGGTTGACAAAATGGAAACAATTAAAAAAAAAAAAAAATAAATAAAACATATGAAAATTTACTGTCTGTTGTTTCAGACGTGGCTGAGACCCTCCTGGGGCATACTCAGCCTCTATAAAGTGGATACCCTGAATAGCAGAAAAACCTGGCAATTGAGCGTGATTTCTGCTAAATCTTTCCGTCGGAGAGTCTTGTTCTAGCCTTTGGTGAGTGCACATCGCGGTGTTTTCTGTGTTTGTTTGAAGTGGCGGCGCCCTTTCAAGCTTGTGAACAACAAGATTTTCTGAGAATTCACCGTGACTTAAAGGCTTCTATGGCAATTCTATATTACGTATAGAATATTTTGAGCTAACACGTATATTTTGAGCTCTGAGGTACGTGAGTATTTTTGAGCGGGTAAATGGCAAAATCGTCTATGAAAACCAAGATGAAACCACCCCCGCCCCAGCGGAGAGCAGTTTCGACCATCACACCCGAGTTATTAATCCTGGAACAACAATCTCGTCAACAACAACCTCTTGATCAAGGTGAGCCTTCATTTATTAAGTCTACAGTTTCAAAGTTCCCTTCGCCCCCGGTCGAGAGTGACCATGATGAAGGGTGGGAGTCAACCAGACAGCCATCTAAGCGAGCCAAGAAATCGCGTACAACAACCCTTCCCCAAGTACCGACCCACAATAGTTTTGACGCCTTACAGACAGACATGGACGAGGACCCAAACAATGAAGAAACAGAAATCAAACAAAAAATACCACCAATATTTCTCCTTAGTGACGAACCTTACAAACATATAGTAAAAGAAATACAGGAAAATGTTATCAATGAATTTTCAGTAAAACAGTGTAACCAAAAACTTAAAATAACCTTGACAACGACACATGATTTTAGATCATTAACAAAATACTATGACACACACCACAAAAAATACTACTCGTACGTGAACCCAGAGGAAAGGAACCTTTCCGTTATTATCCGAGGTGTTCCTTACTCCTTGACTAATGAAGAGATTCTTGAACTACTGACCCCCACTTACCCCGTTATTAAAGTCCTTAGGCTTAATAACAGAAACAGACAGCCGACCCCACTTTGTGCCGTAGAACTGGCTAACAATGAGGCGGGTAAGAATATCTTATCCCTGAGGTCACTGTTCCACACCATTGTAACGGTGGAACCCCGTAAAATTTCTACCCAGGTAGCCCAATGTGGCAGGTGCCTTAGGGTAGGCCACACTAAGAATTATTGCAGGCTGGACCCGCGATGTGGGAAGTGTTCTGAAGGCCACCTCACATCCAGCTGCACTAACAACCCACAGGTTATCACCTGCGTGAACTGTGGTGAAAATCACAGTCCGAGGTACAGAGGCTGTACTGCCTTCACACAATATAGAGCCAGGAATATGAACAAACCTCCGGCGATGAAACCTTCATACACACCCAAACAGACACACAAACCACCCACTCCCAACACAAACGTACAACACCTTACCACTCAACCTCTACAAAATACACAACATAAATTCACCAGTTCTTCTGCTCGATCCATACCACAAATGCAAACTATACCAGTGAATAATAATCCTCCTCGATCCGAAACCAGCACATATTCCCAGGATGAACCTATCACTGCTCCACGTTTCCGCATGCCCCCAAGAGTCTCCAACATGTTTCAGAGCAGATCAACTCATCATCAGCATACTACTCAGGCAACCAATCACGAAAATACAAGCGATCACGACAATCTAAACTTCGCAAACTTACTGACAAACTTCCTTAAACCACTAATACCACAAATTAAACAATTTTTCATGCAGTTAATTTCCCAGATGTTTATAAATGAACATGGAGAATATTAATAACTCACAGAATCATACACTAACACTACTCAACTGGAATGCTAACGGTGTTAAGAAACGCCAAAACACACTGATAGACTTTTTGGCGCGCTACAAAATAGACATAGCATTTATCACAGACACACACCTCAAGGCCGGCGACAGATTGCGAATTAGGAATTACACAATATACAGAACTGACACGGAGGATAGATTTGGAGGAGTAGCACTTCTTATTAGGAAAGATCTAGAGCAATCCGAGATAATCCTACCCCGACTTCAAAATTTAGACGCAGTAGCAGCTAGACTGAAACTAACAGATAATACTTTAAATATTGTTTCGGCCTACCAAAGACCAAGCAAACGACTGACAGACACAGATTTCGAACTGATATTTACTGGACAGCCAACACTATTACTCGGAGACCTCAACAGCAAACATACAGACTTTGGCTGCCGGACCCGAAATTCAAATGGGACCAAACTTCTAAAAATCACTGATAAACTTGGTCTCCAAATAAGTTCTCCAGAAGAGCCCACATTTTATCCAACCCAGTACGGCTACCGCCCAGACATATTAGACATAGGTCTCGTCAGCAACTTTCCCACTCCCATTCATCACACTCCTGTAACAGACTTGGATTCGGACCACCTCCCTGTGATCTGCTCTCTAGGCGCCCGAGCCCAACCACCACCCTCTCTTCCTCGGCTCATCACGGGAAAGGTGGACTGGAGGATCTTCGCCGAGGAGATGTGTTCGCTTCCCATCCCCTCACACTATTACACGACTGAAGACATAGACACAACCATATCCATACTCACACAACACATATACAATTCCATAAACACAGCCACTTCACATACGTACCCTCACACACACAAACAACACAAGACTCCACAGCACATACTTGACCTTATACACCACAAAAACCACATTCGTCGTCAATGGCAACGCTACAGACTACCGGATCACAAACGTGAGATGAACCGACTGTCTAGGCAAATTAGACTAGAACTGGACAAAGAGCGGGTCCAAAAATACAACAGCTACCTGGAGAGTTTCGAGCCGGGGGACCAACGACTTTGGAGAGAAACCAAACGATTGACTGGACAAATCACACAGATCCCCACTCTTACACTCGGGACAGACACTGCAACGACTGATGACGAGAAGTGTGCAGTTTTCGCTGAACATCTTTCTCGTAAGTTCAGAGACTTTGACAGACAAGATGAACTAACTGACAAGGAAGTAGATACATACCTCGCGACACCTACAACAACAGTAGAACCCCTGATCCCCTTCGTCTCTCCAATCGAGCTGAAGTGTCTCATAAGAAGGTTGCCAAGAAAAAAAGCTCCAGGAGATGACCTGATACCTAATTTAGTCCTCAAACGGCTGCCTAGGAAGACCGTTGCGCTGCTCACCAGTATATACAATGCCTGTCTCCGGTTTGGTTACTACCCTCACGCCTGGAAGAACGCCATAGTACTCCTTTTTCACAAAAAGGGGAAGCCCAAGCACGAACCAGACAGCTATCGTCCAATAAGTCTCCTCAACACACTGGGGAAACTCCTGGAGAAGATTATCGAGAAGCGTCTCCGCTCACATTTAGAAGACAACGAAGTTATCCCGCAACATCAGTTTGGCTTCAAGCCTCACCACTCGGCAACACACACCAAGTCCAAAGAGTCGTCGAAGTAATTTACCGTGGCTTTGAGGCAAAAAAAATATACCACGGGAGTATTCCTAGATGTGGCAGCAGCATTTGACACAGTGTGGCACCGTGGTTTACTGCATAAGCTGAAGAAGACTTGGCCTCCACTCTACCTTTTCAGCATTATAAACTCATTTTTGACCAGCAGGACGTTCCAAGTGAGAATAAAAAAATGCTATCAGCGAGAGAAAGATTATCCTCGCAGGAGTACCCCAGGGTGCCATACTGAGTCCTCTTTTATTTAACCTCTATTGCTCGGATATCCCCCAGTGTGATGAGGACACAATTATTGCTCAATTCGCTGATGACACAGCACTCCTTTCCCAAGAATATGATCTTCACGAAGCCATCGGAAAACTTCAATGTGGCATTAACGGTGTCTCGTCATGGTTCCGGAAGTGGAAACTTCAACTAAACCCATCGAAGACGGAAGCGAAAATCTTCACCTTTCGTCGCTTCAACCTTACCAACCTGATTACACTTCGACTCGATCACATCCCAGTTCCCTGGAATCCTAAAGACCAGGCAGTGCGTTACCTAGGAGTACACCTTGACACCAGACTGACTTGGAGATTACACACTAACTACATCTTACAACAAGCTAACGCAAGACTTAAACTTTTGTACCCTCTTTTAAATAGAAAATCATTACTTCGTCACAGAACAGCTATTTTAGTATACAAAACCATGCTGCGGCCCCTACTGACCTACTCCTGTCCTGTCTGGTATAACACTTCAAAATTAAGCAAAAAGAGACTACAGACATTCCAAAACAGAATTCTGCGAATGGCGGTTAATGCGCCCTGGTTTTTAAGGAATTCCCAGCTTCACCGGGAACTGGGAGTTGATCGACTTGAAGAGGTCTTTAACAAGCTCACAAGACGACACCATGAACTTCTCCACGTCGCATCTGGAGCTCAGGAGTATAACTTAGGAACATCAATAACAAGAAGATTAAAGCCTAGGGCTTACCAAGACATACTTGGCTTATAACATTTGTTTATCAAACAGTTCGTGTATAACATTTATTGTTGATCCGAAATTTAAATAAATAAATAAATTTGTTTTTGTTGTGTTTCCGTCGGAGCAGCGACAGTACATCGTTACCAAAGTACTGAACCCATTAATATATATATATATATATATATATATATATATATATATATATATATATATATATATATAGTGTGTAATATTGTATATATATACTCTAAATTAGAAATTTCAAGTCAGATCTTATAAACACTGCTCCCATTAGATGAGGATTTTGTAGGAAACCTCACCCTAATTTTAAGCTTGCGTAATTAATAGGTTCCCTCAAGAGCATCAAATATTTTAATAAGGATTTTAAACTTAATGATTCTATAGAGGACTTTATAATAAGAATATTAGCAACAAATTCAATATTTTATCCGTCACATAAAATTAAATATTGTTAAGTGTGAAAATATTTGTTGTATTAAAATAAAAATGTTATGCTTCTAAATTATTTAAAAGTTGAAAAATAGAAAACAGGAAATACTGTTTAAAATGTTGTGTTGAGATAGTGTGCGATTTTGGACTTTTTAATTATAAACATTTCAGTAATTGTACAACAATGAAAAAGCGCATAAAAGCTGCATGGGAATCGAAAATGGTCTAGGTGAATAGAATTAGGTATTTGTCGAAATGTGCTCAAAGTAATTGAGCCCGCTAGCCGAGTTCCTTGCTAGTGGAAGGGGGAGGAGAGGGAGGGGAGGGGGAGGTTGGAACCGTAGCCCGTATTCACGTAATTAACTGGATAGCCCGCAATTATTGGGCCTCCTTCCTCTCCTCACAGATTTTTCAAGGCTTTAGACTCAGTTGGAAGTCACCTTACTCAGTTCCTCTAAGAGCCTTATCTTCCACAAGGCAGCTAATAGCGGAGGTTGGGCTCACTCTCAATCTGCATAAATAAACAATCGAACCGGTAAAAGGCAAGGGATACATTCTAATTTTCGGGTAAAAAAGTTACAAGGGTTTAACTGGTTTTTAATGGCTATTAAAAAGTTAGGAACAGCAATTTTCGAGACATGACTATTGAAAAGTATATTTGGCGCCTGAACAGGTAAAAAAAAACTTTCATTTTGAAGTTCAAATATTACTCTTTATAATTATATCAACTATATTTTCACTTAGTGACATTCATTTCCATAAATTTCTATTCACTGTACTTTGTCATATGTCATCTATAAATATATACTTAATGTTAAACATGAGCTAAAAGACCAAATGGGAACTGATAATTGTTAGGTGAGAGAATAAAATTATTTATTTAAGGGGATAATTACAGATGTTTTACAGATTTCAATGAACTTACATCTAGGTGCTAATCAAGCAATATATATTAACGAGGTAGAATATTTCTAAATGAACTATGATTTCTTCAATCAAATATAATGATCAAAAGCATAAATGGATCTTATACTTTAATTTTTAACTCAAAAGGTGTTCCCTTCCCTATTTGCTCCGGTAAAATAAAATTTGAACCAAAAGTTCATAAATTACGTTCTAATTTGATTATTAAAATAATGAACAAAGCAAATTAAGTTCAGTGCCGATAATATAAACCATTAGACATTCTCACTTTGGTCGCGACGATGGTATTTAAATATTAGCCAAGGGCTATGGAATTTCGAGTCATATAACAAAAAATAAAATAACTAAACATAAAAAAAATAAATATATCCAGTAAGATATTTTTAAAATACTTCACCTTTAAGAATTAGGTGAAAATACATTCTTTCACATAAGTAAAAAATCTATAAAATCCATTTTTATAAATTTTATATTTGAAGTTTCTGAGTATTAGACTGAACTGTTATTTAAAGGCAGAGAAACAACAAGAATTTTCTACCCTGCACTTTTTTTTCTTCTTGTCCAAGAATTTCAGATGTTTTAAATAGCAGATATGTATCGGCAAAGTCTCAAAATAGTTGGATAGTATCGGAAAATTGGTGCTCGGGCGAGAACAAATATTTTTTTGGGTTAAAGAAACTCTTTAAAGGGAAAATTAAGAGAGATTTAGAACAAATTCTTTCGCCAGATTAAATACATCCTCTGCCTTGAAATATTAAAAACACAATAGAGAGAATGAAAAGGGATTTTCGTGATATTGAGGTAGCATTCCATTAAAATTCCTTTGAGTGACTTCGGCAGAGAAGTTCATTCACCAAAGAGCACAAATTTTAACAAGAATGAACAATTGTTTATTTTGATGTTTACCAAAGAAATTCGAAATGAAAATTAAATTTTTTAAAAGAATTATTGTTCAGATAAATGAGAAATTGGATGAACTAGGATTGGTCTGTTAATCACTGTAAAACACATGAAAAGGATTTCGAACATTATTTAGTTCATTTCAATTTTATATATTCATTTTAATTTCAATTATCTTGGCGTTAATATTTGCATATTGAACGAGGAGATATTGAAAATAAAAAAAATTATAAATGGGAAAAACATTACTAGGGACTTCAAAGATGTATGTATTTTAGAATAACAAGGCGTCTCTTAATAAAAAAAAATAATTATCACTTGTCTCTTCATTGGTACAAATACATGGTTCAGTCAGGGACGGTGACAAAATCATAATGGCATAATTATTGGCGATTGCGAAGGATTTCTGGAGAAGACGGTGTATATCCAGGAATCAGAGAATTTCTCATAGCAGCATGAGATATATACTTCAAAATTGATGTATAAATCAAAGCATAGTTTATTTTATTTTTTTTTTTGCTTTTCGCTGAATATCAATTTTGATAGGAAAAATACAATACACAGATATTTAAATCACTAAATTAAATAAACGATATTAATCAAACGTAAAATTTAACAGAATTCATTTTGGTATCTCTGGTGCCTAGGGGCTATAATTGAGTTGAACCTTTCATTCAAAATGAAAGAAAGGCAACCACTCCATCACTTCTCAAAGTGGACATCTTTAATTTAGTCTTCAATTCAATTACTGTTCAACAAAGAAACAGAGAATTTAATATTTTCTAATAGTTGCATCATTTCACTGTATATTCATGGGTAGATCGCAACGGAAAGTCAATGCTTTCAGAGCTCAAGAAAATTTTTAAATAATAATATGCAAATTTCATAATTTGATCAACTAATTATCCCGCCTTAGAGCAGTAGTTGTCCCTGACTATGAAGCATGGAGACAGGGTTTAAGATATTAGGTACTCACATCGCCTGAGGATAGACTCAGAGGGAGAATTAGCTGTGGAAAAAGGTTTAATCATTATCGTGAGAATAAGTAAATCATTTATGAATACTACAGCCCAACAAAGGCCTTGTCTCGTTAAATGGATGTCGATCCATAGATCCATAGTATAGCGTTTATGTCAACATTCTGTTGTAATATTACAGAAAGCAGACAGCCTCACCATAAGTTTTACTTTAAAAATACAGGGGTCCAACTCTACATGAGAGAGTGGGAGAAGTATATTCATAGTGGTTTTTATTCCTATATATATAAATTAAAAAATTGTGGAAATGTCTTTTATATAATTAAGTATTTTAATTTTACCTTTGGAGTTCTAGCAATGACCAGCTATAAGACTGTACCACAGCGCTCTCGCCCAGCCTCCACTGGATTCTGCTAGTGACGCAGCTGAGAGAGCAGAGCTATGATCTCTTGGAGCCCAGCTGGCCCCACAAATTGAGGGACAAGCTTGGATCGGGATTTTCCTGTTGAAGATTGTATTCAAGATTCTTTGTCTTTTCATTGGTCAATTTTTGTTTATTAGTTTCAACAATTATTACCTATTTCATATTATCATTTATTACATTTTATTTACATTGTATATTTAGAGGCTACAAATAGTCGGCTTAAATATCTGATATTTTCTGTTTTTCTGTGATTAGCGAGCCATCTTCTCCTTTGGATGCGGGAGTCCTAAGTTTGAATAAACTTCTACCTTCATTCATCATTTGAAGGAAATTTCTCGCATTTTATTTTCTTTGAAAGTGCTATATTAACAATAATAATAATATATTAGGAGGTCACTTATAATAATTTCTAACTTTACTTAACATCCATAACTTGCGACTTGATTAACCGACCGAGAAATATAGTACTAAGGGACCGAAATAGGCTCGGATAACCAAATACTTAGAAGCTCGCGACTCCAAAAAAGTAAGGGAAATGCATAAGAAAAAAATCTGTTTAATAACAATAGATTACTTATTATAGATGAAATACTAATATTAATAAATACTAATACTAATGTAATAATATGTAGCATTATTACATATGTAAATCAAAATGTTTATGGTCTGGAAAAAATCAATAATTTCTTTTCTTTTAGTACTGACAATCCACCTAACGCCGCACGATCACTTGATTCTCTAAAATCCATAAAATCGAACGATTATGCTTCACTTCTGCCTCCCAAATATTGGAGTAAACCTTTTTTTATAAGAAATGTTAAAGACGATGTAAAACTGAGTCATCACGACCTAAGCATGGAGTTCTAGAATTAAAATCAGTTCCTCCTTCCATTAAACAGATGGCACCGCGCATTCACAATCAAATTAGTACTTAAAATAGAAGAACATTTTAATTTGAGACAATATTTGTAATTTTTATAATTATTGAAATTTATGTAAACAATTTTTTGATGAATCTGAGAGGAAATGCTGGAAACCATCCGGTCATAGCCTGACTTGTGTGGAGAGAAACGGCACAGAAGTGGACCGTACAACAATGGATGGAAAGCTGTTGAGTATTCGGCCACTCAAAAGGAAATTGGACTATAGAGGGAGCTATTCGCCATAGTTTTTCCGGGAAATCATCCCTTGTCCAGGCACATTCATCCGGAAAGCGATAGTTGATCTGAACAAATGAATATTGGGAGTGGTACAAATCATATATTTTCCTATGATAAAAGTAAATGTACATACGGAAAATCTTAGAAACACACAAGTTGAAGGATAGATAACATCTGGTTTTAAAAAAGAACAGTTAAATGATAGTATGTCAAAACTGTTGATATTAAATGATAAAAACTAGTGTGTACAACATTTTATGGGAGGCGGGAAAGATCTAAAATTTTCCAAGAATTTTGATAAGATTTCACAACTTATCGTAAGAATCCCAAATTAAGCGAAGACAATTATAAGTTCTTTAATTAAAATGTATTTCTTGAAGAGTATACATTTACTTGATAAAGTGTTTAAAGTGATTACAATGACATGTCAATAACTCGTAAAGAACTACTTATCAGTAGCACATTAAAGTTTTACACTAGAAGTTCTCAAGGTCATCTATTCAGGCGCTTCGGAGATCATCGGGATTGGAGTGGGTAGCTGAAAGACTAGTGGGTTTGAGATGTGATTAATTCTTATAGTAAAATAGTTTAGTGCAATTTTCGTATATTTAAGTAAGTTCTTAAATCTCTATTTCTCAACCTTTTAATATTATTGGAGAAAAGCTCACAGTAACACTCTAACAACCCTGAAGTCCTGGGCTAGTTTGTTCAATGACTGGAAGAGAATGTTATACCTAAAACGTTCGGCAAATAATCAGCGGTTAGGGAAACTATAATTCGTTCTTAATTTAAGGGTCTTTGGTCCAATGGACTACCGATTCCAAGGGATATGTCACGTAATATTTAAATTATCAGAAATTTGATTCGTCATGAACACGGAATGAATAACTCAAGCTTGCGGATCAGTGACGCTGCTGCTACCTAGGCCATTATGAGTAGTTTGGTTACTGATTAACTTTTAAAGGTAATTACAATATAACATTAAAACGCACAAATAATCTTATATAAAATTAAACCATAATATATAAAAATATGTTTTTATTTAATGATACGTATTACGGAGCTTTTACGTTTTTTTTTTCTAATAACTCAGTGTCTCTTGGAAAATGTTTTTGTTTATTCTATTTAGGGCATCATTGAATTCCTATCTGGTCCCTACAATAACGGTAGTGAAATGAATTCTTGTGAGACTATTTCAAATCAGAACGGAAAGTATATAGGTATCAATAAATCAAAATTTATATAATCTATGCCAATGAATAAAACCTTTTTATTAATTAACATAAAACTGATAAATTTATCAAAAAAATAGATGGACGCTTTCATCATCAAAAGTGCCTCTTTGACATGGGCGTGACCAACAGTCATCAGTACACATGAAAAAAAAAAATTACTCCATCTAGGATTGATCAGCAATTTGAAAGAATAAACGCTATTCCTAGCTACTCTGCAAAATATAATAGGAAATCAACCAGAGTCATCATCTGCACCAATCAGCTGTTTTACACATAAAGCCCGCTGATGGCAGAGCCTACCAATATGCCTGATTAGAAGCCTTTATAGGAGCAGGCATACATTAAAAAAAATAATATTATAAAGAAACATTTGTTACAGGAAATTCATCAATAGCATTCAAAAAAACATTTTTTTGTTTAATGTTTAAAATCCCTGAAATTAAACGAAAAAAAATCATGATGGAAATTTTTTTTTTTTCCCAATTGAAAAATTATTAATTCAAGTTCTAAGTAATAGAACAAATATATATATATATTCATAGCACCCTATTTGTAACGCGGGTCAAGGGAAAACCTATAGCTAAAAATACCGAAAGAACGTAGGAATTATAAGTAGTAATCAATGTAGTTCATTCCTTTACATCATTATTTTTTCATTGAGTGGATAAATAAAAAATATGTGAATGTTTTAATACTGTGGCTAATCCAGCCAATTTCTATGTACCAGGGCTAAACCCGCGTTATATCCAAACACGTGGAATAACGAGGTCTGTACTCTTATTTATACATGTATTTGTGACCTTTGCTTGGACAAGAAACTTAGTATAAAATCCAAAGAAGAACGCGATGGGCAAAACGACTGTTGGAGAAATACAGTGAAGAACTCCTAAATGTCAAGCTATACAAAATCAATAAATAATTCATTTTGAACATAGTCGGTCTCAAGGGTCAATACTTCCAATATTATCAGTTAAATAATGAAAAAGTAAAACACACACAAACAAAAAAAATATTAAATAGAGAATCCACAATAGAACTTAATAGGATTATTTTATAATTAAAAAAACAAAACAAATATTGACAAGGTAAAAACATTTAAAAAAAAAAAAAAAACAACCTCAAACTATACAAGAAAGAAAATAAAATGTAACAGATGATAAAATAAATTAGGATAATGATTGTAGAAACAAATAAACTAAAACATAGAAAGAAAAAAAACTTGAATACAATCACACAATATACAAAATATTCACAAGCATTTCGGGGATAACCGAACCAAGCTTGTTGCCCACTACGGGAGGGTAAGCCACACCCAAAGAGATCCCATCGCTGCTCTCTCAGTGGCGTCAATAAGGTCTTGAGTGAAAAAACTGGCCATTACCAGAATTACAAAAAAATATATATTTACAATAGGTCTCGGAGCCATTGCCGTTTTAATCTGCTTGGTTGGTTATAAGGATGATTGAGCCAGGGGGTCGGAAAAAGGTTTTGTGTAATTTTCAAAAGACATACAAGGTGTTTGTTTCCATCGGAAAAATGGGACGACCTATTTAATAGTCTGTACTATTTGACCAAGTTAACTGATATGGATAAACTTGAAATGAGATTTTTTTAATTTTTCAATAAAGGAGCAAGATTGCTAAACGATTATCAAATTTTTCCTTACAATAACCTTTCAGTTGTTTTTTGACCATGACAATGCTCGCTAACATAATACTAGGAGATGAATAATGAAGGAGATGATAGAGACAGATAAAGGAGGGGGGTGGAAAGTGAAGTGGCGGCCAGGCGGTTATCAACCAATGGAAAAGAGACAATGAAACGGACAAAAGACAAAGGTTAAAAGAAAGTTTGTTATAGGATTAATGGTGGCAATGGAGGGGGGGGGGAGAGGGGGAAGGAGAATACGGCTGGTTCAGGCTCAATAGGGATTTTTAAACCCTAATGAGTCTACTCGGGTCCTGTAACGAATTTTTTGGCTCGGCTCGGCTTTATCATTTACCCCTTCAGCCCTTCAAACCTTTTAACGAAACGGAATATGTGCTATTTTATGCTCCTTTATTATGTTTTGAGAGCAAGCTATTTAACTGGAATAAAAGGGACCTGGGGAAGGTTAACTGCTTTCCTTCAAATGTTACCTACGCTGAGACGTACCCAAAATTGTTCATCAACTTTAAACTACAGATATACATTTTTCAACTATTTATCTTTTAATTATATATTTACTAAAATTTGCAACAGTAAAAAAAAAAAAAGTAGTAAATGTAGTTATAACGTCACCCTTCGGTTGGTTGTCAGGAATAGAATGGGAAGCAAGTTAGGAGACTACTGCATTTGAGTCGCCACGGAGTTTACTAAGAAAGGATAGATATCTTGTTTCAGCTAAATCAGCTACATATGAAACATTAAGATCTTTAGGGATAAGTTTATTTGTGACAAATTATGTGGCTGTAACGATTTTTCGAAGGATTATGAATTGCAAGAATTATATACGAGATTAATTAGATTGTTGAGTGGAGTCCTAGATCTCAACTCCGTACGCCCAAACATATAATTGAAAGTGATGTCTGTTCATCGCTTCTATGCTATGAGTGGGGAGACTGAGACCTGCCTCGATGAGCTATGGCTACAGTTAATCCTGCCCAGGGAATAACCTGAAGTTAAAACAGCTTCCTTCAATTGTTAGTCTGCGTTTTTTCTGTAAATCATTTTTAAAAGCAGTTTTGAAGAGATTATCAGCCGATAAGAATAGCGGCGTCAGCAAGTATATAATGTGAATCACTAATCAGGCGGCTTCATTATATTCAATTAACAGAATGGCGACTTCTTTATGTTAGCGATTCACCTTTCACGTATTCTCTATAGGGCTAGAAGCTATATTAAATCTGAACAGAACCTTCTTTCTCTAATTAATTACAAATGCCACAATTCCTAAAACATCAGGTGGGGATATTTCCTGGTAAGGGATATGGGAAGTATTATGATAAGTTTATCTACCAACAAAACAAATTTAATAATACTTTTTAATCTTTGTTAATATAATGTTTTTGGCATTCAGCAGAAAACATAAAATACAATGCATTATTAAGCCCTAAAAAATTAAGTACTGAATCAGATCGAAATGCACACCCTCATTACCCATAATGAGCTTGTTTAACTCCTACAAATGCTTCTATGTTCATAACCTTCTGATTAGTTTTAAATATATTCAAGGGAGTGGGTAAGTCACAGAACTGCATATCCGATGCCCGGGTTCGGGTTCTGCTGTAGGCAGAGAGTTTGATTTATGTTCCTTCAGCCGTTGATCGACTTCGGGCTCAGGAAACCCACATAAGGCACACCCAGCCTCTATAACACAGGTAGCCTTAATTTAAGGAAAGGTTGGGCGTGATTGCTAACCACAGCAGCTCCTTGAACAACCGTCTTAAAACAATGCTTGCACACCAAATATTGGACCCACGAACCCATATGGGTTGTAGTTTTTTAAAAATATCAACATCTTTGATAATGTCTAAATGTTCTTTGAAGCGTTACGTTTTGCTCTAGGGCTAATACTATCTGCTTCATCCTGGCCATGTTGTTCCCTCTAAGATATTTCTGCAGCGATTTCATTTGTAATAATTTTATAACCTGGATCATCAACATTCTGGACAATAATGTGCTTGTCAATGGGATTATGTTGACCTATTTCGCTGTTTGGATTGATTGAAGCATGGATTATCGGGTTAAGAATAAATGAGATACTACCCTAATGACAAGAAGCTCTACAATAATAAATTTCTCCATTGTTCCTTCCGATGTTTGACATCCAGAGCAGTCGCTTGGAACTTTTTCCTTATTAAATATAGGAATTTTTATTAGATCGTATCTCTTAGACAATGGCTGCTTTGTCAGTAAAGATGGCGAGAATGTCATAACGCCTAAGTAGGCCTACTTCACAGCACCGTATCGCTTTATTACTCCACTTTGGGACACAACCGATTCACTTCAATCACGTAAGTTGGGCTCTACTGTAGTGCCAGTCCTTAAATAGAGATCGTTAAAGGGAGCAAAGGTGGGGGGGGGGGGGGGTTCCGTCTCCTCTTTTGAAAGGTTCTTTTACTTGACTCATCTGTCCCATGAAAGGTTAAATAAGCTGCTTTGTTCAAATAGATTTTTTTTTTCTTACCGGTGAATGAAAAATTAATTAGATCAGTAAATTTTCCAAGTAATATTATCTTTTATATATATAAATATATATATATATATATATATATATATATATATATATATATATATATATATATATATATATATATATATATATATATATATATATATATATATATATATATATATATCAATAATTCGAAAACAAGTATTGTATCACAATAATTTAAATATAATTATTAAGAACTATTTATTGATATTTATAACTGTACAAATTAGATACAACAAATAAATTTGAGAAAATTTTTAAAAATGACATAGTTGAACAGATCCGCTACCTTGGACTCCACTTGGACAAACGTCTTACTTAGAATAAACGTACAAGACTAAAACGACAAGAAACTGCCCGCCGTTACAGACTACGTCAACATTTACTAGACAAACGTTCAAAGCTTCCATTTAATTACAAAAGACTCATTTACATGAAAGTGATTAGACCAATATGGACTTACGGAGTTGAGCTTTGAGGCTCTACTAAACCATCCAATTCATCCCGTATCCAATTCTTACAATCCAAAATCCTTCGAAAAATCCTCAATGCTCCTTACTTTGTCACCAACAAACTTATCCATAAAGATCTAAATGTTCCATATCTTGCTGATTTAGCCCAAACCAGATACCAATCCTTTCATAGTAAGCTCCATATCCACTCAAATCCACTAGTTTCTCAACTTTCTTCCCTCTCAATTCCCGATAATCCTCCGAGGCGTCTGAAAAGAAGATGGCCTTCAGATCTTCTAGAGTAGATTTTTATTGGAGTGCTACTGATGAGTAGTTCTTCTCAAGTTTTACCTTGTTATTGTAAGCGTTTTTAACACATTTACTTAATGTATATTATACAGTTGTAAATTTCAATAAATTGTTAAAAAAAAAAAAAAAAAAAAAAAAAAAAAAGACATGCCAATAACATGTAAAGAACTAATCACAAGTAGCTAGCTCTACATTAGAAAGTATCTTGGCCACAATGTTTTCAGACACCTCAAAGGATTATTGGGAATGGAGTGTGAGACAAATTGGGATATAAATCGGAATTCGAGTGGGTATGGAGTTACTACGAAAGGATAGGTATCAGGTTTGGGCCAACAGGAACATATGGAACATTAAGATCTTTATGGATAAGTTTATTTGTGACATAACAAAGAGCATTGAGGATTTTACCAAGAATTTTAGGTTGTAAGGATAGGATACGAGATGAATTGGAAGGTTTAGTGGAGCCCCAAAGTTCAACTCTAATCACTGTCATGTAAATAAGTCTTTTGTAATTTATTGGGAACTTTGAACGCTTGTCTAGCAAATATTGGAGAAGTCGGAAACGAAGAGTAGTTTCTTGTTTTTTAAGTCTGGTATGAATTTAAATATAAACCGAAATCTGAGAAAACTTATTTCATCATCCCCTATTTTGTTTATAAAAATAAAACAGATCCGTTATGGACTCATCTTGCTTAGATTGAAAACAGATTACGAAACATGGATTCGGCATTTGATTGAAAAAAGCAGGGTCTCAACTTACAACAAACAGCTATAGTCTTGAGTAACGGGATACTTCATTATTCGGTATAGAATTTTAGGATCAAGATGGAAAACCAATCTTATTCTAAGTAACTTATATACAATTCCAACGTTATCCAACCTTAAAAATAGAAGAAAAAAAATTCTATATTTATATATTTCCATTAAAAAAATATAAGTCAGTTACAACTCAATCTAAAAACAAAAAAAAAAAAATCATTTTATAAATTCTTATTTAAAAACAAAAACAATTCCCTGAATTTAATTTATTATTGAAAGGATCAAATATATTACTAACACCTTTCACTAAAAGAAGTTATCCATTTAAAAAAAATGTCGTCATCGCATAAAATAACTAAATGATTAGATAATAAATACAATTTTAATAATGTTTTAAGTGGAAAACGAGATTCCGATTAAAATTTTTACATTAGGCCTACGGTTGCTTTTCCAGGTCAGGGAGCCTTCACCCATTATTGATGCTATTGGAAAATAAAAATTAAATTTAATAATGAAATATACTATTTGTGGCAACTCATCCATGAGATCACTATTTACAATATAAAAGGATTTGATTATTCCCTTGTATGAGAGCCGGCGTACGATAATACTTTGAGAGAGCTGCTTTTGTAAGAAGTTCTTTATAGAACATAAAGAGTTTATTTAACAATTACCCCTCGAGTTCACTCTAATTAAAGAGTGTACCTTTTCTTCAAACTCCTTGTTTCACATAAAAAAATAATGGGAAAAAATAATATAAGGGTAGGTCACAAATTTTTAAATTCACATTTTAGTAATATTTTCTAATATGTAGAACTGCCTTACTTATTTATTTATTTTTTTAATTAATAATTTTCGTCCAGTATCGTATATTTATCCCTATAATACCAATAAACTAACCAGGGCTTTGCCTGAAAAAAATGCATACAATCCTCAGATACACTAAAACGAGAAATTGTATGTTATTTTCAACATTTTGTACTAAATGAACATAGATCATTAACCCACTAATACCCAAGGTTAGAAATAATATCAACATGAATGGCCAGATGCAAAACAAATCACCCTCTTGTATGTTTCTCAAGTTTACAAAAAAAAAAAAAAAATTAATAAATAAATAAAGTAGATAAAAATTAGAATAAATATGCCCAAATTAGAGTAGTTTGATGCTATAAGGATTGGCACACCCTGACGGGAATATATGTCAATCAATCGTACAATTGTATTAGATATTTCATAATTACAAATCATTTGTAGTTTGTTGGGGCTTAAAGACGTCACCAACATATTATCAACCGAGTGATAAATTCAAAATTTATTTTTTAGGTCTACTACAAAATTAATTTCACCCGGCCGAAATCGAACCAGCATAGCAGAAGTTACTCTTATGCCGATGAAATACCATGCAAGAAAATGTAAGTATTAATGACGCTTGAAAATGATTCAAAAATGCCACACTTAAATAAAATATTTAAGGCTTATAAGACATACATATATGATTTTTTAGATTCCACAAAACCATCATATTCCACACGTCTTAAATTGAAAATCCGTTGTGAAAATGTCAATTTTCCTCAATATGATATAAATTGTTCATAGTGACCTTAGTGAGACACGCGTTGCTGATTAACCCAAAATAGATAAGTATACATCAATTAAAAACTCCATAACCACTCCAGTACACCAATTTCTAACCCTTCTCCATAATCGATTCTCGATAATTCTCTGAGGAGTTTGATGATTTTTTTAAAAATTAAAAGTTTTTTTTTTGTATTAAATCAGTAAGTACAGTTTGAAAAATATGGAAACCTTAACTAGGACGATAAGAAATTCATAAAAACTATAATTATAGACAACTCCGGTAAAGTTTTGATTTGACTTTAGTTGCTCTTCTTAACATCTCCCCTTATTAGTTATTTTACGCCCTCCATTGCTTAGAACCCATGAGTATCATGGTTTAAGTAATTTACTTCGGAATTCTCTCGTCATTTTGATTTCATTATTTTCAGCCATTTATAAAACAAATTAATGAAATGCAATGCTTCAAATATGCCGATAAGTCTCTGTATGAATTGAAGACACATAAAAGACATTTACTAGACAAGCGTTCAAAGCTCTTGATAACTTACAAAATACTTATTTACAGGACAGTAATTAGACCCCTTTGGACATACGTAGTTTGGGGCCCCACTGAACCTTCCAATTCTTCTCGTATCCAGTCTATAAAATCCAAAATCCTCAATGCTCATTAATCACAAATAATCTTACCCATAAAGATCTTAATGTTCCATGTGTTGCTGATTTAGCCCAAACCAGATAACTATCCTTTCATAGTAAACTCCATAACCACATAAATCTACACAATTTACAAGTGCATATATCCTATTCAGTTGTAAATATCGTTAAAAACATGACGAAAAAAAAAACAAACAGTTCATTGAGGATAAACCACGACTAAGTATACAGAAACAAAGTTTATATATTGATTTGAAATATTAATAATGCTTACTTTAATCAACATTGTACCTACCGTAAAAAAGAACTTAGCCATGACTGATTCTGTCCATATTTATACATACCTGAAAATAAAAGATAAATATTAGATAGGTACATTAAACAAAGTAAACAATATTGTTAGTGTAATGTGTATAAAAAACATATCTATTCGTTTATATACTATAAAATTTTACATGTCTTATATTTCATTATTCTCGATAACTGAGATTTTACTTAGCGCTGTTGTAATGTCGGGGAAAAAAAAGACCAAACGGACGAAGAGTGACCGGTATTGCTAAAGCAGGTAATATAGGAGCGGTTCTATTTCCCCCTTTAAACATAAAGAAACACAGGTGTAGCTCTATTCCGTCCCTGCTCACCAACATTTTCTTTAAGGAAAATGGCATTTTTCTCAACAAAAAGGAGCTACCCAGTAAAGTAAATACTCCTTCCTATCTCTGGAAAATGATCCTGCATGGGATAGACAGATTTAACGGATATCCAACACAAACGCATGACAGAAATCCTCAGTACAAAATAGAGACATTTCTACCATATGATCAAAGACGATAACAAAATTACGAATAAATATTTGAACTATCTAAATATCTACATGTATTTATATGAAACATGTAATTAATCATTACAGGATAGGGATTGGTATCGTAAGAAAAATACAGATACATCCAAAACCAAAAGTATCGATACTCCTATATATTGTGAATTAAAAAAAATTTTTTTTTCTCATTTATTGATATTTACAACTGTACAAAATAATATACATTAAGTAAATGTGTTAATAGTGAATAAAATGACATGTAAATAACTTGTGAAGAGCTACTCACTTGTAGCACTTCAATAAAATCTAAACTAAAAGGTCTCTAAGTCATCTTCTTTTCAGACGCCTCGGAGGATTATCAGGAATGGATTGGGAAGCAAGTTGAGAAACTAGTGGATTAGAGTGGTTATGGAGCTTACTATGCAAGGATAGGTATCTGGTTTGGGCTAATTCAGCAACATATGGAACATTAAGATCTTTATGGATAAGTTTATTGGTCACAAAATAAGGAGCATTGAGGATTTTTCGAAGGAGTTTGGATTGTAAGGAGCCGCAGAGCTCAACTCCGTACGTCCAAATAGGTCTAATCACAGTCATGTAGATTAGTCTTTTATAATTTATTGGAAGCTTTGAATGTCTGTCTAGTAAATGTTGAAGTAGTCTGTAACGACGAGCAGTTTCTTGTCGTTTTAGTCGTGTATGTGGATTCCAAGTAAGACGTTTGTCCAAGTGGAGTCCCTGTTCAACAGGGATTCGTGGAATATCTATAATATAAAATTTTATATTATTATTTTACTTTATTTTATTTTTTTTATGAAATTGCCTTTTAAAATATCCCTAGCGTGTAATAATTATATTCCTGTTTATTTTATCGTTAGAATTGAATAGGATGAAAATCATTTCAAATGTTTTAAAATTTAATAATAGTTTATAGTGAATTAAACAGGAGGCAGTGGTACAACCAGTACTGGTCATAATTTTATAGAACATATTTCACTGATTTTTACCTTTATTTTTTAATACATATAGTTATACGATGTATTTTTATGAAAAAAAAAAAAAAAATGATATTTCGATACCACATATATTTTAAAGAAAAAATAATTATATAAAATCTTCGAAATTAAGCTCCATGGTCCGCAAGGTAGGAGTGATACAGTGGGCCAGTAAAAAGTGTAACAAAAATATTTTAACCCGAAATAGCGTAGGAGAGGAAATAGTTAATCAGAATGTGGTTGGCAGAGTGGATGGAGGAAGACACTTGAAGATCGAATCCTCTTTAAGTGTCTTCCTCCATCGTCGAAAGGAAATCGTCGTACCTGAAGAAATTTTGAATACTTCCCAACTATTTAAATCCACTTGTACCTCAACTAGCATTTCAATCTATTCCAGATGAACACTCCGAGGTGTCTGAAAATAAGATGGTCTATGAATCATCTAATATGGCACTTTTACTATATAGAACTTTTATAAGTGCTACTAAAGGGCAGTTGCTTTACAAGCAATTGTTTCATTTATAGCATGATCATTACACTTGCTAGCTTATCATCACTTAAAACTCTTAGTAAAAAAAAAAAAAAAAAAAAAAAAGTAAGGCGGTACTGTTTCTGAGCCAACGGTTGTGAAAGAAGGTGATTTGGCCAGAAATCACGCTTAACCGCCAGGTTTTTCCCCCAATTAAGGGTACCAACTTTTTAAGAGCGGGGGGAGCATGGTAGTAAAGCGGTTTAAAAAACAAAACGAAATATTTAATAATTTAAAAAAAAATAAAGTATTTTTTGGCGATGAGCCATTGTCGCCCTGACAGCATCTCATCAAAAGCCAGCCCAACATGAGAGCTAAGAAGTTAACATAAAACAAAACAGGGTTTTAATATATTTATACTTCGTAATCATCATTCTCTTAAACATTATCTCATAAATATTTTTATAGTTGAGTAAGTATATTTTTCTAATTTTATATCGAAATAGATCACTGTACCTGAATTCCCATTAGCTTCTCAGTACACGTAGAAAGAGTTAAGTTATACGATTTAATTAACTGTGAAACATGTTTAAATTGGTATACTAACAGTTTAAAAATAATAAATCAGGCAGTTCCACAATCGAATAAGGAAATCTGACATTTAAATAATACCAGAATAACAGATATCCCGATTTCAGGATTATATGTCGATACCAAAATTTAATCAAGTAATTAATTAATCCTCATCATTTATGTTATTTAGATGATTTTTAATTTAATTTTCCCATATATTCCGACATAAAGTATTGTATTTTGTTTTTACCAAGATGAATTTACAATCCAGATTGTTTTGTTATTAAAGTTAAAACTCATTGTTACGCAAGATCACGTTAACCTGGTAAAGCAGAGGTTGATAATTGGCTCTGTGACATTAAAAACTACGAGATAATGTTATAATTAAGACCAATATTTACTTTGAACGGACTTTTAAATTACTATAATCCCGGTCAAAAAAAACAAAAAAAAAACTATCACTGAAGGGCGATAAGAGATAAACAAAAAGAAAACTTTATTTTAAAATTGGATATTTATAAGGAAAGTGATGGATCGGCAGGAAGAAAACCTCGCCGGGACTTACACACGGAAAATTCGGCAGCGTATTACTTAAATCTAAAGGGGATATGGAGAACTTTCTCGGTCAAAGGGGGGTTGAAAGTTTATCGCGCAGTCTTACGAAAAATATACACAACACCAAGATTGGAACAAGTGATACAAAGTTTAATTTATTTAAGTTTTAATTTAAAAAAACAAAAAATACAAGTGAATTCCATATCACTTTAACATCCATTAGACAAATGCGACCAAATTACTAAAAAAACAAAAATATCTCGGTAACAAAATATTTGGATTGTCGGTACCAATAATGCGGTTTATTCTTCAAGAAATCAACTATGAAACACTAAATCGAATATATTACCAACAACATATGTTATATAAATTAATGACAATTTAAACAATGTAAAAAAAGAAATTAATTAATTAAAATTATTATTGAAGAAGATTAATGTGAATATAATTTATTACTTCGTACGTTGGTAGGATGCAGAGATATTTTTTTTTTTTTTTGAGTTTTGTTTTTTTAAGTTTAGTACTAGACGTTCAAACCTACCGATTAATTACAAATCGCTCATTACATAACAGTAATCAAACCTATTTGGACATATGTAGTTGATCTTTCGGGCTCCACTAAACCATCTAATTTGTCTCGTATCCAATTTTTGCATTACAAAATCCTTTGAAAAATCCTTAATGCTTCTTACTTTGTCAAGAATAACCTTATCGATAAAGACCTTAATGTTCCATACGTAAGACCAAACCAGATATATATATATATAAAGGAAAGTGCTCTTATCGGACTCTTCCCCATAAAGTGGACCCCTGGTCTTCTGACACTGAATTCTCTTCAACTATATCGTGACCGATCGTAAACAGTAGTTTAGGCAACTGCGGATATGTAGTGAAGCACAGTCATCGCCCACTTCACCTGTCGCTTATCAGTTCACCATTACATGTTGTGTGAAAAATGTGGAAAAAGTTTTTACAAATGCTACAATGATAGAACGCTGTTATGTACGCCACCTTCATCTCGAGTACTTAGGTAAAATGCGACAAATTTTTAATTATAATATTATCGTCATTATAGAAATAATGTCATCCCTACTGGTCCTTATTATACAATGTACTGTTTGATTTTATAGTGGAACTTGACAATTGGACTTCCAAGCGGACAACGTAAGAGATATCAGGTAGTGTTATATGAAAGAATGTAGATGACAAATAATGGAGGGAAGGCGTGGCGAGAAGCGGGGGCTCGGACAATACAAAGACGTGATAAAATGTAACCACCATACAATTTCCAATGACGGCAGACTCCATTAAAATGGCTGCCCTCTGCCAACATAATCTAACTTGACCACTCGGGCAATTCCAAGCCGAAGAGCCGAGCACCGCTGACCTGGCCGGGTGACGTAGTTCTTGCGATGGAGGGGGGTGTGTAGGAGCAGTGCAAATAGATTCAGCTCCAATTAATAATATACGATGTCTAATTTCAAAATATGACGCAACACATTTACCAGGATTCGGGATCAAGGAAACCGGATAACTTAGGAAGATTTCGTAAGAATAGGAAACAGGTTAGTATCCATAGTATACCTAGTATCCATACGTAATATATATTACATTATTAGATTATAGATAATAGTTGTATACAATAAACCAAGTATAAGATAATAAAAAAACAACCATATAATGCTTTACATATAAAAACTAAATCTGAATTCTCAATGCTCATCACTTCGTCACAACCAAAGTTATCCATAAAGTCCTTATTGTTCAAATTTTGCTAAGCCCAAACCAAATCCTTGGAACAACCTACCATTTCATAGTAAACTCCATAAACATTCAGATCCTCCATTATCTCAACTTCTATCCCATTCTATTCCAGATAACCCTCCGAAACGTCTGAAAAGATCCGGACCTACTAATAAAGAACTGTTATTGAAGTGCTTGCTACCAATGGATAGTTGCTTTAAGAGCAATATTATACTTTACATTGATGTATTATTATGAAAAGAAAAAAAAAAAAATTAATAAGATTATTATCTTCAAAATTTTCCGACGAATTAAGCCGGCGATATTCCTAAAAATGTAAACATTTGTTGGAGACAATCGGTAAAAGTCATAACCAAACCACTAAAATCCATACCGTAGCTGTGAATCCTGCGTTCTTAGTTTATCTAACAGCAGAGTTCCCTTTCGATTTAGTTTAGGTTTTTTATTGCAAAGTTTTCCATGCATTTCATCAATTTGATTGCAGAAAATAAAATCTCAAAATCGAAAATTCAAAACAAGTGCGAATGGTGCGTTCGTTCTCACGCTCTTCAAAAAAGGCATCTTAAACTTTCTGGCAGGCTGTCGGAGGTTTTAACTGACACAAAAAATAATCCAAGGTCAAAGTAGTAATCATACAAAAATAAGAGCAATAAATTGGGGATAAAACAGATGTCAAGAATAAGTTTGGTATTGGTAACTGATTATTACTGGTAATAAACATTTTTTTTTTGGTAAACAACCGGAAAACTCACACTATAACGAAACAAAAACGGATATTTAATGTAAAACAATCCAATAAGAATTGCATTGATCTAGAAATGCTAGAGGAATTGTTGAGGTAATAAAAGTCCTATAATGAAGAAAAAAAGTATTAATAACATTGAAGGGGAAATAAAACAAGAAACTCAGGAAGCTAAAAGCTTTAATAAGAAACTTCAGAGATCTGCCGCGAAGGTACTGAATATTTTTAATTATTATAATTAAAACATTGTTATACTGAGGATAATTAAAGCTTTGAATGGAATTAAAATTAAATTTGTTTTAAATGGAAACATATGTATAAAGCAAATGAAGCTTTTACAGTCAAGGATAATAACTTGGATGGAAACAGGAAACAGAAAACCAAATGTGTTGTTTTGTTAAACACAATATATCTGTGAATCTGATGGAATTCTGAGAATTTAAGGGGTATGAGATCAAGGAAGAAATGTATATTGAGAACATGAGGTAGGGTTTCCTTAGAGGCATAATATGGAGCATTATAATAGTACGGAGGACTTTTGATTGGAAGCATTAAACGCGTTTGATATTAAACTGCTTTGCGGCCCCCCACAGTTCAAGTCCACATGTCCATATAGGATTGATGATAGTTTTGTATTTGAGGAGTTTGTTTTCAACGGAGAGACCGGAAGACCGATTTAGTAGTCCCTACAATTAGCTGAAGGGTCTGTTAAGATCTAACTTATAAAGATGAATTTGAAAAATTGGGAATCACTTTTTTATTTTTATACAGGTATAAATCGCAAAACGATTAACAAATTTTTCCGAATTGGTTTTATTATAGATCTCGAGGCCATTGCTTTTTAAACCTGCTAGAAGTATTATAGGGATGTGTGGAACAGGATAGGGATTGCGATTAAAGGATACAAGGCATATTAAGGTCATTATGTGAGGTTTTGTTAGAGACATACTAAGGGGCGTTAGTTATGGTACTCCGAAATTTGGACAAGATGGATTGGATATGATCAATAGTTTGACTCCAACAAGAAGGATCCAAATCTAATCTTCCATCCTCAACAGTGCTTCCAATACTCTTGGTCTTTTTACGATGACCATCAATAAACTTTCTAGATAATCTTGCATTTTTTTAAAGGATATAATAGGTCCATGGAAATCAACGTCGGTTTTATAAAAAGTTCCGAATATATTTAAACGGCTCATACATATAAGGAACTTGTATTGGTGTCATCATCGAGTTCTTGTAAATATATCAACAAACCTCACGATTTGTATACTACAATATCTAGAAGTTTCTTATCACTAATGAGGATTTATCATACAATGAGCTGAAACATGGACAGCTGAACATCACAATAATTCAACTTTGTGGGATCATTAAAACCAGTGGATCCGGAAAAAGATAAAATCGACATTCAAAACCCAGGCCTTTTAACGACAACGTACTTAACTGTTAGGTATATATTTTAAATGAGGTTATTAAAATCAAGCATTTAATATTTTATATAAACAAAAATAAAATAAATAAACAGCACTAGAAGACCATCACAAATTCAATTGGAAACAGTTGTAGTCAAGTGAGAATACTGGTATAATTGATTAAATCGGAAAATCCGTGATATATTACGGTTAATAGAAACTTACGGAATGGTTTATTATTATTTTTTTTTCACATTTATACTGGATTATCATAAAAATAATAATGCCTTAATAGGAAAAAAAAAAAAAAAAATAAAAAAAAATAAAAAATAGAGTTATTTTCATACTGAATATATTTTCTTTTGAATAGGTTTTAAATATTTTTTATTGTTAAAACGGTATATTGAGTTATAGAAAAAAAATAATTGTTTTTTGATTATTTTTTTTCTCTTTACATTCATAAATACGCCGTTTCATGTGATACGGCATCCTTTAAGATTATTGATATTGTATATCATAGTGGAATCTCGCTTATCCGAATTAATTGTGGCTAGGTGTTCGGATTAGCGAAAAATATTGAAATACAGAGGTTAGGTAAACATTAACAAAAAACCATAATTAACGTTGTTTTTAATGCATGTAATTAATATGCATATATTTATTAAATGAATTTGAGAACAAAGTCTCAGGCGAAGGGATTAATTATTTAGAATATGAACAACAAAATATTGACAGTATCAGTCCATTTGAATATTTTTATAACGTTTTGTGATTTATCTTCTAGTAAATCAATTATATATTTGTATATTATTTTTTTTTATTAATTTGAAAATAGCCAATATAATAGAATTAAATAAAAATTATATGTAAATATGTAAAATAAAAAAAAAAAAAAAAATCAGTTTACTCGCTAGTTCGAATTACTATAGTGTTCGGATTAGCAAGATTCCACTGTATTTCCAAAGCTGAAAGTCGAGATTAAATGCCACCTTACTTTAAAAATAAGTTGTATCATTATTTTGTTATCGGATGATGTCTTGTGTTTGTAGTTGAATCGATAATTTTTTTCAGTGAAATAATGAAGGGAAAATACCATCAAGATAAGAAAAGTAAGAATGTGTACCTACAGATGATACAAATATATGAACGAAATTTTATAATATTTATACCTCCCTACCCCTTCCAAACGATTCTCCTTAAAAACATACAAATTTGGAATTCTGTGAGCGGAGCCAATAATATATTCCATTTATTTTGGAAAATCATCTGAACAAAGCAAACTGGCTACAGCGGATCAAACGTCCCATGATAATTCTGAAAGCGGGGGGGGAGGGATTCTGTTTGCGAGAGGCAGAAAGTTGAACACACACTCTAATCACCTTCCTTACATGTCTTTTTTTTTTGTATATACTCCCATGAATTAAACATTTTCAATGGATTTTTCTTATTTTTGTTTCAATTATGTTAATGAAGAGCCTATACCGGTTGAAATGATCAGAAAAAAAAAGGAAACGCCCTTTTCAGAAGGTTAGTTAAATATTGGCATGGGGGCATTAACCCTCTAATTAAGGAATTTATTTAATCAAGTAAAAAGAACTTGATTTTTTTGTTGTCTTAATTTTAAAGGTTGTGAGACTCATTAGAACAATTAATAAGAAAACTCAATTTCTCCCTGACAGAGAAAAACAATAGATCCTAGATATGTCTGCCTATGATCTACTAGTTTTCCCAATTTACATTTCAGAATTAAAAGGATCAAATTGCTTAGTTTACTTAAATTTGTTTTTTTCTTTTTGAAATTTTTATTTACCCTTGTTACTGGAGTAACAATAAGTGAATAGTGTTCATAGTGTAATAGTAGATAGAGGCATAGTACCTCTCTTGGCAGGGATAAAAAAAAAAAAAAATAAATAAAAAAAATAATGAGTATGTTATTATGTGCATTAAGTCTGTCGTGAAATCGTCAATAAAAGTTATATATAAGTTCCTTTACTGTGGGTACGTGTGAATCCATTTAATTTTTGATAAGGTAACTGCCTTAAAACACCAAAAGTGCTAGAGTGTGTTAAAATGTTTTTTTTGGAGAGCGAAAAAAAGTTTCAAAAAAAGTATAGATCACTAGCCTAACAACATAGCTATGTCAAAAAAGAAAATTGTTCCTTGCGATACTCCAAGTTCTAACTCATGATTATTTGCCTAATTCACTACTTCTCTATACTCGAGAGTGAGTGATCACAGAGCTCTAACCTCCTGATTTATCCTCAACGGTCAGGTTCTCATTTCAGGGATGAGTGAAACCAGGGTTTTTGTCAAACCACAGCCTTAACTCAAAGCCACGTAGAACGATCTCTAATGAGTTTCTATTATTTATTATTTTAATATAATTATTATTACATTTTTTTTCTGCAACTATATTAAATTGAATTGAATGAACTACAATTATAGAAATATCTATCTCATTCATTAAATATAAATGACACCAAACTCAATTGGATCAGTAATAATGTCATTATCTTCATTACTACTGCTTAGTATTATTAAGTCATTCATTGTTACAAATCCATTACTTTTCAACTTTAAAAGTAATTTTAATATATTTACAAGTATTAGTCTAACAATGGGACGTTTGCAGTTGTAACTCACCTTAATTTTCCTCACCTATATTATATAAATAAGACGTTTTAAAATAATCTATTTCTATTATTATTTTAGTTTTTACACAATAAATTTCAAATAAGACCATTTAAAAAAAATATACATATTTTTTAACCAAAACCTGATATTAATTTTACATAATTCATCAATCTTAGGATTTCTATGCAATTTGAAATAAAAATATGTCATTTTTTTAAAATATAATATAGGTGAGGAAAATTTTTAAACTAAAAACTGATATTATTTTCAGAATCCTCATCTCAAAAAACATTTAGAAACTTAATTTTGTCGAAATCAAAATTTTTTTTTTACCTATAAAATTTTGTAGGATTTTACAAATCCATCTAGAAGCCTTAATACTGCATAGTGTAGCCCAAATCCAGAGGTCGCAGGATTTCCCCTGATTGAAATATCTCAAGTTATAGCTGACCTTGGATTTTTTCATTCACATCAGTTTTTGTCCACTTAAATCTGGAGTAAATCCAATGTTATACGCATACATAAAAAGCAGAATGTATGCTGATTCTAGCGATGCTATTATTGTTGTAATCGGTTGAACACAGCAGTTGTTATGGCCGGTAGAAAATGTTGAAATGATGAAATCTCAACTTCAAAATTTTAACCTCCTCGAAAATGGTAAAAAATCAATATTTTTTTATTTTGATAAAATTTCACTTATAAGGGTTTTATGGTGCGTTTAATCGAGATTTGAGGTCAGTTGTTCATGAAAAAAACTTTTTGAGCACCCTAAAGCCGGATAGTGTCTTGAGCATAACAAAAGTATTTTTATATCTAATAGCATACATAACTGCAATTAAACGTGAAAGAATCATTTCTCTATCTTGATTAAGAGCTGAGAAAAAAAATAAAACGTGATTTCCATATTTCATTTTTTTTTTCTCGGCTCCTAATGCCCATTGGCGGCTATAACTCTATTTTTTGCACTATTATAGGTCCCTACTACCCACACAAAAATCGGCATTCAAATCTGTGAGTTACAACTGCAAACGTCCCCTTGTAAGTAAAAATTAATGAAGGATGAATGAAGAATGAAATTTATTATCAATTACATCGACTTCAGCTATTAAAACGTTAATTCAATTTGATTTCTTCAATAAGCAGGAGTTTTTAATATTTAATGATTAAAATTTACAACTTTTTATATAAATACATATATGATGCGGGTTATTTATTTTTTTTTTTAAGCTATTATTTGAAATTTACAACTGCATACGAAATAAAACAATAAATACATCAAGTGAATGTGAAAATAATTCTCATAACAACATGTCAATTGACAGTAAAGCAACTACCCCAGCGGTAGCACTGAAATTGACGAAATGCATTGGAAAGTTTAAACAACCAACCTGCACTAATACGGTAGAAAACTATACACGTTTTATTGCTACCGGGTAAAATTAAATGACTGGCAGTTATATTATTTGTCTCCAACCGATTATTTACATTTTTAGGAATATAATCGATCTTTTCCTAGAAAAAGTTAAAAAAAAAAAAAAAAAAAAATTCTGGCTCAAATTGTTCTTACAGCTTGTCATTTTTCAGTTCTAGAATTTAAAAAAAAAAATTTCCTATCGAGATGTATCATAAAAAGGAAGCTAAAACTTTTGAATGTATTTATAGTTATTATTACTCTTCATTCAGTATGCTAATAACTATGTTAATCATGTTATAAACCGTAGAATGTTTATCATGACTTTAGATCGGCACATTTATACTAGAAAGAATTATTTGTAATAGTAAATAAGTCAATTAGTCCTAATTTTTAAATTGTCTGTAAAGCAACTATCCATTCAACCCGAGTAGATTTCGAGGCCGTCTTATTTTCAGATGTCACAGAGAGTCATCTGGAATAGAGTGGGAAGCGAGTTGAGATACTAGTGGATTTGAATAGTTAGCTTGTTACAATGAAATGAACATTGAGGATTTTCCGATTTTCTTTAACCCTGAAAATACTCGTTCAGGTTATTTAGAAAGTTATTCAACATTCACTTCTAGGACTCAGTGATTTAAATTTTTTGAAATCTTACTATAATAAAATAAAACTACGATCAATAAAAAGTTAATATAAATATTTAGTTTTATAAGATTTAGTACTGATTTAAATAAAATTCTTGAGTAGAATTCACTTCCCAATTTAAATGTTTTCCACTATGAAAGCAATACAGCTTTTTTCATTAAAAAAATAATCAATTTAAAAAAGGCTGTACATGATAAAGGTTGAGACATAAAAGATAATGCAAGACCAACAACTAAAATTTAGTTGTTCAAAAATAATTCAAAATGTATTCTCTCATCAACACGGTAAATATAAACTTATATAAAACATAAACTATTAGGAATTTGTTGAACATTTCCTTTTCCTTCTTTATAATGATCCATATTAAGACATTTACGATTAGACGGAGACTTGGAAAAGCAAGGCGAAGAAAAGTTAGCCCCGGGTTGCAGTCACGTAAACCAATTTCCGCAAGCCCGATTGAATTGTGAATTATCAGTTATTAAATTTATATTTTATTTTTGAGACTGAGGGGGAACTCGACTCGAGCTTCAAAAACCTACATCTTCCTCAATGAGTAGATTCAACCACCAAATGCATTAAAATTCAAATATTTATTATACAATTTAGTTTTTAAGTATTAAATTCAGGAAGTGTATAAGGAGTCAATTTTGACCATGGAAAACATTTTACCCCATCACAGCTGAAAATCTATCAAGGTATTAGAGGGAATTTCAGGTGAGAATTACTGTTGAACAAATACATGATGTGTTTTCGGAAAGCATGGTGGCATTATTTTAACGGACTATTATTATTAAATTATTAATTGTTTATTCACTGTTCAAAATATTCATTATTTTGATGATTTACGATTATAAATAATAAAATTATTTTTCAGTTAGTATATTTTTAATAATGATGAAATATTACTATAATGTAATCAATCCATATTATTCTTTTCATTATTAAAAATAATTATTCATGTTTATCTACATAATTAAATTTTTATAGTTAATTTTATTCATGCTATTATTTGAATTATTTATTTTGAATTATAAATAATATACTATTAATCGCTCAGAGTTTCAATGGTAGTTTTTAATTTTGATGTTCCCAAATATTTTCAGACAAAAAGACAAACAAATATATAATAAAACTCTGTTTTAATACATTTTTTATTTTCTATACCAGAACATATAATACATAAAATATTCACAAAGTTATGCCTGAATAATTTACTTTAATATTTGTTTACTAATTTCTTTTATATGACATCAAATGAACAAAATAAAACCTTAATCAAGAAAAGTGAATAAGAATAAAAATAATACAAAAAGCTATGTCGATTTTGACTGCTCCAACACTGACTAGACAAACGTTCCGTTCCGATTTCCCAATTTACTAAAATAAAACTCGTGCACATGACCATTATCAGACATATTTGGACTGATGCCGTTATGGGTGGGGCTCCACAAAACCACCTAATTCTTCCCGCACCCAATCACTCCAATCAAAAATCCTTCGAAAAATCCTCAATGCTCCTAGCATAGTCACAAATGTCGCTGATTTGGCACGAACTAGGCACCTTTCCTTTCATAATAAACCAAGTACCCACCCAAATACACTTGTTTCTCAATTTGCTTCCAATGATATTCCGGGCAATCCTCCACAGCGCCTGAAAAGATGATGACCTGAAGATCTAATGCTCTAAGGTAGAACTTTCGTAAGAGCGTTAACAATGGGTAGTTTCTCTAAACGTTTTGGTCTTGTATTCAATTAGTATTGTGATTACCGGATAGATACTTGATTTTTTTTTTTTTTTTTAATACAGTAGTAAATTTCTCGTCTCATATGTGACACTAAAGAAAAATTAAAGCAAGCTCTCTTGGAATGGCAAGAAGAACTTAAGCGAAAAGGAATGACCATCAACGCCTCTAAGAGTAAGATACTGGTGTCCCGAGACGAGGAGAAACAGTGGATTGGTTTTAATGGTGAAGTTCTTGAAGTAGTTGAGAACTTTATCTATTTGGGCTCTAACATAAACAAACAAGGAAAAATAGACGGGGAAATAGCAAATAGGATCACGAAAGCTAACCAGATCTATTATAGCATTTGCAATAGTATTGTTGGGCACCGAGATGTGGGGCAAGAGACAAAGCTCCACATTTACAAATCAGTATATCTCCCTACTCTTACCTACGGGAGGGAGAGCTGGATTATACTGGACAAGCAGGTAAGCCGGATAACAGGAGCTGAAATGAGGTACTTACGTCGGGTCGTAGGAAAAACGAGAAGAGACCACGTAAGAAATGAAAGGATTAGAGCGGAGCTGAAAACTCCTGCACTGAAAAATATCCTGGAAAAACGTCAGCTAAAATGGTTCGGCCTTGTTTGTCGAATGAGTGAGGACCGGGAACCTAGAAAGGTGATGGAGGCGCGACCCACTGGCAGGAGGCCACGCGGAATAAAAAGGCCTAGGATTTTGTATGAGGATTATATCCAGAGGATCGAAGGAAAGACATTCCAGGAACTGAAACAACTCTGCAAGGACCGTGAAGCCTGGCAGCGTTGGATTGAGGCCCCTCCACGCTGAATGGCACAAAGGAGGAAGATAAAGAAGAAGAAGAAGAAGTAAATTTCTACTTAAAAAAAATAAATAACCTAATCTATTACTTACGTTGCAGCATCATACAACGCCTGAGTAACGAGATAATGAATGATAAAATGGTATAGACAATGTTTTACAAATAAATAAATAAAAATTTGATGAAAGATTTAAGCTAAACATTAATGCGTAACAATATTTATCAACTCATAATTTTATCCATAGACCTTATACGGTATACATACATATTTCTTTACAAGTATTGTGCTGATTTTTTCCGTTTTATGGCCATTTTTAAGATTATACCCCGCTGTAATCACGCCACCTTAATCCGCTGATAATCTGGAGTTGGACTGTACGCCCAGATCGGAAACATTTATAGTTGACTGCAACAAAATCTTTAAATCACACAGGGCATGGCAAGGCTAATAAAAAATTAAGTGGTTTCTCAAGGAACGGATACTTGTGGAATAATAGATGAAATCCAAGGCAGAGATACAACTCGCCAATAATTAATTCTACTAAAAGCTTCATTAAGGACAAGGATAGGACAAATAACATGAAAAGTTAATTCCCACTTCCTGAATATGTGGAAATAACTTAAAAATCTTTATCTTTCCAAAAAAAAATCTGAAATCTTGTTTTTTTTTTTTTTTTTTTTTAATGGATTAGATCGTTTGGCTATTGATTTGGACGAACAATTATTAATTGTTAATTTAATTAGTAATTTGGCCCTTTTAATTCTAAAATATAATTTGGGAAAAGCAAATTATTTGATTTTTACTGCACATAATATACAAACCACAACAATATTTTGACGGTTTCACAGTTAAATTCTATGAAACCGGTAGGTAGTAAGCTTCATAAATGGGAAAAATAAATAAATAAAAAACGGCAATAACGACTCGCAAACCTCTTTATATTCAATATAATTTAAGAGGACGAGACATGGACACCCAAGGACAGATAAGGTCACACAGTTTGTTGACCGGCGGTTATCCACTGTTGGGTCACTACTACCTGCAACCACAAAGTTAACCCCAGAAAGAGGGAATTCCTTTTAGGAACACAATCATAGAATGTTTTCATTTAAATCAACAAGTCTAGTTGCATTAAACCATTAAAATCAAAATTAATTTTAGCCAGGATTATGAAGCGTAGAAACTCCTATGGATGTGTCGCTTATAGAATTCTTTTATAGATGTGTCGATTCCAACTACTGAATTAGCCGACAGTCTTATGATACCTCGATTTTTCTCATTTATGAAAAAAAACAGTATCAATGTTTCTATAAAGGAGAAATTTCTATGTTCTAAATCAAAATTGCATGGTGCTGCCATTTCTACTGCATGGGATACATTAAATTGTTGAATATATGTATTCTCTATAGGAAATTTCAAATTTCATACTGCCAAAATTAAAACACTAAAAAAATAAATGTAGCCAAAAATGTAACATTTAATTATTATTTTGACATGGACATGTCTTTTGGCTGAGGGTAAATGGTTTTCTTGTGCAGTTTTTTTAAACTCAAAAATGTAACATTTCGACACGCTCTGCTGGTGTTGCACAAATCGAAAATTCGACAATAAGTTTTCAGATTAGAAATTTAATGGAGAATAGTTTTTGTTATATAACTTTTGTCGCTAGGACACACTGTTTAAGAGCTACATTGGTTTGAACGAAAAAAGTAAAGTTTTGCGTACATTATTAAGTGTTGGGGCTTTATCGACAAGCTCTGTTGGTTGGTGTTGCTCGCATCGAAAATCAGAATCAATCGATATAAAACCAGTAGATTATAGACAAACATATCCACGATCTATCGTTTTTTTACGTTTTTAAATTGAGTTTTATTTGTTATTATTATTAGGGTTTATTTTATTTTATTTTTTTTTGTGATCATACTATAAATATTATTATTCATGTCGTTACATGTCTATAATAGTTTTCTAGTCCTAATACACTATTAAAACTACATCCATATCCGTATCCTCCCATATACATTTCTGTTTGGAAGGTTTTATATTCCTTAACTAATAAAATAAACCTCTTAAATAAGTATTTGTAAATGCATTATTTTTTCGTGCATCGTCTAATTTTCATATTATATGTTATAGATAATAAATACTATTTCCTGTTTATAAATATATTTCTTGAAAATTATTGTGTTTTTAATAGATTGATTTGTTTTTCATATCACTTTTGGATTTGGTTTAATCCAAATAATAATAATAATAATATATAATAATATCTTGATACTAATTAAAAAATAAACCAATGGTACCAGTACCCAGTTCAAAAAAATTTGCAACTGAAAATTAGGTTTTATTTATTATAAATGATTTGTTTATTAATATTAATGCTAATAATCCAGTCATTATTCATCCTTCTAGGGTTGCTTGAATTCAGCATATACCAGGGCTTCTATAACTTCCAATGCGTTTCGAAATTATCAATGCACTTCTGCAATTGAATTTGTATTCTGCCTTCCCACACATCCAAGTATCATAATAAAAAAAAATATTCCTCTTGACTGGTTGATAGCAAATCAACTGAACGAACGGTTAGATGGTCGAAGAACTAATGTGGCTAAATCATGGACTAGCAGAAAGCACTTAAACGTTTAGGAAAATATATAGGAATCCGTTAGCGAGACCAAAAAGAGGATTGGGTGCGGTAAATAGACTGAAATTCTTCGGCTAGTATATTCGTAAAAAAGGAGAAAAACGAAGCACTACATCCGATCACGAACTGATTTATATTGGAAAGGCCATTTTCAAAGCTCCCCGATAAAGAAAAAAATACCCTATCCATGGCTGGATCTCAAATAAAGAGAGCCGTCGTAAAAAGTTATGAGTTATGTTTAACTTAACTCTTTCGCTACTTCTCCTCGCTTTTGCCTAATGCTATCCTTTTACAGGCAGTGCGTATTTGTTGTGTGCTAGCTCCATTGTGAAGGATAGAAAAGGGAAATCGGAAAGCCGGGGTCCTAACATCTAGCCGGTATTGTACTATTAATAACAACTACAAAAATAAATAAGGAATATGTATAAAATTCAAAATTTGCGACTAAAGGATAAAGGATTCCGTGAAATGAATAAAAATTTAATCACATAATTAGAAATAATAATTATCTTAATTAAAGTATAACTAGAAGATTATTATAGTTTTATACACACACTAATACGGAATACCAATATCCGTACGAGAAATAGAGACCTATTATCACGCTAAGAAAGAACGGAAAATTGTGATAACTCGAGTGCAATTATAAATTATATTGTTTGAGTATTATACATTTATTATTAGTTTAGATTCCGTTGTTATATAATTATCTTATCTTGATATTAATATGTATTATTATTCTTTTCGTAACTTAAAGTTGTCTTAGAATTCATTGAAAAATTCACTGTATCTGTAGCTATGAAGTAGTAGCAATAAACCATTCTTACTCTCTCTTCTAGAGCTTATTCTTTACATATCTTATTTTAAAAGCAGTTTTTTTTTTTTTTAACCCTAGGAAGATTATCAGGAATCAATGGCGAAGCAAGATGGGGGACTTGTGGATTCGAGTGGGTGAACTTATCATGGAAGAATAGGTATCTGGTTCTGGCAAAATTTGCAACATTAATTTAAACCCGCTTAGGTGGGATTCAAACACGCTACCATCAATACCGGAAGAGGGAGACTCTCTATTTGCAACATAATAAATAGCATGGAGGATTTTGTATTGCAAAGATATGAGTGGTTTTAAAGAGGCTCAAAGCTTAACTTCCTAAGTTGAAAAAGGTCTTGCATACTGTCATGTAAATGAGACCTTTCTAATGAATTGTTAGGGCTTTTGTGAAGTAAATGTTGGAGAAGTTAAATATGACGAATAGTTTCTTGTCGTGTAAGTGAACTCCAAGACTTTTCTTCGTATGGAGTTCTAGGTAGCAGATCTGCTTAACAAGGTTTAGTGAAATATTCAGTACAAGAATTCGTAGGTTTACCGCGCTTTTTTCTAAAAATATTACTCTTGTTTTTATTTATTTGTCCCTTGTTAATTTCATAGCCTTATTCGACGTTCATTTCATTTTTCAAATAATTAATTTTTACTTTAATAATTCTTCTTCTTATGAGTTCGGCCACCTGTGGACCAGGCTTAACAATTCGTTTCTTGATCTTCCGTTCCTTCCAATATATCTTCATTATCTCTGCCTGATGCTTTCTTCTTTCATCAGATGATTACTGTTGCTTGGTTTATGGGGGACTGTCTGGGGATCTCGAGATGAAGCTGAGGAGACTGATGAACTGTTTCATTAGATTTATCTTCGGGATCACACGTTGCTTGCCGGTATTCTGAGCTTGGGTGGCTATTTCCTAAATTCCGAAGGCAATACTTTCTCGGTACTTTCCTATTCCAATGTCTAAAAACCAAAAACCCTTCCTATTTATTAACTCTGCGTTCTTCTATCCACCTCCTAAACACTAGATCCGGACCTTTTAACCTATATATCCCCTCACATAAAACCGCTTCCTTTGACAAATCCTTCATCATTCGTGCTAACTCCTTCAGGAATTCCCTTCTCACTTTTATTCGTAAAGCAGCTTCCATAACTTCCTTTAAAAATAATTTATTCCTCTACCTTTTAGACAATTAATCTTCCACAAATATTTCAATGATCAAATGGATACTTGGAGTTATTTTTTTTCTTTCTTTCTTATATGTTCATATATAAACGATTGTATTTTATGTTATAATTATTATTTCATTTATTTATTTTTATTTTTTTATAATTTAATTTTTTTTTTCTGTAAAAAATGTATGCTGTAATTACTGAATCATCTAATTTGTAAATACTAGGCCAGAAAATTGTACTTTTAACTGTATTATTTTTATTCTTAGGGGACAGTAAGTCCCAGAATAAAGTTTATTTTTTTATTTCATTTCATTTCAATCACAGATATTTTGTCAATAGTAAATAGCAGCAGTGCATTCTAACTGAATGCATTTATAAAAAATATAGATGAAAAATAATTAATTAATATATAGATACATAAAATAAGATTTATAAATTATTATTGAAAAATAACAAGACGGTAAAGTTACGATATTTTCAAGATTTCTTACCGTAAGGGATGTGCAAATGTAATGTTAAAAATATAAGTTTTTCCGCACGTGCTCTCTAATATTCCGCAGACACTTTTCTTCGGAAAAACTTTTTCTTATTATACCAGAGCTTTATCGAGGTGATGCTTTAAAATTTTCAGAATTCATTTCTAATCCCCGGTTTAGAAGAGAAATGAATTAGAAATTAAACGGATTGGTAGCGAATAGAAGCCAATTGAGAAAATTAATAAGTAGAAAAAAATATAGCATAACTAAACCTACGAAGATCTCATAGAGTCAATTTACAGGATACAGGAAATTTACAATATATGCACATAATGTGCAATTAGATGATTGATGACATCTAAAATTAATGTAAATATCCTAATTGAAAACGTTTCATATAACTGACTTCTATGATCGTTGTCTATAAAATGTCAATGAATGCTTAAAGTCTTGGTCCTTGAATTTTTTGCATTGTAAATTACTGATAATATTTCCTATATCGAATGTGGCACTGAATTTCCTAAATCAAACTTCAAATCCTTGATGAACGACCAGAAAAATCCCCGGATGACGATGTGAATGGGAATACAAAGAGTTATAGACTGATTTACAATTTTTTTTATAACAAATGACCAAGGGGTTCTTTTCTTTAAGGCTTTGCTAGGGTAACCATAATAGATTTTACAATATTCCATATCAATACAATAGAGAATCACAGGTATAGACAATAGACTATTAAAGATATGAATAATATATTTACTGAACATAATTATAGGCAAGGAGGAGGAGTCAGATTTGACAAAAATAATGATATAACAAATACATTATAATAAACCTCAACAAATTAATTGCTTGATTACGTTACTTTAGAAAAATAACGCAGTATAACAATCCAGCAGGACAAGTGAGAAAAATAGATGGAAAATATTTTTTATAAAATTTAATTCAAAAGTAAATCTAGGATATTAAGAGATGTTACAATTTTAAGGAGTTTGAAGAAGAAAAAAAAGTGCAATGTTTAATCCTTGCAAGATCATATACACACTCGTATACCGCTTAGATTCCCTGAGTGAAAAACTAATAAATTAAACTACATTTGATATTTTAAAAAATATGAATTCTTGAGTGAGGAGTGACCATTCCTCAATAATTTAACTGAAATCATGAAAGATTATTTTATATACTTTGCCTGCAATTTTTTTTAAAATAATTATTTATTCAATTTTATTTACAACTGTATACAATATATACAAGTTAATGCGAATAATAAGATTACACTGACATGTAAGTAACTTCAATAAAAGTCCTAAACTAGAAGGTCTACTGACTATTTTTTCAGGAGATTGTTATTGGGAATCGAGTATGAAGTAAGGAGACTAGTGGATTTGAATTGCTATATAGTTTACTGTGCTAAGTATCTGGTTTGGGCTATATCAGCAACAAATTAAGGTCTTTATGGATAAGCTCATCACAAAAGTAAGGAGCATTAAGTATTTCCGAAGGATTTTGGATTGCTAGATACGAGATGAATTATATAGATAAGTGGAGCCTCAGATCTCAACTCCGTATGTCTAAATAGGTCCTAATTACTGTCATGAAAATGGGTCACATATTTATTTAAGGTCTGAACGTTTGTCTAGTAAATGCTGAAGTAGTCGAAAACGAAGAGAAAACAATAAAAAAAATATAAATTATTTGATTAAAATAAAATTTCTCCTTTCGACTACCATGTTACTGCATTTGGGAATTTCAGCTTTGGGCCTCCGATATACCACCAAATCTCGTATACAATCCTTACAACCCAAATTCCTTTAAAATTACCTTCAAATCTCCTAACTTTGTCACAAACAAAAAAGTCCGTAAAGATTTTAGTGTACTATAAGTTGCTGATTTAGCCCAAACCAGATACGTATCCTATTGTAGTTAACTCCATAACCATTCAAATTCATAAGTACCTCGACTTGCTTCCCATTCTATTCCAGATAGTTCTCCGAGGTGTCTGAACAGAAACTGGCCTCAGAACTTTTATTAAAGTGCTACCAAGAATAGTTGTTTTACAAGAATGGTATTATAAGCATTACCTTCACATATACTAGATATATTTTTATTTTATTGTATACAGTTATAAATTTCGAGAAATAGATTTTTTTTAAAAAACTTTAACATACAAAATAGAAATTAATCTTTTTTTTTTGGACTTTATCTTAGGAACGCTCAAGTGTTTTAGGGGTTAATGTTTGAATTCGGATTCAGCAATCCAAAAACAAAGAATCAATTTAAAAAAACAAAATTAATTTCTATTTTCTTATCTTAGCGATAGAACCTTCAAAGTTAATCATAACTTTTCCTATTCTTCTCTCTTTACCCAATTTGCCGGTGTTCCTCAAGGTAGTATCCTAGGTTCTATCCTCTACACAGTGTATACAGCTGACATACCAACTCATCCTACCACAGTCCTCACCAATTACGCTGATGACACGTGTAAACAATGATCCCTTTATTGCCTCTCAAACACTCCAATCCTTCAAGAATGGTGTCGAAAATGGAGAATCAAAATAAATCCAAACAAACCCTACCAAATAACGTTTACCCGACGTCGTAAACCTACGACTTCCTGCTCTACAGTACCTTTAATGATAATATCCATTAATCCCTGTTGAACAGATACACTACCTAGGACTCCACATGTACAAACGACTAACTTGGAATCCACATACAAGACTAAAACGACAAGAAACTGCCCGTTGTTTCAGACTACTTCAACATTTACTAGACAAACGTTCAAAGCTCCCAATTCATTACAAAAGACTCATATACATGACTGTGATTAGCCCTATTTGGACGAACGCAGTTGAGCTTTGGGGCTGCACTAAACCATCCAATTCATCTCGTATTCAATCCCTACAATCCAAAATGCTCCTTACTTTGTCACCAATAAACTTACCCATAAAGATCTTTATGTTCCATAGTACATACGTTGCTGATTTAGCCCACACCAGGTACCTATCCTTTCATAGTAAGCTCCATAATCACTCAAATCTGTTAGTTTCTAAACTTGCTTCCCAATCCATTCCTGATAATCCTCCGAGGCGTCTGAAAAGAAGATGGCCTAGAGACCTTCTAGTGTAGAATTTTTAATAAAGTGCTATTGATGAGTAGTTCTTTTCAAGTTTTAACATGTTATTATAATCGTTCTCAATACATTTACTTGATGTATATATTCTGTATAGTTGTAAATTTCAAATAAATGTAAATAAAACAAAAAAGAAATATCTATTTTTCGGAATTTACTTGTTTTTATACCGATTGTTGGCTGGAGGGAGATCCTTGAGGAGGGACTTCAGGAGCTAATAAGAGAAAAATTTAGATTACCACTATCGTCTGACAAGATAGTGGTTAATTAATTATTCTTTTATTAATTGGTGGGGTGGGGAGAGGATAATCTGGCAAAGAGAATAGTTTTATAGCAGCAGATCTACTAACCTAATTCACCCCCAACGTCATTAATATTCCAAGTTGTGGCCTTAACGATATAAATTTTGCCACTATAGCTCCCTTTCCCCCAGAGCCAATAGTAATGTCGTTTGTCATGAATCGATAACTAGTAAAATATATGGTCCTTTGGAATGGATTTTTAAATTAATCAAAGAAGTTTTACGATCGGGATGATGAGGTAATTTTGAGGCGTTATCTCCTCAAGTCAATCTTAACTTAGATTAGAAAAGGATCTTTAAAGCGAAATTTATCTTAAAACTGTCTTGGTAGTGTTTCAGTCATTAGAATGGCCATAATTAAACGGAGGAGTTCGGGGGTGGAGTAATTATTTCTTAAAGCGTTGCAATCCAAGTATCATAATTATAATGAGCAAAGTATTAATTAAATTATAAATAAGTAAATTTTATAATAAAGTTAATATTGCATGATTATAATTAAAGCGCCTGAAGTTAAAGTTTATTAAAAACTATTCGACGTTTGGTCAACTGCAGGCACCTTACATCCTCAAACTTTGCGTCAATTCATAATCTTGAATAAAAACATCAAACTATTAATTTGTTTTAAAATTGGTTTTGTTGAAAGGAAATTTATAATTAACAATTGCATAGAGTGTGACAACTGACGAACTAATTACTTAAGAGTTTTCATCCGAGAAAATGCGGAGTGTCAATCAGGTAGTTTTCTTCAAAACTAGTTAATTTGACAGGGAATATTTCCATCTTTTAACAATAATTATCATTATTTATATCAAGTCTTTATGAAAGTGAATTATTTATTTATTTTTTACTCAATTTATATTTACAAGTGCACACAATATAGATTCAAAATTTTAGGCATGTACTTTACTAATGTAAATCATTTGAAAGAAAAATATTTGATCTAATGAAAAGAACAATTTTCTAATATGGAACACGGCCAGAGACAGAACAAACTTTGTTTTATAAATTTAAGACTGCCTTACTCACATTTATACGAAAGATTGAATTTGACAAACTGACTAATGATGGGCAACAGAGGTAGTTTCTGTTTATTCTTATTGTTTTTAAAAAAATACATATTTTATTTTATAAGGGTAAGCCTGATAGTTAGTTATTGTCTCCCCAGACAGTTATTGACACACATATCTTAAAAATTAAAAAAAAATATTTAGCAAAAAAAACATGAAATTCCTTCCTTTTAAATCCTACAAATCAACCGTGTAAAAACTTCAATTTTGTCCGTATTGTAGTAGATATTCATAGGGTGTCAATAACTGATTTGACCTTATTTTTTTTTTTTTTCAATATCTAAAATACATTCCAGGAATAATGTTTGGTGAAAACACTCTTGCTTAGCTTAAAGTAAAGTAATTGCGGAAAAATGACCACAAATTTCAACTTTTTTGAACTATTCTTTCTTTATTTATAGTATGAATATTTCCGAATATTTCCTTGAGATTGTATATAACTGTCTGGCTAACGCAACTTAATGGTTGTTTTTTTTCATTTATTGATATTTATAACTGAAAACAATAATATACATCTAGTAAATATTTTGATAATGAATGACAAGAATACAATGACATGTAAATAACTTGTGGAGAACTGTACAACAGTAGCACTTTACGAAAAAATCTGCACTAGAAGGTCTCTAGGTCATCTTCTTTAAGACGCCTCGGAGGATTATCGGGAATGAAGTGGGAAGCAAGTTGGGAGACTAGTGGATTGGAGTAATTAGGGAGCTTACTATGAAAGGATAGATATCTGGTTTGGGCTTAATCAACAACATGTGTAACAGTAAGATCTTTTTGGATAAGTTTATTGGTCACTAAGGAGCATTGAGTTCCGACTAACCGTGCTAAATTTTGTTTTTTTACATTCATACATGCATTATGGCTATAAGGCATGAAACTTGTAAATATATAAATAAACAGTCCTTATTAGGAGTATATAAGGAAAGGAATTTCAAGTAATCCATTGATTAAATTCATCAATAAAATAATTAATTTAATCATAACTTTTGGTCAGATAGTTTTTTAATAATGATTACATTAGAATTTTATTTATTTATTTGTTTAACAATTTATTTATTTTTACAAATGTATACTTAATATACAACAAGTAAATTTGAAAAACATGTTATTGTAATAATAACATGTAAAAAACTATTTACTAGTAGCACTTCAATAGTTCTACATCAAAAGGTTACTAGGTCATATTTTCTTCAAACGCCTCGGAGGGTTATCGGTTCGAGTAGAAGCAAGTTGGGACACTAACACATTCGAGTGGATATGTAGCTTTTTATGGAAGGCTAGACATCTTGTTTGAACCAAATCTGCTACATAAGGGAGTTTTAAATCGTTATGGATAACTTTATTTGTTAGATTAAAAAAGCATTGAGGACTTTACGTAGGATTTTGGATTGTAAGGACTGTATACGAGAAGAATTAAAAGGTTTAGTGTAGCCCCAAAGTTGAAATCCGTATGTCCAAATAGACATAATAACTGTCAAGTAAATAAGTCTTTTCTAATTTATTTGGAGCATTGAACGCTTGTCCAGTAAATGTCAGAGTGGTCGAAAACGACGAAGTTTCTTGTCGTTTAAGTCTCGTCGTTAATTTTTTAAGTCGTTTAAAAAATATATATAAAAATAAATCTACACAATAACTAAGGACCGATGCCAGGAAGTACGGCTAGAGGATTCCTGATTACCGGTTTCATACCACCATTAAGAAGTAATGACAGTGATATTGATAAGGTTGGTAAACTTATAAAAATACTATGCGCAGGAGAGAGAGGAAAAAAAAAAAAAAGAAGCAAACAAAACAACATTAAGAGTCCTTCTGAAAAGTCAATAGGAGCCTAAGTAAAGAAACCGCTGCTTAAGAATTAAAGCAAACCGCGTTTTAAGTATTATTTCTAATCAAATAATTTAAAATTATAAAAATATTCCTATTAACTACGCTAAAAACTATTAAAATAAAATCTACTACGTTGAAATTCTTATTAGACATTACTAAACTTATTAGCGACAGAAAGCGGATATTCAATGCCAGCTTGAAGTCATTTTTTTAAGTTAAAAAATAACTAAATAAATTAGATAAATTAGGTTATGTACTACAAAATCTAAAATGAAAGAGATCCTCATACATAACTAAGATGACATGAAACTGATTTTAGTTTCGGACTACTTCAACACCTACTAGACAAATCTACTAAGCTTCCAGTATAAAAAAATTAATATACGGAGTTTTACTAAGCAGATCCACTAAACCACCCAAATCCTATTCCTTATTCAAGTATCCAATCCAAAATCTTTAGAAAATCATTAATGCTCTCATTGTTCATCACGACCTTAAACCCTATAACTTGCTGCCATAGCCCGAACCTTTTCAGAAACGCACCTTTTCATAATAAACTCTGTAACTCACAGATATACTAGGAGTCATCATCGACGCGTGTGTGGATAACATGGCAGGGTGATATTCTAAAATATAACTTTAACTAGTGTGAACCAATAGCTGATTTCTATTCAAGTCAATAGTAGGTAATAGATCCAAAATTCACCTTTCGTTTCCAAAGTAAAAAAAGTTTAAAAATTAATTCTCTAATAAATTATCTCATCATTTCGCATCCAATCTTTGGAATCCAAAACCCTTCGAAAAATCCTTAATTCTCCTTACTTGATAACAAATAAACTTATACCACAAAAACGTTAATGTTTCATATGATCCATTTTAATACAGTTGTAAATTTCAACACAAATTAATTTTTATTAAAATGCTAAAAAAAAAATCTTTTTTTTTTTTAATTGTTTGTAATTTAATATTTTTGTGGGCAACCAGGAAACAGTCGAAATACCAAGTCCAAATAATGTTTATTGTGGTACACGTATATATATTTTTTTTAATAACAATTATTTATTGAAATTTACAACTGTACAAAATTTATACATCAAGTAAATGTGCTGTTAACTATTACAATAACCTGAAAAAACTTGAAAGGAACTACTCATCAGTAGCACTTTAATAAAAATTCTACACTAGAAGGTCTCTGGGCCATCTTCTTTTCAGACGCCTCGGAGGATTTTTAGGAATGGTGTGGGAAGCAAGTTGAGAAACTAGTGGATTTGAGTGGATATGGAGCTTACTATGAAAGGATTGGTATCTGGTTTGGGCTAAATCAGCAATATATGGAACATTAAAATCTTTATGGGTAAGTTTATTGGTGACAAAGTAAGGTGCATTGAGGATTTTTCGAAGGATTTTGGATTGTAAGGATTGGATACGAGATGAATTAGATGGTTTAGTAGAGCCCCAAAGCTCAACTCCGTACGTCCAGATAGGTTTAATCACAGTCATGTATATTAGTCTTTTGAAATTTATTGGGAGCTTTGACCGTTTGTCTAATAAATGTTGAAGTAATCTGTAACGACGGGCAGTTTCTTTTCTTTTTAGTCTTGTATGTGGATTCCAAGTAAGACGTTTGTCCAAGTGGAGTCCTAGATAGCGGACCTGTTAGTACACATATATAAATTTTTAAATTATAAATACTCTATTCATGAAAATTATCTGTTAGTGCTAGTTAATAAATACTAGATTAACATTTATAATAAACCGGTAATGATATACTAAATTAAAAAAAAAAATTAAATAATAAAAATCTTATTCTACTGAAATCAGTGAAACAGCTGAGAGAGCAGCGTTGGGATCTCCTCGTTGGATTTAGTTTGCTCATCCATAAGTGGTAGGAATATGGTTCGGGGTTCCAGGCAGAGTGTATAAGAAGTATGGCTGTTTAATGTTTAATTTTGTTAAATATTAAATGTTTGTTAAAAGCTTATTTCTTTTTCTTATGTTGTTTCATATTATTCTGCAAGTAATATAATGGGGATTTAATTTTGTGTAGATATTGTACAAAATTCAGATGGTAATATTTTGTCAATAAAAGCTGTTAAAATGCATTTTATATGTACATATATATTACAAGACGATACACGTTAGAACGACTCTAAAAAGGGTCTTTTCCAGTCTTAATAATTAATCCTTCACCATCCCCTGTCTTGATCACCTTCACAAATAAGATAACAACTAATAGACAACCGATCGAATCCGGACCTAAGTAGCGACGTCCAATCAGAATGAAGCCGAACAGGTTTGCCAACGGCAGCACTAAATTTCCCAGAGGAAATGTATGGGAAAACAAGTCAGCAGCACCACCCCTTCATAATGATGAAGAATCCAGAGCCATGCCCTGAATGCTCCAGCTGATTTAGCTCCCACTGTAATGGATGATTCCGGGTAATGCACTAGCATCCAAAGCCCTACTAAAAGAAAATAAATAAAAAAAGAACCTTTAAATAATCATTTAGTCACTTTAATTATTAAATATTTGTCAAAAAGTGTCTATATTTCTGATTTATATAATTGCGTAGTTAAGCTGTGCGGTCTGCGGTCACGGAGCCATTTTCTTTTCAGAAGCTTTCAGAAAATTGTTAGGCCAAATTACGGTCTGAGCGGCGAATTAGACGTAAGTGCATGGTCGATAGGTACTAGTTCCTAGATTAGCCTCTTCTTCGCAACGAAATCCAACAATATTACTCGAACTCCTAATTCATTTTATTTATAGGATCTGATTTAAATCTCAAATCATTTTAAGAACAGCTGTATAGTCAGTATATGTTTGACTTGTGAAAAATTAATTAAAATGAAATTGATAGATAGCTCAACGAAGTGAAACACTAATTCGTTAATTCGTACTTATTACGAGACTTTATTTACATATTTACAATTAAAAAAAAAATCTATTTATTGATATCTACAACTGTAGAGATTATATACAAGTAAATTTGAGGAATTGTTATGACATGTCAATAACAAGTAAAGAACTACTCACTGGTAGCGCTTTAATAGTCTTACATTAGAAGGTCTCCTGGCCATCTTATTTTCAGACGCCTATTCCCTTCTCCAATACCTCGGAATAATTACAATTAAAACATCCCTTGAAAGATACACCCTCAAAAGAACAAAACATTTTATAACCTTTTATGCTGAAGGAGATTTAATAATAAAATAAATATTTCTTTTGCATAACTCCTATTTATTTTCCATTTATAACATGTTCGGAGACAATGCTCCATCATCAGGCGTCTCTTAATCTGTGATTATTTTCACATTGTCGTTCTCACTAGTTACAAGCCATAACGAAACAAGACGCTTGTAAGAAGTGAGAATGTCAACGTAAAAATAATCACAGATTAAGAGAAGCCTGAAGAAGGAGCATTGTCTCCGAAACACGTTGTTAGAAATAGAAAATAAATAGGAGTTATGCCAAAGAGATATTTAATAACAAAATATGTAAAATAACTCAGTTTACACGTCTCTTGTATGTTATGTATAAATATACTATATGTACACATTATTATTTTTTTGTGTGTTAGGATTTTTCCTTAATTTTTCCAACTTTTAAGAAAACAACTTGCAAATTGGTTTTACAATTAATTATTTAATAAGACTATATTAATCTTGTAGAGGATGTTAGGCCGGAACATGAAAACGTAAATTGCAAATATCGGACTTAAAACACAAGAAACTGCTCGTCGTTTGAAAAAAGCTCCCAATAAAAAAAAAAAAAACTTATTTATCTAACAGTGATTAGATTCATTTGGATATACGGAATTGAAATTTGGGGCTTCATTAAACCTTCCAATTCTTCTCGTAGCCAATCCTAAATTCTTCTTATTATGTCACAAACAAACTTAATGTTTTACGATATCTACGAAGAACGCTTGCGCCATGTTTATTTTCCCGAAGAACAGACTTAACAATTAAAACGAGTATCACTATTTTTTTCCGGATAAGTTGAAAATATCATGTTACATACGATTTAATTAAGTTTACAACAAAAATACTTCGTCATATGCCGAATATTTGGAATTTGTTTTTTTTTATTTATTTATTTATTTATATTACAATCAAGCTCTTTTTTTGCTTATTGGCAATTATTTTATAACAATAATTATAAAAATACACTATTAAAACATATATACATAAAATATAGGTTTATTTTTCAAAATTAAAAAGCTTCAAATGACAAATGACACAAGACCCTATATTAGGTCATGGGGCTTCCTTCTCTTTAGCCTCCTCACCAGTGCATTGGAGTCCAGGAGATGGGCGGCCTCGGCGTTGATGTGGTCTTGCAGGCGATCCTGATGCGACTGGGCGTATTTTTGGATTAACTCCTCCACGGTTGGCATCCGAAGGTCTCTGTGAAGATCATCGTTCCTAATGTACCAAGGTACATTTACGATGGCCCTTAACACTTTATTTTGAAACCTTTGAATTATTTTTCTATTGGAGTTCCTCGTGCACCCCCACAGCTGGATTCCATATGTCCAGATTGGCTTCAGAATTCGGTTGTATATTAATATTTTATCGTTTAAAGACAGTTTGGATTGCCTGCCTAGGAGCCAATACAACTTTTGATAACTCAAATTGAGTTGTATAAGCTTTTTTTTTTTTAACGTGTTCTTTCCAGCGGAGTTTTGCGTCCAGTGTCATCCCGAGATATTTAGCCTGATTTGAATACGGGATCACTTTATTATTTATGGTTATGGGCTGATAGTTGATTTTTTTGTTAGTAAAATCAACATGTACAGATTTTGTTTCATTTTCCATTTGAATACTTGGAATAGTAACTTTTCAATATTGTATAAAACTCCTACCTCCCTCCCCACCTGATGAAATGTTTTAATATTATAAAATAGATTAATAAAATATATCCTTCTTTATACGTGGAGAAATGGAGATACAATGCAGCAAGTATTTGAAAAGCTTGAATTGGATTTAATAATGCCCCAGCGCCTGGAATGTTCAGGTACAGGCTGGTCAGTTGGAACGCACCACGCATTTTAAGTGGGGCCAGTGGAGCTCGGATCGCAAGATATTCAGACCTCATTTTTTTATTATTACAAATATTATATGAAAACAGAGTCAATATAATGAAAAATATTTATTTTTAATAACATAACTATTTTTTTTATTTGATGGCTTATAAATGCGGTAATATAAATATTGATTGTAAACTCGTAATGTTTACTTCAACAAAAATAAAAAATTGTTAATTAAAAATAATACAGTGATTATTTGTTTAAATTTCTGATTTTTTTAATACAGTAACTTTACTTTGAATCCCAGCTATAAAAAATAAAGGAAGTAAAATTTACAATTCATCCATTCCGTTCCTAGACACAAAACTCTCAAACCGTTTATCACTACATTTGGAAATGTATTATCTGTTAAATCAGAATACAGGTAACTGTGGCAAACCAAGACTTATGATATTCCAATCGGAGTTTTCAAAACCTGGTGGTTACCAATGAAACTGATCATAAATTAGAATATGAATTGATTATTAATATTATTATTATTTGTACAAGAATCTTTATTTAACGAAAAAATAAGCATTAATTTATTCATTCATTAATTAAATTTTTTTATTTATTTATTTTATATTTAATTTATAATCCGAACGTGTTCGATTTCAATTACTTCCATTTTGATTTTAATTATATATATGACACAAGTGTTGTAACCCCAACACCAAAATGTTACATCCAACTCCCTCCCCCCCTCCCTGTCTCAAAAGCTTTTCCATGTTAAGCGATCACAATTTCATTATTCCCATCGAAAATTGTTTTATAAATTGGTATAATAGGGACAGAAAATTGAGTGATTAGTATTAAGAGCTGTAGAAGCAGCATTTTACCGGACATCAACTCCCATGATAGTGATAATTGCTTCAAATCATATTATGCCTGTCAACGCTCAGTCAATCGAATTTTAATTACAAATTGTGTGAACCGAATGAGTATTATCAATTTGAATACCTTTAGCCAAGAATTTAGCTCTGCGAACAATAGTACAACACCTGACCACGCTTATAATGTTTGAACATTGTCCTAAATGTTTAAAATTTATGCTAATGGAATTTTATTACCTTGGAATCTCCATTTTACTCCCACTTGAGAGCTTTGAATTTTGCAAATTTATTAATTAAAATTACTCTAAACCAATAGTTATCTCCACGGGCATTACCCGAATTTATTACTATTGCAGTTCTAAAGGATTATTTTTTAATTAGGTTTTCATACAATTTTCTTATTCTTATTCTTTTTTTTTTTTTTTTTTTTAAAGCTACAAATTTATTATTTCTCAAATAGACTTATTCATAGTGATGTATATGTCCCATATGTTACTATTGCAGAAACAAGACACCAATCCTACTATGATAAGCTCCATATACACTCGATTCTACTAGTCTCTCCAGACTCGCTTCCTGACAACCATCCTATATATGTATATTTATGTATATGTGTGTGTGTGTGTGTGTGTGTGTGTGTGTGTGTGTGTGTGTGTGTGTGTGTGTGTGTGTGGGTGTTTAGTAAGGTTCTTGAGGTTCAGTCAATAAATAAAAAACAACTATTTTGGCGAAGTTTTGAGACTATATTGTTCTCATATCATGCCCTACAGTGAAAAAACAGGTTACAATAAAATTATACAATTATTTCAAAACATAAAGTCAGCTACTGTACAAGTATATAAAAACATGTGTTAGAATAATAAAAATATATATAATTAACAGAATATAGAGGAGTATGAAGCTACTTAAAGTAAGTATATGTATTATATATAATTTTATTGTAACCTGTTTTTTCACTGTAGGGCATGATTATGAGAACAATATAGTCTCGAAACGTCGCCAAAATAGTTTTTTTTTATTTATTGACTGAACCTCAAGAACCTTACTAAACATTTAATAGTAACAGTCAAGAAATTTATCCATACTATATATATACACACACAAATTCACCAAATACACATAGATCTTAATAAAATTAGAAAAACGTTTGTAAATTCAGAATATTGAATGAGCAAAACGATAAATGATATGAGAAAGTTATATTTTCTCATCAATTGTATAAATTTGAGAGCATTATAGGAATTAATCATATTATAGTTTAATGGTTTTTTTTTCTTATTTTCTTGATTCACATCCATCTAAAATGTTCTTCATTATTTATCTAATTAGAAATAGACTATTTCAAATAGAAAAAATAAAATAAAAAAATCCACTGATATCTAGGTCTAACATGATAAAAAAAAAAAAAAAAAAAAAAAACAAAAAAACACCAATATCTTTTGCACATATATTTTTTCAAATTTACATAAGATAGACTTGTGTTCAGATACGAAATGCATAACTATATCAAATGAGTGAATTACAAATAAATAAAAGTACTTTTAATGTTTTACGTTCTTAAATGATGATAGAACTATAATAAAAAAAAAAAGAAGGAAAAAATAGTGAATCTAATGGTTATTATCTATAACATGAATACAATGGAATATTAGTATTTCAGTAATTTAATTTAATTTTTTTTATTATTACAATTTATAAAAAATATCCAAATCCTTCAACTTAGTTTCGCATTTTGTCAAATATATACCCTACCAATTCGTAACACATAAACAAAATGAATGGAAACATTATATTTTTTCTTATTTATTTATTAATTTTTTGTGTTTATATCAACGCTGGTAAACACAAATATCAACAATGCCCCATCAAGTTATCTCAGAAATAAAGAAGGGAGAGTATGCTATGTCCTTCTTCCCACGTGCTGAATTGAAAGCGTCTACTTCCAGCTGCGCCTCTAACGGTCCCATGTTAACGCGTTTCCTGGACATTTATCCCCAACTGTTTCCATCGTTTGGCAGCAACATTATAAATTGTTGAGGAGTTTCCATAAATGTATTTGGAGACGTCATGCACGAGATGAACGGGTAAGAAAAAAAATTCGGCACGTGTACAACAAAACAATAACTGTCATTTGGTACATTTGTTCCTACCGACTTAGAATGTATGCTTTACTAGTAGATAGATTCGGCATCTAGGATGTAATGGCTAAGGTCTTACAGAATTCTTTCTCTATTCTTAATGATGACGAATAAAATACGTCAAAATGAATGCAAAATAACACTATAATTCGCGCTAAAAATCTTGTATCTAGAACTAATTTAGGAAATTTTCGGCAGAGAGTGATATGGTAAAAAATTTAATTTGATTTTGCTGATACTGAACAAACCATCCGAATTTTCAAAACTAGATCAGAACTTTTCCAACCATCAAAAACCCTATATCAATTTTTATAACATTTTATCTTATCCCTGAATTCTTCCACTAATATTAAAATCGCTATGGTCTCGAGAACTAAAGTAGAATTCGACTGACTCTGAAAGTCCAAAATTGACATGTAAGCTTGTATCCAAAATGGAACAAACACGTATTTCAAGAAGTATTTAAAACATGGTTAATTTATGTGTCAAAGAAATTTTTCATAAGGAAAGTTATAATATAAACGTGTAATGTGTAAATGTTTACACTTAGACTTGCCCTGCTGTGTACATTGATGACACTCCTATATCAGAGACTGACCAAGTAGATTACCTAGGTTTGACGTTCGATAATAGAGTGCCTTAAGGCCAGCTTACAAAGAAAAAACGCTAAACCTTACATCAAAAACTACTCTTCCCACTACTCAAATTCGGATGGAAATACGCTTCTCCGATTAATGATATTTCAAAAAATACACATATACAAAGACTGTATTTTCAATCAACTCAAAGACTCGTAACACAAGCTCCTTAGTACGTCGCCAACAAAACTTAATCTACTGACTTGGGTGTAGCAACAGTTAGCGAATACATACCGACTCACAAGCGATTCCACCATAACATACAAGGACACATAAACGAACCAATAGAGCCACCGACTATATACCTGAAAAGGCAAAAAGGAGACTGAAAAGAAGGTGGATGAGACACATAATTTTGTAACTCTCCTAAAGTAATTGAATGCAAAGTTAGAATTACGGGTAGGTATCGTTCTTTATCAATTCTAACATGTCACCTTTTACACATTTTTATCAAGCCAAATATTCCCGCTGATTGTAGATATATAATTTGAAGGGTGAGAATAAATAAATAAAGTTAAAAACAATAAGTATTTCTTTATAAATATTAAGGAATGGATAATTATACTATTCAATATTATTACAGCCCTTCGGTGATGCTGATTGTAATTTTTTTTATTAGAAAATAATATTTAAAAAAAAAACAATTTATTGAAATTTATAACTGTATAAAATATATACAACAAGTAGATGAGTTGAAAGTAAATAAAATGGCATGTAAATAAGATGTGCAGAACTACTCAATAGTAGTACTTCAATAAAGTCTACACTAAATGTCTCTAGGCGATCTTCTTTTCAGACGCCTCGGAGGATTATCAGGAATGAAATAGGAAGTAAGTTGGGAGACTAGTGGATTGGAGTGGTTATGGAGCTTACTATGGAAGGATAGGTATCTGGTCTGGGCTAAGTCAGCAACACAAGGAACATTAAGATCTTTATGGATAAGTTTATTAGTAACAAAATAAGGAGCATTAAGGATTTTTCAAAGAATTTTGGATTGTAAGGATTGGATACGAGAAAAATTAGATGGTTTAGTTGGGCCCCAGAGCTCAACTCCGTATGTCCAAATAGGGTTGATAACTGTCATGTAAATGAGTCTTTTGTAGAAAATCGGGAGTTTTGAACGTTGGTCTAGTAAATGTTGAAGAAGACGAAAACGACGAGCAGTTTCCTGTCGGTTAAGTCTTGTATGAGGATTCCAAGTTAAACGATTGTTCAGTTCAAGTCCTAGATAGCGGCTCTGTTCAACAGAGATCAATGGAGTATTGGTAAAGGATACTGCAGGACAGGAAGTCGTAGGTTTACGACGAAGGGTAAAGGTTATTTGGTGAGATTTGTTTGGATTTATTTTAATTCTCCAATTTCGACACCATTCCTGAAGGTTTATGACATGAGATTGGAATATTTGGGAGGCAATGAAGGGATCATTATTCACTGATAACACACAAGTGTCATCAGCATACGTCGTGAGGACGGTGAAATAGTTTTAAAAAAATATTTAAGAATGTAACATTTATAATTCAACAGTGGTCAGACATGCCTCAAAACTACAAATCCTAGCACATACCACTAACGTAAGCAACATATTTATTTGTAGCATTCTTCACAAGAAGCTGAGCTATTTGTTGGCCAAACTTATAGGGAAAACATTCGTGCATATTGCGAATCAGGGTTGAATTTTTGTGGATTTATTTGAAAATAAGAAGAAGAAATTGTTAATGAACCTTGATTGAATTGACTACCGGAAAAAAGTAGGAAAAAAACGACTTTCGGATTACGAAAAGGTGAAATTTCAATCTATAATGGTGGGAGGGGTCGGTTTGCCCTGATTTGTGAGTTGGCTGTGGGGAAGTAATGGCTCTCTAAGCCCATGGATCTAGCTCATTGCACCCAAACTGCCGAGAAAATAAAGAAACCCTCTCTTTTTCCCCACTCTCTCATTCCCAACCCCCATTAGCCAATTTAAAAAAGGTTAAATAATTTTAAAAGCCCGTTGGTTTCCGTTTACTTTAGAACAATGCTTTCCGAATATCCACTTTATATATTTTTTTCAAAGGCGATTTATTTTTGTTGCTAAGAAACCAATAAAAAAAAAAATGTTCTCCTAAATATAGCACCTATCAATAATATGTTAGTGTTATTAATATAATTTACAAAACACTATGTTATAACATAACAATATGATTAATCATTGTAAACTGTTAAGATGAATGGAGAAGAAGATGATCAGGGATGCAGTCAAAGAGGAACAGCACGTCTAAGCAGAAATACATTAATACATGCCAACGTTTCGACCTGCCTTGCAGGTCTTCTTCAGAGCCACCGAACCGCACTGGGAGGAGGCGAACGATGACTGCTTTCAATAGCCCTGAAGAAGACCTGCAAGGCACGTATTAAAGCATTTCTACTTATATGTGGTGTTCCTCTTTGACTGTAAACTTTTATTGTGATAAAATACTAAAGTTATTTTCCTTCACCTAAAACAAAATAGTCTCGTTCCGAAAAAAAAAAACGGTGTATGATAACACGACTCTAAAACTAAAGACAAAGAAAAAAACTGGACAATCAGTAAATCAAACATTTAAACAACACATAATGGCAAACAATAATAAGACGCAGATGCCAACTTCACTATCCATTTAAATTAAAATAACCATGAACTAAACGCAGACCCAGGAGTGAAACTAATCACTAAGAAAACAGAGTAAAATTAAATATTCACAAATCATTAGAAATAAAGAAATCGTCCAAAATCAATCCACATTTTTTAAATGATCTGATAAACATTTCCAATAGATCCATTTTAAATTGGTTTTAAGCAATAAAAAAAAAAATAAAAAACCCTAAAAAATCGATGTATATTTGACCCTTTCATTTCTTTACACTCAGTCTCCACTCGGTCCTGTTATCTTCTAGGAACCGAATCATTTTGCCTCATAAGGTGAATATCTACATGTTTGATTCGTTGTATAACATTTCTAAAAAATATAATATAATATATATATATATATATATATATATATATATATATATATATATAATCTAGGAAGACAAGTGCTGATGTTTTTAAATTTTCTGTATGTTTTTGGAACTGATAATGGATGTTAAACATTTGAAACTAGCCTTCAAAGAAAAAAAAAAATATCAGAACTGGCAAATTATTCATCAATTCTAATTGTCATAATATGAAGAAAATATATTTAAAGTGTGAGATGATACATTTTAGAGTTAATATTATTATAATTAATACACAACATTATAAAAGGATTAGTATATTTTTTTACTAACCTTAATTTTTATTTTTTATTAAAAACGGCCAAAACGTTTCCATAACGACGAAATGTCATTAGAACCGGAAATCAGCTCATAATTTTGGGGCAAAACTATGAATACAAACCACACCTATTCTGACAAGCCAATTTTCTAACAAAAGAAAAGAGGTAGGGAATAATTTGCATTATGAAAAAATATAAAAAATTTTTTTTTCACTTTATTTCTATTTTCAGTGATTTCGCCGTCTCCCCTCAGATTCTTAGTTTTGACATTTTCTAAACATCAGTTGTAAGCCGAGACGAGAATAAATATGAAAAATATCAATTTTTAAATGAGCATAGTTTTATTAATTTTTTTTTTTTTTAAATAGCGTAATGGTGTTTCAGTAAAAAAAAGACTTATGTATTTGGAAAAATTAGTTGAGCTCTGGGACTCCATTTGACCTTCCGATTATTCTCGTGTCCATTCTCACTATCCAAAATCCTTCGTAAAATCCACCATTCTCATTATGTCACCAATAAACATATCTATAATGATCTTAAAGTTCCATATGTTTTTGATTTAGCCCAAAATCAGATACCTATATTTTAATAGTAAACTCAATATCCACTTAAATCCACTAGTCTAGCAACTATAACGCTCGGAGCCTGAACGATACTCGATCCCCGATAACCGTCCGAGGCTTCTAAATAGAAAACAGCCAAGAGACTATCTCTCTATTTTAGAACCTTTATTGAAATACTACTAATATTTTCAAGTTATTGACGTGTAATTTTAATCATATTCCAAAAATTTACTAATTGTATATATTGTATACAGTTGTAAATATCAATAAATAATTAAAAAAAGAAAAAAAAGGGTTTAGAATAATTTTCATTATCAATTGGTAGAGTTACTTTAAATTGTTGAGCCCCTACTTTACTCTATCCAAAGGTGTGCTTAGGAGTGCTTATACCTTAAAGCTCAGTGAATTTAAGCATTCCTTCGCAGACCTGTAAGAAACAAGTCATTCTAAACTGCTGATGAAACTCCGAAAAAAATATACCACCACCTGATGAACTCAACACAATGTTCTTAGTTAGGAGAATTCCCAAATATGCAAGTAAATAATTGAGTTTGGCAGTAATGGCGTAAGTAGCTTATGAACGCTCCACATACTAGAGAGGCATAAACTCCATTATGCATTTAAATGTCAGCGTTTGGATAAGGGAAGGGAATTTCTGACCTAACGCCACAACTTGGGCATTTGCCCCGTTCAAAACGCCAGCACGTTGCCCTATTCGGATTTTCTGAATAAGTTTTGCATTGTCTGAGGGACAAAAGCGAATCTAGAGAGGGTCGTGTAAAGGGAAGATATCTCCCCTGCTTTTGTTTTTTACCAGATTAAATCTTTTTTTTTTTTTTTTTTTTTTTTTTTAAACAGTAAACACGCAAATGAGAATAAAAAAAAATCTTATATTATTAATTATAAACACTACCTAAAATATAAGGAAATTAATAAAATATTAATTAAAATATTCAAAAATAGCATTAAATAATATCCGCTGCATAGATAGTTCGATTTAGAATCTGACAAAAAAAAAAAAAAAAAATTCTCTAAATAATTATTTTATTTATTTCTCTATTTTGAAAATTATTATCACCACCTTATTGTTTTTTAAATAAAAAGGTCAGGTTATATTTGAAATCAAACAATACACCAGGAAATATGGTATTCGTTAATCGAAATAAAATTGTTCACCCCGAGCTAAATAATAATTCAATTAAATATATTTTTTTGAAATTAAAAAGGTTCAAACATATAATGTAAATACCATTTCAGTAAATCATGAAAAAATTAATATAATATAATAAGATAGTGTTTGTAGGAATAATTTGAAACAAATGGCAAAAAGTTCTATACTCGGTTTTTTTTTATATGTTCTTTAAAAAAAAAAATCTGATAGAAAAAAAAGCAATACGGGAAATACATATTTATAACGTTAAGGTTTAAGATACTTCTGCTGGGGAGTGATACAAGACAGAATTGGGAACTGCCATTTATTAAAAGGGAAAGATAGGGAACAAACAGGGAACAAAGTTTGGGAAATGATTTGCCGCTGCGACAGAAGTTACTGTACATTATGGTTCTTGTTACGGCATAACTCAGGGACCGGGTGGAACCCATCGCGCAATACTTACCAAATATCAAGTGTTTAAAATTTATACATGACAATATACCCTTCGAAATCAAATTAAATTTGGCTATTTCAAGGATTAAATTTAGAAGTGAAATTACCGATTAAATAAGACAAGAAAGTTTTGAGTGCTAAGTACCCAGCTTTGGACAACAGAAACCAAGCCATTAATCAGATTTTGGTTCGTTCAGATCAAGGCCACAATGGTTTGTATGGATAATTGAGGAGTTCTTTGCCTAAAACTCAAAGGTATCAAACAATTTATATTTTAAAGATAAGTAAACGTAGTCCTACTTAAAGGTAGGTATTTAATAGAAAAATCAGCATCTTTAAGTAACTATGGGAATCACCATGCTGATGATTAGGAATGACGATAAATGCGAGAGTGATGAATGATAAGCATCATTTTCAAAAAACAATTTTACAATATAAGTACTCACAATTAGAGGGAATTTGATGTTTAAGTAAACAAAATTCACCCGTCAATCATCTTATAATTGGCAATGAAATCAAAGGACCAAGGGGAGACTTTAGCTCAAATAAAAAATTCCCTGAAAAAGGTCGGGAAGGTGCTGTACCTGTGGACAATTTTCACTTATCAATTTTTCTAATTTTCGGTGCTTTATTTATCTGAGTGGTTATTGTACCATTAGATAAGAAATTTAAGGGGCTATTGAACCCTGGTGTCTTTATTTTGAAAAGTAATTTTATTTTTACAGAAAATAATGTTTTGTAACTTACTGATTAGTGTCCATAGGTACCTCCCCCCCCCCCTTTGTACCTGTGGACACTAGCGGTTGTACCAATGGATATTCATTTCTTCATAGGTTTATAGGGATAATTAAAATGATATTTAGAGAAACAAATCAGCAATAATTTTTTATAAAATGTTCTAAACAAAATAGAATATTTAAACAAGAAAAGTCGACTTGATAATTGAACTAGAAGGCCGACTAGAAATGTGACAACAATAAATTTAGCGCATGAAAGGAAATAGAAACTTAACTTATGTTTAAACCTTTTAACAAAAATAAATCTTTTTTATGTACCTATAATTATTATTAACGAGTGTCACAAACTTTTTTTTATGGAAAAAATCGAATCTTAAGAGATCTTATCATGAAAAGATGTAGGAAAATGTAATTGTTTTCATAATCTCCCAGTGCCAATTATAAAAAATGGTGGTGGTAATTTTCTTTTGATATCTCTTATCTCAATTTCATAATCAGTAGCGATGTCCAGAAGAATAAGTTTTGGGGTTCTATCATATGATGAAATTTTTTTCAAGTAGCTAATGTTGAACGTGAACGAGTATACTTTTTCTTTGATCAAACTTATAAAAAGCTTTACAACAAAAATCATAGCTAGCAACATATATTTCTTTACCTTTTTCTTAATCATTCATCAATTCATCCAAAAAATTACAATCTTCGCTTGATGGATCAGCCAAGTTTACATTTGTAAAACCTTCAATAGTTGAATAGTTTGTTATAAATAGTGTTTGGCGAGTTTTCTCATCTTCCAAAAAAAAAAGGTTATACGAATAGAAGGTATCCAAATTTAGGCATTTTATACTACGCGGAATGCCTACAAACTTTTCCGCAATATTTATAATTGAAATAATGAATTTATAAACAAAGAGAAGAATCTGTTGTTACAGTGGACACTTAAAACGTCTATCCACAGGTTCAGCGGGCAATGGTGTCCACGAGTTCGACTGAACGCCATGTTGTGCGGAAATCTCTGTTTCACAAAACCCGTAAAAGATAACTGATATGAAAACATATGAAGTTATGATATACTTACCGGAAAACCAAATGAAATATTACTGCCTAGAAAATTTCTAAGTGTAGGCTTAAACAATTTTAAATCACTGGTTGGATTGGTCAGGATTTGGAAGAAAAAAACTTAATAATTTATACTAAACTGTTTATCTGACAATCTTGAAAACACACGTGCAACTGGAGGGAGATGCTTGCAGCACTACCAATCTAACAATTTCGATTTCCCTCCTCCCACTCTCTCTTTATTAAAAATGTCCACTGGTACAACTGGGCTTTAGGTACAGCACCTTCCCCTATGTATATTTATTCTTCGGTCTCTACAAAATGGAAAGAGATATGTGTAATTCAAAAAATATATCTCTTTGTATTTTAAAAAAATTACTTAACATTTGTTTATTAAATCTATAATAACTAATACATAGAATTACAAGTTCAAATTATTTCTGAGGTTTGATTGTAAAACATAAATCGGTGTTATTTTTCATTTTACTATGGAATTATAATGGAACGCCATCAGGAATTATCTCAGATACTCGTAATTTATAATTTCAAGCAAGTCAGTGACTTTATTAATTCCCTCTGCCAGTATTCAGGAATACGCCTGCCTCATGACATTCCGAACGCGGGAGGAAATAACATTGTGAAAATATTTTAGTATTCAATATGCATTTTACACAAGATTGCTATTCAGAATCGCTACAAAACTTTATCCAATGGTTTTCAAGCAAAAATATTCAAAGCCACACACATCATGGGTATATTTTTAGAAACATTGACCAAGTCATAAGGTTAAAGGCTTATTTTTTAAAATAAAATAAATTATTGAATATTTAGTGATTCTAATTAAAACATATTGTTATTGCTAATAGAAGCTACAAAATTCGTCAAATAACGCAAAACATCTCAAAGCATGGGGAAAGGAGAAGGTATCAGAACTATCTAACACAGAACTTCTATGGAACTGTTGCCAATAAGCAGTCTCTTTTAAATCATTGAAATGTTGCATTATAGTAAATATTCCTCACAATTAACTGAATATGTCTGTGTTTAATAGGTGTAAATATCAATAAACGAATAATAAAAAAAAAATAAACAGAAAGACGGGGAAATGAAACAGCCCATTACTGCTACTTAACTAAATAAATATTTTTTATGATAATTTACTCCTACCGTAGTCAATTTGCTTACTGCTTAGTTTCTACCGTGACATACCTGAAAAAAACAAAACAAACAATTAGGAATAATCCATCAATATGCACGAAACAAATAAATAATTTCAAAAATATTTTGTAAGATATGTAAAAGTATTAAAAGTATTATTTTGTTGAAACATTAAAAGTGAACCTAAAACTTTTTTAATTTCAAATTATATTACTACATAATATACAGGTCATCATACTTATATATAATTAAGAACTAATTTTATGATTATTTTAAAATCGTTTCTGGTAATAGCGAAGATCATTAGTTTTCTCAGTATAAAATATTTGTTAAATTATTAATATTATCATACTTCACAGGTTATTATTAGTTTTTTATATAATTGTATATTATTTAAAGTTAAAAATTTACGTTATTACAGATTAGCTCTATGCGTAAACGCTGTTCAAATAAATTTATATTTAAAACGTCTTAAAACACAATATTTAATTTTTAAATACCAACTATTCATGAGGTCTTAAGAAAATAGTGGTTAGCATGCTTTCAGTTTTATAAACATTTAAAAATGACAATATCAAACACTTTCATTTTATAGTTTTAGTAAAATCTTTAATAATACATATTCCTCATAAACCTACGACTTCATGTCCTACAGTATCCTTTAATGATATTCCACTAATTCCTGTTGAACAGATCCGCTACCTAGGACTCCACTTGGACAAACGTTTAACTTGGAATCCACATACAAGACTAAAAAGACAAGAAACTGCCCGTCGTTACAGATTACTTCAACATTTACTAGACAAACGATCAAACCTTCCAATTCATTACAAAAGACTTATTTACATGACTATGATTAAACTTATTTGGAGGTACGGAGTTGAGCTTTGGGGCTCCACTAAACCATCCACTTCATCTCGTATTCAATCCTTACAATCCAAATTCCTTCGAAAAATCCTCAATGCACCTTACTTTGTCACCAATAAACTTATCCATAAAGACCTTAATGCTCCAATATGGTGCAGATTTAGCCCACACCAGATACCTATCCTTTTATCGTAAGCTCCATAACCGCTCAAATCCAATAGTTTCTCAACTTGCTTCCCACTTCATTCCCGATAATACTCCTAGGCGTTTGATAAGAAGACGGCCTCTAGGATATTTTTAAGATGAGTAGTTCATTTCAAGTTTTGACATGTTATTGTAATCTTTATCAGCCCATTTACTTAATGAATATATTTGTTCAGTTGTAAATCTCAATAATTTGATAAATAGAAAAAATATATAAAATAAAATAACACATGTAAGTGTTCCATGTAACTTTGTTAATATTAGTATTCTTTTTTTAATTACATATATTTAAAATTAATTTAAGGCTCAGAAAGTCATGTTTATTATAATAAAAAAGGGATAGAAAAGTTAAAAAATAAAACTCTAATGTACTCAATTGGACATATTATAATTATAATAGCTGTTTGATAAATGATTTTTTCTTTTATTGAAAAAATTAATCCAAATGGATAAAATATTATTACCATGTTTAATTAATAAATATCATTTATCATATACATTTTTATCAAAATTGTATTTGTTAAACATTTAACATCTTATTTTTAGAATATTTATTCTACTTCCATAAATAGAAATATCTTATATACATGTTTATGAATATAAGAAAAAATTAAATCAAAATTACAGAACACAACACTCGCTAAAACAGAACCTAATAACGTATTCTAATTTGCTTTATGTTAGTACAAAAAAATGTTGAGAGTCGCAATTGAGGAAAAATCCCATAGAACAAACAAGACTTTTTATATATTCCACAGAATATGGAGAAAAAGAGGCAGCAAAGAAAATGCTTCAGATGTTTTGAAGGAAAAGCAAGAAAATACGTAGCGAAGACAGATTTACTTGTAAAACTCATTTCGTCTAACCAAACTCAGTTGCCTCTCCTTCAGCATCCTATTCCCCTAGACAACTCCTTTATTTTGTTTATATATATATATATATATATATATATATATATATATATATATATATATATATATATATATATATATATGTGTGTGTTTGTGTGTGTTTGTAAATGTTTTTGATTTGTTACCAGAATAATTAAAAAAATTAGCTGAAGATCACACATTTTCTGACTTCCATTTGTAAAATTATTAATAATATTTATTTAATTAGGATTTTTTTTAAACATGCTAATTCGTCTATATAATAATAAATAAAACGACTTGAATCTATCAAAACCAATAAAACTTGTAATATTTAGTTTCAGACTTAAGGTTCAGTAACATCCTCCCACCTACTTTTCGGTACAGAGATGATTAAATGTGATAATACCTCATGTATCCCAAACCAACGTTCTTACGAGTTTCTCGACAAAATATATCCTTTAATTAGTAAAATACAACTAAAATATTTATAAAAAAAATTAAATAATTCCAAAACACGAATATGGTTTTTGATAACTTCATTTAACAACACGGAGTTGCAGATAACATACCTACTGCACTAAAGAAGAAGCTAATAGCCACGCTTTTTTAGATGTCGTTCAGGCATAAGATAGGGTTTGGCAACAGGGTATTTCCTTAAATCTCAAGATGGAATTACTACATTACCTCTGTTGTTTAAATTTCATTAAAAAATAAAGAAATAAATATCAAGCTGAGACACTACAGTTATTGTTAATATACAGCTCAATAATTGATTGCATAACTAGAAATACATGGATTTTTATTCAAAGTAAATGTGTCATGTAAACTTTATTATAACTAATAATTTGTGTAAATAATTGCTTCATAAATAAAATAGAAAAAAAATATAAAAGGAAAAAAAAACCAAGAAACCCAACTCTGGACTAACTCAACATAAATAATGGCTGGGTCTCGGTCGGACTGTCAGTCTTCTTAATGGACTGACAGCTGCTAGGGCCCGATACTGAACATCTGGAGCCTGACAGTATTCGATCAGCAAATTGAATGAACGAGCCATGATCATAGGGTGCATAGGAAGGGTGGCCGAACAAAAAAAAAAAAAAAAAAAAAAAAAAAAAAAAAAAAAAAAAAAAAAAAAAAAAAAAAAAAGGGAGGTTCTAAGAAGTATTAAAATTGAGTTGGGGTAAGACATTCCAAAAAAAAAGTCATCTACATGACTTCAAGGAGCCTTATCTATCTTTATAAAACTCAAAGGGTAATTGTAACCGAAATTGGCATTATACGTTTTTCAACTAGTCTCTCAAAAACATTTTTTATTTATAATCTCTGAAAGAAAGATGGAAAAGGACCTTCTGGAATAGAAACTAGAAGAAAGTTTTACAAGTCATTGCAACGTAATTTTATACGTTATCTAGCACATTAACTAGATGTATAAAATTTTATTTTACAGAAGTCAATTTCAATAAAAAAAAAAAAAAAAAAAAAAAAAAAAAAAAAAAAAAAGTACAACCAAACGTGTGAAACCTTAGTTAATTTTAAGTAACATAGAAATTGAGGAATCAATTAAAATTATTTTTATATTTTATTTTTTATAATATCATTAAAGTTTTGATCTTAATTATAGTTTCCTCCCTAAAAACAGATTCTACAACAAGTCATCATTATCACTATCCATCACAACTGGAAATTGTTTTATGCAGTCGTCAATTTAAATAAATGTACTTATTTTTGTTTTTATTTTTTTCTAATCTCAGTTATAGAAGATACAATAAGGTCCGACTCATCCTAGTTAATATCCAACCCTCCTTAGCACTTACATTGGTGAGTTTTATCAATAATTAGTGATCCTTTCATTCCATCTCAATCACTCTAATCTCACATTACGAACCTTCAAGACTGGTGTCAAAACTGAAGAATTTAAATAAATCCAAAATAATACCCTTTACACTCCGTCGTAAACCTAAAATTGAGATATTATTCTAATAAAAAACAATAAATAAATAAAAATAAAAATAATTTCAAGAAGAATTCTTATTAATAATCATATTCTATCTAGATTTAAATATACGGTCAAGTAATAAATAAATTAACGAATTCCATTGAAGCCCAACCGATCTGAACGAAGACATAAACCTGAAACATTTACTGCCCAATAAATTGTATAGACTTGTTCAAAGGCAATAAAACAGAAAATAGATAAAGCACAGCTATGAATCTAAACTAGTCTATACAGCTGAGAATTTTATTATATTCATGTCCGTTAAACTCAATCTTTAAAAAAATATAATATAGAAGAAATAAATATGCAATAAGTGTAAGTGATATTGATTCTTCGGGTTTATACTGAAGGAGAAGTGAGAATATTTTATGAATACCCTGGTAATATTATTAGCTAGCTATAAAATCGATTAAATAGAAAAACAAAACAAAAACATATATCTGTATGTGTTTTCACTGGTAATACGTTGTGATTTTCGGTAAGATTATAATGACTGTACATGGCATTATAATATATAATGTAAATTAAGCAGTTTGCATAAATGAAAACTAATTAATTGGTAAATCCACACAGATCAAAAATTTGACGACAGGTTACTCATAGGAAATTTAATGGATAATATTTTTGTTAAATATAAAATATGTCGCTAGTAGTCATATTAGTTTGAGTGAAATGTGATTTATTTAATCTACATTTTTAAGTGATGGGGCTTTTTTGACACACTCTATCAGAAGTGGTAATTAGAGATTGGCATATCCTGGATCTATTGTATTTCCCAGTCAGGGAGAAATTGTTTTTTCCTTGTTTTTTTTTTTTTTTATCAGTTTGTAACATACGTAATGTTTTTTGACAAAAATGCAGTCAAAGTAGGAGGGGTGTATTTGTTTGATTAAAAAAAAAGTCACTTTTAAAACCCTTATTTTCTCTCAAATAATTTTTTTTTTTTTGAAAAATCATTATTTGTTAATTTACTTTAATTGTATTCCTATCACATTTCAAAATAAAAAAAAAAAAAATTTAAGTTTTTAAAAAAAAAAAAAAAATTTTAAGTTCTAATCATGAAAAATAATTTTCAAATGAGAGTTGCCCAACATACGGAACCATAGCTTTTTATTTTATAATAATTATTTATACCACTGACTACCAATTCCACTAATCCCTGTTGAACAGATCCGCTACCTAGGACTCCACTTGGATAAACGCCTTGGAATCCACAAGACTAAAACGACAAGATACTGCTCGTCATTACAGACTACTTCAACATTTACTAGACAAACGTTTAAAGCTCCCGATTAATTACAAAAGACTCATATACATGACAGTGATTAGACCTATTTGGACGTTCGGAGTAGAGCTTTGGGGCTCCACTAAACCATCCGATTGATCTCGTATTCAATTCTTACAATCCAATATCCTCAATGGTCATTAATTAGCAATAGACTTATCCATAAAGATCTTAATGTTCCATATGTTGCTGATTTAGCCCAGACCAGACATCTATCCTTTCATAGTAAGCACCATAACCACTCAGTTTCTCAACTTGCTTTCCACTCCATTCCTAATTATCCTCCGAGGCGTCAGAAAAGAAGATGGCCTAGAGACCTTCTAGTGTAGAATTTTTAAAAAAGTGCTACTGATTAGTAGTTCTTTTCAAGTTTTAACATGTTATTGTAATCGTTGTCAATAAATTTACTTGATGTATATATTTTGTACAGTTGTAAATTTCAATAAAATTATATATATAAAAAAAAAATTAAGTCAAGCGTTGGATTTATAAATAAGTCAGGGATTGAAAACCAGGCAATGAAAAAACAAATGAGGTACTTGGAGACCCAGGTCAAGTGGGCATAAATAAAGAATAAGGGATTAGTTTATTATGTGGTATTGTTTGAAGCCAAGGATTATTTTTTTATGGGTTTGTTTTTAAAATATTAAAGAATATAATACGTACAGAGGAGTGTTGAGGAATGAAAGGCTAGGTATTTGACGGACAGTAGTAATACCTCATAATTCAATATGGAATTTATAATAAATAATATTTTTTTGAAAAATAAACAACATTCAATTTATCTTGTTAATATAGCTATGAAAAATAAATTTGAATTGTATTGATTAAAAAATTTATGTCTTTTAACCAAGTGTATTAGTTTTTACTAGATAAAAAATAGTCCTTTAATGCCCTTATTATATGAATAATAAACTTAGCCTAAATTAACCATTTATCTAATTACATTTGCAATGTTTGCATGAATGCAGGCCAATCAATCAAGTAATAACATATAGGGCTTCCAAACTAAATTGGTACAACTTCAGAACAGGAAACACGTTGGCACCAATATATATCTATATTGAAACAGAATAGTTAGATAGATGTGTATTAAAAATATACAAGTGGGTGAAATTATAAACAATTAAGCGAACCTACTTGACAGTTAAAAAAAAAAATCAAACTAATATTTTGATGTGTAACAGTATAAAGTAAACACACAATTACTTGAATATTTTCCATTTATTGTCCCTAAAATTACCCGTTCTGAATAGAGATGGGTATCATTAAAATTTCATATCTACGATATTTTCAGCTCGGAATAGAGTAATCGATAAAAGATATATCGGGGACCAAAAAATATATCGTGATTTTTTTTTTTTTAAATGCCATTATAAATATTCCGATCACGTTATAATGGCATCCCTGTTAATTTTATCGTTTTAGCTATTTTTGTAACGGCATTGAACCACTGCTTCACCAGATTCGTCTAAAATGAATCTAGTGTTTTACATATTGATATTTTTTTATTTCTTGTGGTTGGTTCAATATAGTTACCTTAATTTATTTTAAAACATAAATAAATAGGAGGATATTATGAAGTCAACAATAATTCCTACATATCGTCATCAGTGGATTGTAGTAAAAGTAACAATACCAAAATTTTTTAATTTCTTTTTTGTGGGTGAGATGGTTCTCCCTGGTCTAGAAAATAATCACAAGTGGAACAGCAGCAACGCATTTCCTAGCCAACCAACACAAAATGGAAAAGTCGCATAAAAACATTCTCTTATTAAAACCAATTTTATGAGGATTTTTTACTTTTTTTAAATATATATAGTTGTCTTTTTATTGGGCAGAGAAAACGATACATCGTGAGAAAAATTATCGATTTTTCGATATACCGTGTATTTATACCCATCCCTAACTGTGAATGTATTCTGATCACCTCATTTTCGCACTCCGGAAATAGAAGAGTCCACATTAACATGAATGAGAACAAATCGATACTTTAGCGATTAAAACATCAACTTTTTAAAGAAACATTCTCACGGAAACGTCAGCTGATTTATTTAAAAGACAATAGAAGATCTGATTAATTTTAAATTCGTTAATTAGGACAATGTCGTATTTAGGTAGCTCGATCAATTACAATCAGCCCGCAAACAATCAATTGGTTAATTTGACCTTTAAATACCACAGGTGAAACGGCAAGAAAGAAGCTAGTTGTAAAACAAACGTTGCAAAGGTTCCGCGACTTAATTATCCAATCAGATTCATTTATTCAATCGGGGAAAGTTGGCTTTCGAAGTATCTTTGTTCTAATCGAACAGTGCAAAAGCTCCTGAAATTTTCAAAAGGTTTTGAGCAAGGTCTATTATAGTTCGATAGAACATGGAACCCATGGATGGAGAATTCTTTTCAGCGGATGAAAATTAAATCTGAATAATTCTTTAAATTTTTACAATCCACTTACAAGACTAAAACTACAAGAAACTGCTCGTCCTTATACACTACTCCAACATTTACTAGACAAACGACCAAAGCTCCCAATTAATTACAAAAGACACATATACGTGACTATGATTAGACCTATTTGGACATACGGAGTTGAGCTTTGGGGCTCTAATAAACCATCCAATTCATTTCGTATCCAATCCTTGCAATCCAAAATCCTTCCAAAAATCCTCAATTCTCCTTACTTTGTCACCAATAAACTTATCCATAAAGACCTTAATGATCCTTGTGTTGCTGACAGCCCAGACCAGATACCTATCCTTCCATAGAAAGCTCCATAACCACTCCAATCCACTAGTCTCCCAACTTGCTTCCCACTACATTCCCGATGATTCTCCGAGGCGTCTGAAAAGAAGATGGCTTAGAGACCTTTTAGTGCAGATTTTTATTGAAGTGCTACTAAGGAATAGTTCTTCACAAGTTATTTGAAAAAAAGATTCACTATCAACACATTTGATGTATATGTTTTTGTACAGTTGTAAATATCAATAAATGAAAAAAAAAAAAAAAAATCAAAAACCTGATTGTATATAAAAACTTCCCATATGACCGATCAATCACCGATTTCCTCTTTTTTAACAGCTTGTTCGATAGAAGAATTATACAGAAGACATAAAGCATACATTCAAATTAATTTAATTCAATCATATTATACATCCTTTTTAAATGGATTGCAAGTGGAGCTGAGTTAATTGATGAGACTGTAAAAATCTCAGCCTCCTTTCAAATAACTTATCATTTTTTCCGTTATAATTTATACCGGCTTAGGGTTCATCATTCTTGTGTCCGAAACGTCGGCATTACATTGTTAAGCCAACAATCCCTTTGTACCCCGACAGATCCCTCTTAAATACAGTACATCTATATAAATCAATAGTAAAAAATTCAACACTTCTAAACCCAGTTAAGTGACTTGGAGAAATCGAAACTTCATGGAATAAAGCCAGATTTGTTATTTCGAGTATTAGTATGATCAAAAAATACAATCGAAAACGCACTCAATCCCGGATAATTGAATTATCTTGTTCAATTAAGTAGAATATAGTTGGTAAATGAAAAACAAAATATAAACATCAGCCACAATTTGTTTATTTTTCAAAATTATTACTCCAATGTAAGCACAATGTTGAGACAGGGAATAAAAAGAAAACTTTTTTGAATTTCATTAAGAATTTATACAACAAGCCAAGACTTACAGGGTTTGATACGGGCTCGTATGGTTTATAAGACTTCCAAAATTTTTTTTTGACATATTAACTTAGTTTAATTTTCAAACTCAACGTATTTGGAAAGGGTGTAACAACTTCAAAACAATTTTGAAAACCTACAAACGCTTAGTTGTGCCGGTAGAGTTATACATAAACTACTCATAACTTACAAACGGTATATATAAATAGATTTATATTTTTGCTCGACTCTTAATATTGATTTAATAAGGTTCTCAAAATTATATAAGATACAAGAGTAATTTAAAGAATATAATTTTATTGAATCGTGTTTTGTTCACTATAGGGCATTACGAGAAAAATGTAAGTCACCGAAACGTCGCCATAATATAGTTATTTCTTTATTGAATAAACTTCGAGAACCTTATTAAAGATACATACATACAAATACATATATTTAAAAGGTTTTATATATATATATTTATATATATATATATATATATATATATATATATATATATATATATATATAAATCTTTAAGGGAATAGCATCCAAAGAGAAGGTGCTCTTGCAGATTATGCAAACCAAGAACAAAGGAATATTTGTATGCATAAGTGAATAATGTGTTATGCATCCTGTAATTGACTGAAAATACACCGTGGAAATTTCAAGGTAAAGAACATTAGATGTTGTGTGCGACACTACGGAAGGTGACTGTGAAAGGCTCTTCATGCGAGTGCAAAGCCCGTAAAAAACGCGGACATGTTGGCAAACCTTTTAAATATTCCTATTGACAACCACTAATTTATTTCTTCCTTCCAACAGCTGTCTTGCAATTACAGCACGGTTAGGAACTAAGTCCATTACAGGGAAAAACATTAAAAAATCTACAGTTTAAAGTAGCTACCAAGTCTGAAGTAAGGTAGACTAAAGTTTCCATAAATAGGTGTGCGATCGTGTCTAATATCCCACAGAAAGACCAGGAGTTCCCAACGCTTAAACACCGTACATCTATAAATAACCTAAAATTTTTAATATCCCTATAACAGAAATTATTTCATATAGTCCTAAAAAAACAATTACTAAACAAAAAAATGATTTGGTAATGTAACTAAGTACATTACAAAATCCAATCAATCGAACTGAATTGTGTTTATAAAAATATTTTTAAAATACTATAATATTTTATATCTTATTTATTTATTTTAACAGATAACTATACTTTGATTATTATAATATTTAAAGCATAGTATGCCAGCAGTGCGTGATGGTTAATCTAGTACTAGACTGAAACATGAGAATTGGATTTTGATATATATGTGATGACTAGTCGTCCATTTTTATTTATATATATTTCTATACTTTAAATATAATAAATAAATTTAAAAAAAAGGTTAGCTTAAATAAAAACATAGCATTTATTTATTATTATATTAATTTAGATTCATCATTACAGATGGTTACTTAATCCAGGAATATTAACTCTTTTTTATATGTAGTAAATTATCGAACTTTAAGAAGTATTATCATATTAACGAAAAATAATTCCTATAACCTCTACAATACTGAATAAAGAACTAACGTAACCTATTGTTTTTTTGTTTTTTTTTTAAATTACAGTTACGGTTTCCTGTCATAATTAACAAAATACTAATTCCTAATTGAAATTATATAAAGTAGAAAGAAAAAAAGGTAACTGCCATTTTAGCGATTAGCATGTTTATTTACAATTGCATGAAAGCTATTTTTGTGTTCTTCTAATACATAAAGTTCATGAACACGATATATTTTTCGGCATGACTGAATTCCAAATTTAACAATTAACTATGTGAGTTTAGTAAATTGTTGACTTTTGCTTTATTATTCTAAAATAAACACTCCGTTACAATACGGCCCCTTTGTGAAAAGCAGAAGAAAAATATAAGATTAAAAAAAAAAATAACCTGTAGCTACATGTACAGACGGCTATGAAGCTATAAACGAAGCGCCTTGAACATTATCGATGTCAACAGAGTTCCAATATAAGCATTGATCGGACTGACTGAATAGTCGGCCCATCTCTAGTTCTTGTTTCTTAGTTGAATTATGTCTCAAACATGATGTCATTATATTTAAAACAAAACTCTAACTTAACATTCGGAAATTATGAACTCGCGGACTTTTTTAGTGTCTTAATTCCAACCTTTAAAATGTGTGATCGTCTATGGCGTTGACATTCATTTTCCTGATATTTTCTTCTTATAAACTCTGTGTCTGAAGGTGATTTACAATAATATCTAGTAGAGGTATCATTACCACAAATAACAAACTGAAATATAGCATATAAATTGTTTAACATTAACAGAAATACTTGCACACAAAAGGCAACGGAATCTGGGATGTTCAAACATACAACAAAAGGTACCAAATTAGAAAACCCACACAGAGCTACAGAAATTTCCATGACAGCCGAAGAGCCAAACAGGGGTGTCAAGTTAACAATGTTCAAACACAACATACGTTGAAAGCAGCTTTCCGTTAACAACTTATAAATAAACTAATTAAGATGTTTTGCTTTGAGTCTTCAAGAACAGAACACAGCTCGTCATCCCGAATCCCAACTTGAAATGTACAAGTGGAGTAACAATGTCCTACACAAACGTTGTCAGTACAAACTTGATAAAGGCTACAGTCTTCAACAGCATGAGTGTATAATTAATAAAACATAAAAATTTATTGAATTATCTAGTGATGGGAATCGTGAGGAAAGATCGATACAAGATATATCGGTAATTTTTTTTTTTTTTTTTTTTTTTTTTTTAATGATGTGCCATTTTTAATATTCCAGTCACCTTACAATAATATTCCACTTTACTTAATTGTTTAAATTAATTTACGTACAGACATCGAACTTTTGAACCCCGAATTCGTCAAACCCGCATCACTCTTGCAGATATATTCCGATGCTTCACTTCATATATGTATCGTAAAGTAAGTATCAATATATAGAAATAAAAAATATCGATCGAAAGAAAACTATCGTTTACCATCCCTAGATTTTCTTTTCTTTTTTCTATGGGATTGAAAAAAGAAATAATAATCCAGAGAACGTGACATATATATGAACCAATATAACTTATTATATTTAATTGTAAGTATTATTAGTAGTGCCCAGAAAAATTGTCATTTTATGTAATCCAATTTATTATAATAATAAGTTATATATAATAATAAAAACTTCATCAAACATGTCTGAACAAAACGGAACGACACTCTGATTGAGTGAATTGAATTGCCAACTAATCACAGGTATCAATATCTATAAAGAATACTTCAAAGTTTAGTGATGTCCAAGTTTTAATTTTTTTATCATTTCGAAAAATATTATTATTCATAACTTGTGGACAAAAAAGAGGTAATAATTCAGACTGAATACTGAATAAATATATTGAGTTACTACTAAGTATGTATATATATACGAATTACTATTTAAGCATTCATGGCTGCCTTAACAAAGCTTTCCAATTGAGGTTAATACAAATTGAGCTACGGAGTTGAGCTTTGGGGCTCCACTAAACCATCCAATTATTCTCGAATCTGATACAATCCGAATCCATTCATAAAATCCTCAATGCTGCTTATTAAGTCACAAAAAAATTTATCCATAAAGCTCTTAATGTACTATATGTTGCTGATTTGGCCCAAACCTGATACCTATCCTTTCATAGTATACCCAATACCCACTCGAAACAACTTTTCTCCCAACTTGCCTCACACTCAATTCCCGATAACCCTCCGAGGAGTCTGAATAGAAGATGGCAAAGAGACCTTTTAAAGTAGAACTTTTATTAGAGTGCCACTAGTAAGTAGTTATTTACATTTTACTGCAACAATTTACCTAAAATTTACTTGTTGTATATAACGTATACAGTTTTAAATTATCAAATAATTAAAAAAAAAAAAAAAAAAAAGTTAAGAGAAATAACTAGAATATACCAGGAAAAAATTAAATGAGCACTGAATATCAGCACATAATCATATTTCAAGTCCTTAACTATCTTAAAAAAAAAAAAAAACACTTAAAATCCAGATTGTTTTTGCGATTAAGTCTCCCTTTCCCAGACCTAGTTAGTAATAATTCTGGATTTTCAAGATAACAGCGCCCCTATTTTCTGATTTTGCATCCCAAATACCCAATAATTTTGTAACACTGTTAATAGTAGAGATGATTCATATTCATGAACTGATTTATTTTGACACTACGCACGGTAATTGTCTCTAGCGGGTCCGATGCGTATAGGTTCCAACCTCCGTTAAACAAACAAATGGTTAATGAAAGTACATAATCGGGACCAATGATGTTTTAATCAAAATGCAAATTGGGCTAAACTAATGCTGTATAAGAGCATTTGCGAGCGGGATATATTTGTTCGTCCCGTCTATCGCTAGCTCTTTTTAACTGACTCACTGAAAGGGAATATTCAGCGTCATTATGCCTACCCTAAATTTTAATCGTATATTTCTAAATGTCGGGGCTTTTATACGCCCTGCCGCTTAGGCACTGAAGGTTCAATAGTATTTGAGATTACAAAACAAAGAAAGAAGTCGATAAAACAAAGTGGGAATAGTTATCAATAAACGTGAAAGATTTAGGCCTAACCGCAAACATCAGGTAGAAGGTTAGTCATCTTCAAAGGCATATTCAGTTATAGAAATATAAATATTCAAATCATCAACAATTTTATGAATTGTATTTAGTAATGAGAAGATGTAAGACAAGAAATCAAATGCAGTGTGGCGCTGAACAAGGTTACTGGAGGAAAGAAGAGATAAGTATCGTTCCATCTATAGAAAGGAGTAAAACAAGGTTTTATAGAAAAAAGGAACTTTTTATTAAAAACTATTTATTGATATTTACAACTGTATACATTATATACAACAAGTCTTTTTAGACACCTCGGAGGATTATCGGGAATAAAGTGTGATACTAGATAGGAGAAGTTCTGACTAGTGGATTCGAATGGGTTTGAGTTTACTATGAAAGGATAGGCCAAATCAGCAACGTTTGGAACATTAAGATCAATATGGATAAGTTTGTTTGTGACATAATAAGGAGCACTGAGGATTTTACGAAGGAATTTGGATTGTAAGGATTGGATACGAAGACGCCTCGAAGGATTGTCGGGAATGGAGTGTTGGGAGACTAGTGGATTCAAGTGAGTATGATGGAATTTACTGTGGAAGGATAGATATCTAGTTTGGGTCAAATCAGCAATATGTTGAACATTAAAATCTAAATGGATAAGTTTGTTTGTGACGTAATAAGGAGCACTGAGGATTGTAAGTTAGTGGAAACCCAGAGCTCAACTCCCTATTCCCAAATAGGCCTAATTACTGCAATGTAAATAAGTCTTTATGTAATTTATTTGGAACACTTGTCTAGTAAATGTTGGAGTGGTCGAAAACTACGAGCAGTTTCTTGTCTTTTAAGTCAGGTAAGTTCTTTTTTTTTTTTTTTTTTTTTTTTTTTTTTAAACTTCTCAGCTTTAAGTACTAAAGGGTTTCCCTATGAGTAATAGATTGTTTTATTGCTACAGAAACAAAAATTGAAATAGGATAATAGGAAATATTAGTTTGGTCATTTAAACTGTTTCTGTTTCTAAATTTATGATTTTTTTTCAATTAGATGTATAGCTGAATTCTGCGTCTTATTAAATGCTTTAATATGTTCTTTTAATCTCTGATTCAGGGATTGACGAGTTTTTTGAATTACTTACCTTTAGTAATTACAGTTCGTACTTCGTTTTTTTTTATGGAAATGATCGCTATTTTACCTTTGGAAAAAGAGAAATATAATGTTATTTCAACTCTTTTTTTTTTTTTTTCATACAATGATAATTAAATAAATTAGTTAATTAATCGTTAAGAAAAATCTAAAAGGTTAAGTTAAACGTACTCGAATCAATTTAAAGCCACTAAATAAGAGAATCTAAGTTCGTGTCGAGACCGCGGGGGAGATAAAGATAGACTTTTACAAGCTTGAAGGCTCTGATTATTCCACAGAAGGAAAACTCCTTGATTGTTTCTGATGTTTTTTTGGAAGCCTAAATAACGAGATCTTTTTTTTTTTCAGATAATCGACGCCCAACACGACGCTCCTTGATTCGAAATCAATAGAAATAGGGCCTCGATTTTTTCATCATTAAATGCGAATATTACCGCTTTTTATGTCGACCGATAAATGAACGTAATATAACTTATAGAGCGCTCATAAAAAATTTCATATTCTCCACCCCCCCCCCATCCCATAAAAAAAACATATAATAATAAAAGCAAGATACTTTTTTTTCTATTTATCTATCTATTAATCGAAATGTACAGCATTATACAAAAAATAAATAAAGTACAGGTGATTAAAACATTCAAAACATGCCAAATGGCTTATAAAGGAATTACCCATTAATAGCAGTTCTGGTAGAACTGAACGATGAGTAAATCAAAGATTAAAAGAAACATACAAGAGCATAATCCATCTAAACAAAAATTACCATAAATCCAATAAAGACCCGGAAGTTTCCATACGAACGGAAAAAACTAACCAGTCGTAGGACAATCCAAGAATTTAACCTACCTGTCCATTTTCACCCCCACCCCCTCCACTCTACTCCTGATATTATTCAGAAGTCCGTTTTGCCTCCCCACATTTTTAAAAACTTTAATATGCATAATCTATGTAAGTAAGTGCTGGTGTTTTGAAATAAAATAATTTCCAACAGAATTGACAAATAATTAATAAATCCTAAATATTATTTTTTGTTATATTTCTTTTTAGTGTGAGATACTCACAATCGAGAATCGATTTTTAGCTAACGAAACAGGAACCGAGAATTAAAAAAATATGGCAATGACTGCATAAAAATATTGCTTAGTTTTGACACAAGGTTTCTTCGCCATTTGAGTTTTCAGTAGGAACCACAGAACCAACACCCACGTGGTACTGTCTCCTCATTCAGAAAAGGACTAGGTCGACTCATAATTACACCATTATATCAGATTAAGTAAGGAAAGTTCTTGGTCGTTGAAGTAAAAGTGGGGGATGAATCTAGTTGAACGAGGCACTTGGGGGCTACTTGTATACCAAATCCTCTCTAAACAAAGGCGTATTATGGGGTGAGGGTAATCCGTAAAGGAAAAAAAAAAAAAAAAAAAACAAAACAATTTTTTTGTAAGAGAGGCTTATAGTTTTTTTTTTTTTTTTTTTTTTTTTTTTTTTTTTTTTTTTTTTTTTTTTTTTTTTTAATCGAAAATTGAACTTTTAAACGAGACTTAATTTTTAACATATCTGCTCATAAATTCTATACTAAGAGTCGCAAAAATTATTTTTATTCTCAGAGTTGAAATAAAGACCGGTTAATTACAACTTAATGACCGAGCGGGAAGAACCGGTTAGTAGTGTGTCTGAGGAATATTATAAATTTTTCACTGCGGGGGTTAAATGCCGAATTAATTATTTCTTCCTCTGGCGGAACTCTCTTCTCTTGGTCCAGAAAAATGTGATGATAACTGTTTATTCCCAGTTAATTTTTCTTAATTTATCCGAAGAAGAGTCAAGATAAATTTCCAGATCAATATTAAAATAAATTTTACAATATCTACTGATTTAAATTTGGTAAAAGAATATGAAAATTCCGTTAGATCTAAATAAATAACTGGATGAAAGTGGCAAGTAACTAATTTTCAAACTTTGCGATGCTCCTTATTATGTCACAAATAAACTTATCCATAACGATCTAGATGTCCCATATGTTGCAGATTTGGCCCAAACAAAGTACCTAACCTTCCATGACTACCTACATTCCCAATCGAATCTACTAGTCACCCAACTTGAACAAGGACTCCATCTGGACAAACGTCACACTCGGCATCCGCCTACTAAACTTAAACGACAAGAAACAGCACGTCCTCTTTGTCTCTAGGAAGTTTCTAAGGTAGAACATTTATTATAAGAGCTACTAGAGAGCAGTTCTTTACTTGCTAACGATAGGTCTTTGTAACGATTTCAGCTCATATTTACTTGTTGTACAGTAGTAAATGACAATGAAGGTTATAAAAAGAAAAAAGCTCAACAAGCCATAACATTTTCATTCGATCCAAAGATCTCATTTACGTAATATATTTTTGATACTTTTTATTTCCAAAAAAAGAAAAAAATCAAAAAAAAATCTTAAAATTAGAAAATAATTACAAGGTAATTTTAACTGTTTAAATATCTATAAGAAACCAACAATCGATCCTTCTAACGATGAAAATTCAATCTACAACAGAATTTTCGAAATACAACGTATCCATGTTTATAAAGTTAACATCTCAATAAATTTAGTCCACTAGTTATTTCATTTAGAAGCAGATAAAGAGAATTAGAGACTGAAGAATTCAAATGACAGGAAAAGACAACCTACAAACACTGGACCTCCGCAGAATCGATTTTTGTATTACTTTTGTCCCCTCTGTCTCGGTATTATTGTCCATTTCTCATTCATATTTCAGGCGAATACTCGACAAATTAGCCAACTGCTGTTCCCCATTCGAGACATCAGCTAAGCATTTCCGCGGAAGGCATTGTTCATCACAACGGCGGGGTTTGTGCAAGACTCGGCGGATTAATTATTTAAGTTGAGGGTCCTGTCGACCGGGAGGTCATCCCTGCCTCTTGTCATCCCCCAACTTTTCATATTAAGCCTCAGGCTCCAAATAAGCGTGAGGGAGGGGTGCCAACTTTTATGCAATTTGTCTCCTCCTGTTTCGAAACCTTTGTGGACACGGAGTTGTGTGACGGAGGACGTGCAGTTTTAACATTACTTTACAGATTCTTTGGCTTCTGAGAGCCATGACAGTTTTTCAACTTCGTTACTAAAATTTACAAGGTAAATTATTAAGATATAACTAATAAGATCATTCATTAATAAAACCCATAAATACAATAATAAAACTTTGCTATCCATCTAAATAAAAATAATTATAAATTCAATATTTATATAATTAGAAATAATAAAATCGTTCAAAACCAATCCAGATTTTTATTAAAATGACCAGGTGAATTTTTTCTAATAGTCCCATTTTAAATTTGTTTCCAATAACAATGAAGAAATCTAATCAGTCAAAGGAAACACCCCGAAAAAAAAAAAAAAAAAAAAAAAATTAACCTAGAATTCCGTTTTGCCTCAGGTGAATACCAATATATATGACTTCTTTTCTTACATTTTTGAAACCTTTATTATATATATTCTATGTAACTAAGTGCTGATGTTTTGAAAATTTTGTTTGTTTTCAGTACTGATAATGAATTCTTAACATTCGAAACTAGTTTTCAAATAAAATAATTCCAATAAAAATGGCAATTAATTCATCAATCCTTATTCGATGTAATATAATCACAGTATAAATAACCTAACATGGGAACTATATGAACATATTAGCCAACCGAAGAAGGACAAATATTTATAGAAAGACAGAATTAAAATATAACTTAAAGATGATCAGAGAGTGACGTATACTTAGTTGAGGATATTATTAAAATGGTTATTATCAAAAACAACTTCTTTCTTTTTTTTCGTCCAATACACCATTTTATTTATTTGTTAATGCATTACTTAAATTATAGGGCATGTTTCATATTATGTCTCCAATAAAACCCTACATAATAAAGTTTGTATACCTTACGTCCTCGACCCTAAATCCATAGATTTTTAAAATTCCATCATAACCTTTCTAGCCAACCCAATCCTCTGGTTCAATAGTTCTCCATAGACCCTGATAACCATGTTGGAACTGCACTTCAAACTTGGAACTTTTGTTGAAACTGCACTTCAACAGAAATCACATGTATTAGCAGTGTCATTAGACATTAAAGGAGCATTTGATAACGCCTGGTGGCCATCGATTTTGAAATCATTGCACGATAGATCATGCCCCCAAAACATTTATCTAATAATTAAAAATTATTTAACAAACCGTAAAAGTCAAATCCAATTAGGAGATGCAGTCTCTACTAAATGGCAAAGTAAAGGAACGCCTCAGGGCTCTTGCTGCTCCCCTCTCCTTTGGAATATAATAATGGACGATATATTCAAGATTGTTACATTGGAAGAAGCTGAAGTCATTATATATGCAGATGACATATTGCTGTTACTTAAATCAAAGTTATTTTATCAGCTCCAACTACAATGCAATGAGATCTTGGATAAACTAAGCACATGGGCTGGAAAAAATAAATTGAACTTTCAACCTGAAAAAACTAAATTCATAATATTCTCTCGGAAACATAGTATCCCTAATCTTAACATTATATTAAATAACCGAAAAATATCTCAAGTTAATGAAATAAAATACCTAGGCTTAACATTACAAAGAAAGTTAAATTGGGCCAAACATATTACTAATTTAAAAAACAGACTTACAAAAAAATTACCCATGGACTGTCCAAAACTGCATCATTGAGTTGGGGGTTAAACTCGGACATTCTCTCAACTATATACAAGGCTGCCATTCTACCAACGATGACCTATGCAATAGAAGTTTGGCACAAAGGACTGAAATATAAGAAAAATCTAAAAAAATTAGAATCTATTCAAAGAATCATTGGTATAAAAATTATAAAAGGATACCGAACAATAGCCTATGATACCTCATGTATACTTGCCAACATAATACCAATTAGTTTACTACAAATAGAAATTTTAAACAAATACAGATATGTGACCCTTAAAGAAAATATGGTTAATCTAGAACATATTGAAATTGATGAAATACCTAACTATAAAACATGGATACATCCAAAAGAACTTATAACCCCCAATGTGACCCCAAATATCAGCGGAATATCAACAATTAATATTTTCACAGATGGCAGTAAGGAGCGAGAAAGAGTGGGTGCTGCTTTTGTTGCATTTGAGAAAGAGGAATTGTTGTATACAGGGAGATTCAGGCTAGGACCTTACTGCTCCAACAACCAAGCCGACCTGTTTGCTATCCTTAAAGCCGTATCATTTATTAAAGGCCGTGTTACCAATAATGACTACTGTATACACACGGATAGCCAAATTAGCCTTTTTAAAATCAAAAATATAAATATCCATGAATTCCTCGTAGAAGAAATCAGGCGAGAATTGATCACTTGCTACAGTCATGGAATACAAATTTCCTTCAAATGGATAAAAGCCCATGCCGGCTTACGTGGAAATGAGCAAGCAGATACAGAAGCCAAAAGCGCGGCAAAGGATACAACTCTTCAAATTGTATTCAATAAAGCACCAATTAGTGCAGTTAACCACATTTTGAAAACAACGACTCGTCAAACTTGGAACGAAAGATGGACAAATTCAACAAAAGGAAGACATACTTATGAATTCATTAAAACCTTAGACGACAGAAAAAACATTAAAAACTGAATTACAAACTTACCCAATTTTTGACAGGACACGGCGGAGCTAAAAGTTACTTACACAGATTTAAACTTATTGACAACAGCATTTGTAACTGCGATAGAAACAGTGAGCAAACTTACGATCATCTCATTTATGACTGTAGAAATTTGGAAAGACACAGATACAAGCTGATATCCAAAGTCCTACAGAACGGAGACAAATGGCCGCCTTCAAAGAAGGATCTCATAGATAAATACTTTGATGAGTTTGATGCATTTGTGGATCATGTTGATTATATGGAACTCAACAATTTAACAATTAATCTATAATAGCTATACATTATCTAATACCTATAATATCTATATATATATATATATATATATATATATATATATATATATATATATATATATATATATATATATATATATATATATATATAATTCTACCTCTATTTGTTTATATACATTATTTTTATTTTATTTTATTTATTTATTTACTTATTTTGTTTGGCTTCACCTTTTACTTATTTATTTATTTATTTTTTTATTGTATTTATTAATTAACTTCTAATACCTATAAGTAATTATTCTTTATATTTCATATTAATCTCTATATTATTTTAAAATATTTTTGCAATATATATAACTGAACATGTTTGTACAAATATTAATGATAATACGCGTTATGTCGAGAGATGGTACGCGTAGAAATACATGCACCCATCGCAGGGTTACTGCAATGTGGAAAAAAAAAAAAAAAAAAAAAAAAAAAAATGTTGGAATTCGGGAAATGGCCAGTTTCTCTACTTATACTCTTAGCGACTATGAAATGGCGCAGCACAGGGATTATCTTCTGATCTGGTTCGTCCCTCCATAAGTGCAATAATAAATGACCCTCTTCAGTGGAAATCAAGATGGTGTAGGCGAATTTCATTGCTTTTAATGTTTTTAAATCTTTGATTTTCCTATCGATCGAAAATTCAGAAATTCAACATCACAATAACAAATAGCAATAATAAAAAAAAAATAATAACTTTTAAAAAAGCTTAAATTATTTGCCATCCATTCAAAGTAACCAAAAGTTTCTGTAAAAAAATAAATAAAACGAGAACAGTTTAGGATCCCTTATTGTACTAAATTACATGTATCTATATTGATTTAATAATTGTGTTATTATCACAATATTTTAAGGAGTACCAAAAAGATGTTGAAATTGAATGATAAATCCATATTTAATTTGGCATTTAATATATGGTTTTTATAAACGATAAGAAAAAAAATCAAGCGATTGAAGTTGATTGATGACACATAAAATAGATTTTTTATAGAGCACAAATAGTTTAAAATTTGCATTATTAATAAAAGATAATAATGAAGAAACTATAAGAATTTCCGCTTTCAAACCTATATCCTGTGAAAGATGTTGACTTAATGTTAAATCCCACCACTCAGGTTCTAAGTTTGATGTTGGGGATGAAATGAAGGATGAAGTCATACAGTGTGTGATCATCGCCAAACATCATCAGGATCTCGCCTCGCTTCCAGTTTACCGTTGGCCTAGTGAAAATAATCCTTCCCCTTCTCTATACTACTTCATTTTTCTTGAGCCTAGATTATAGTAGTAGACACAAGGCACCTACAACTAAGTCACTACATTGTAAATTCCTATAAAGTATTATATAGTCAACTAACATATTTATGTTTAGGAAACTTTTCTGTAAAATAAGAAACATAATTAATATGAAAAAGTTGTTTGTTGAATATAAAAAACACACAAAGGCCTTATTACGATTTCAGCTGCTTATATATTCTTTTTCATTTTGCCAGAAGCATTATTTTAATAAAAATACAATACAACCTAAACAGGGTAACTTCATCCATAACACAAGCATTTTTCCCCCTTGAAATTTTTATTTTATATACAACTAGCATCCCCCTCGCGGCTTTATCCGCACTCATTATTAAATCACTTATATAATCTTACATAACAATCAAAGTTTTATTAATCTATCGATAAAAATCTTGTATTAAAGTAAACAATTGATATTTCCTCAATAACATTTTCACTTATAGCAGTAATTTTTAATCTGTTTAAAATTGCACAGATTAGGTGGTCGAAGGTTACGTAAAAGGCATTTCGGGCATTAGGAGCCGAGAAAAAAAAATAAAATATGAAAATCACGTTTTATTTTTTTTATCGGCTCTCAGTCAAGATAGAGAAATGATTTTTTCATTTTTAATTGCAGTTATGTGTGTTGTTTGATATAAAAATACCTTCGTTATGCTCAAGACACTACCCGGCTTAAGAGTGCTCAAAAATGATAAAATTCCAAGGAAATCCGCTGTAAATCAGTAGAAACTTTTTTTCATGAACAACTGACCTCAAATCTCTATTAAACGCACCATAAAACCCTTATTTATGAAATTTTATCAAAATTATATTTCTGAATAAGTAATAGCATCACAAGAATCAGCATACATTCTTCTTTTTATTCACGCATATAACACTGGATTTACTTTACTACGGATTTACTACAGTTTATAGTAGACAAAAACTGATGTGAATGAAAAAATCCGAGGTCAGCTATAACTTAAAATATATCAATAAGTAGAAATCCTACGACCTCCGGATTTGGACTTAACTATTCAGTTTTAGTGTTTCTAGATGTCCTTAAAATTAGGTCTTAATTGGTGGCGAAATATGTGAGATAGCGGAAATTATTTACATTTTTTCAGAAATTGACAGCCCCTTGCCTTCTAAAATCCTATAAAATTTTAAAGTTAAAAAAAAAATTATTTGTGATTTCGACAAAACTTAGTTTCTACACGTTTTTTGAGATGAGGAATCTGAAAATAATATCAGTTTTTAGTTTAAAAAATATTCTCACCTATATTATATAAATAAGACGTTTTAAAATTTCTATTATTATATTAATTTTCATACAATAAATTTCAAATAAGACCATTTAAAAAGAAATATATATTTTTTACTCAAAACCTGATATTAATTTTAGGTTATTCATCAATCTAAGGATTTCAATGCAATTTGAAATAAAAATATGGGTGAGAAAAATTTTTAAACTAAAAACTGATATTATTTTCAGATTCCTTTTAAATCCTACATGTTTTTTGAGATGAAAAATCTGAAAATAAAATCAGTTTTTAGATCACAAACGAAATCCTTTTATATAATAGTATAGATTAAATTTTCTATAAAAACGATAAATTTACTCTTAAAGCGTAAAAGTTCAACTGAAATGTACTTTAGGATTGAAGAATTATTTTTTTAAAAATGTAAGACAAGAAATCATGTTGAAGCCTATTTGAAAGAGAGAAAACTAAAATTGTTTTAGAAAAATATAAGGACCTACAGTAGACTGAACCTTTCGCACGAATACTTGTTTGGAATGAGAAATTAGTTTGAAATGTACGATTTTCATCTTAAGATAAATTTTTCTAGTTGGAAGGGTGCATAACTTGTTGCAGATCTGGATAAAGAGAGAAAAACAATAAGTAATATAAGGTAACAATACAATAAAAACTTTTTCACCAACTCAAAAATAAAAAATATAACAAAAACAAACTCAAACTTTATCCAGATTCTACAACATAGTAATCTAATAACTTGGATTTTTTAAAACCGTTTTGCTAAAAATTTAAATTTAAATTATAATTATAGCATAAAATAAGATAATATTGCCCTTTTGCTTATTTTTCAATAGGTTATCACGCGTTCTCAAACAGCCTCCACTGACTATTAACAATGAGGAGCTGTATCTTACATCGCTATTCAATTCCATTCAATTCATACAATCAGAATACCCTGAAAGTATATAATAGGAAATCAGAAATGATATCTACTTATACATATTACTTATTTAAACATATATTACTTAAATACATACGATTAATTAATCGTCATTGCTTTTAGAATATATTAAATAGACAGTATTTAGAAAACTTCACGCAATATTTAAATAAATATTGTACTTTTGGTGTTGCTTGGATCGAAAATATAAAAGAAAATACAGTATCTTTATAAGAAATTTAAAGCAGAATATGCTTTATTATATAACATTTTTCGCTAGGATCTACCATTTAGGAGCTATGTTCTTTTCAACGAAAAAAATCACGTTTTGCCTAACTTTTTTGTGTTTAAGATTTTTTTTGACACACTCCAGTTTGTTGGTGTTGCTCGGATCGAAAATTTTGTTTTAAAATATTCATGGCTAGGGCCTAACATTAAGGAGCTATATTGATACAAATGAAAAAAAAATAATAATAAGATAAAACGTATCAGAGATTTACTTAAAACGTAAATTAAATAAATATTTTGTAAGCAAACTGAAAATCTAGCGAAGTCCGTACTTGTTCCCTCAGATCAATATACCTTCCTTACAGAGAGTGGAAATAAAAAGTACCTCTGTGAACTTAGCTTGGTACTATTTACATTCCATTCCTAGGCTTTGTCTAATGGAATTCCAAAATTTAAATGCTTCAATCTGCATATCATTATTGTTGCAGTCGGATCGATAGGGTTAAGGTACAACGGGTTAAATTGATCTAGTTCGTTACAAATAACATTTCTCTCATAGCGTTTTTTTAAATTTATCTATTAAATGTATTTATTTATTTTGCATTATATATCACTAAATAAGAAATGAAAAGAGCAGATAAGGGGGTATGAGATTAAGACACTGAATCCCAGTTCCACAATACAATGAAATGAGAATAAGCGTAAATTCAACAAAGATAGATAAGTAAAACTAGCTCACCGAACAGGAAATATTCAAAACTAAATGTTTACGAATAATTAGAAATAATTAAATCGTTTAAAGCATATTCAAATTTTTGTTCGAATGGCCAGATAAATATTTCTATTTAAAACTTATTTCCTGTATGTACAAAAAAAAAAACCAATCAGTCATAGGGAAAACGTAAAGTCATTTATCAGACTACCTCCTTCACTTTGTACTAACTCATATTTGTAAAAAAAAAAAAACCTAAAATTAAACCTAAAAAAATTATTTCATTCTTTGCACCATTAACTGCAAAAAGTTATACTCGTTTCTCCCTTCTCTTGGCGAGTACCAACATTATGCGATTCATCCTGAGATGAATAAACTTTAATATAATAAAAATAATTTGCATAGCAAATCGCTGAAATTTGAATATATATATATATATATATATATATATATATATATATTTTAAACATGAATGTTTAACATTTGAAACTAAATACCATAAAGTGGTAAATTAATGATCAATTTCTAATATAATTTTTTTTAATTGTTTCAAAATTTTATTATATAGATACGTCTTTATTTTATAACATATTTGATTAACTTTATACCACTCTTACTAATTACTCTAAATAATAGCTCTGATTTTTTTTTTTTTTTAATTTTTATTAGTTCTATAGTGATATACGGTATTGATAACTTCACTCAATCTTATTCTTCAAAGAAATAATTTTTAAGTACACGGTTCCATAAACAAAAATATGAACGGATTTCATCAGGGAATAGAAATACTTTTTAAAACTAACTGTAAAGACATATGAATCAGAGTGATTAAATAAAAAGTCTATCACAGTGTTATTTTTGGAATTATTTATATAATTATAAAATAAAAATTTATATTACTATTATTATTACCCAGCTTCTTTAATAATTTGACTATTTCTAATTATTATTACTAATAGCACTGGCTTTTTAGTTTAATAGCTTAATTATTATTTTTAGTAATTTTTTTTAATGTGATATGCAGAATACTGACTATTTCTACATTGTGTGTCATGCGCGATGTTTGTATCTATACAAGCGACCCATCTTATTGGCCTGTTTGGCTTTATTTTATTTCTTTCAAATAAAAAAAATATATATTAGACGTACAAAAATATTCTTTATATTCTCTGTAAAATTCGACATGCAACTATATCTACTCTATCTTTTTTTTTTTAGAATACCGTTTTGTTAGATTTATACGTAAATATAAAAACTTTTGAAAAAAGATTCCGATCACAATAAAATATCTTCAAAAAATATAGTATTGCATAGGAATATAAAAATAATTTTGTTAATCTCCGATTTATTTCTGATGGTACATATTGCGTGAATAGATTCATTAAGGCATCCATACTACTTATTGCCCAATCTGAGGCAAATTGTATTATTTTCTCATAAAAAGATTGGTATTATAAAAAAAAAAAAAAACCTGATATAGCATTACATAAATAATTATTTGTCAAAATGTAAAAGAATACATTTTTTTATGTTATTTTTTTTATAATATTCTCTGCAAACGAACTACTCCAGTTTTTTATATTTATAACCATCGGCAACCTTTCTTCGCTTTCCCTAGCTTATAATTGCTAACAGGGTAGAATATTTAATGGTGATTATGAATGAACAAAGGCCATTGTGAAACTTTTGCCGGACGCTTTCAACAGGCTGTGGGAACTGCAAAAAGAACCGAGCACAAACAAAAGTTATTATAAACCTGTTGCGAAGAACGCCCTCCGGTGAGCACATTAGCAGACGGCCCTTGTGTGGGAAAACTCACTCAAAAGGAATAAATGGAGACAATTGTGGTTCCACTACTCAGTTCCTTCCAAGTAACTAATATACACACACGGTATTCGCTCAAATTCAGATCGAAGTCACACATAAATCTAAGGCCAACTCATATTCTGAATAGATTAAGGGAATTTTTTTTTTCAACTTATATATCGATTTTTATAAAATTCAAATTCAAAATACAACCCAATGTGTTGCACAGCAATTTCCATACCTGCAGTTAGTTACTACTCTAAGGAACGAAAAATTCGTTTTTTTTTCGACTACTTGAAATGGATTAAATAATTTACCCTTCCAAGCAGAGAGCCATGGATTGAAACAAATATAAATCTTATGTAGCTAGCTAGCTCTGAATTACATACCAGACATAAAAGACAAGAAATACATGCCTTCAAAGTTCCCAATAAATAAAAAAATACGTATTTGCATTACAGGACATCAGGAGTTGAGCTTTGGGGCTCCACTAAGTTACAATACAAAATCCTTCTTAAAATCCTCAAGGCTCCTTATTATGCCACATACAAACTACTTTTATTTAAGTTGTACTAGTGAGTAGTCCTTTACATGTTACTGACTTGTCATTGTAATAATCTTCCTCAATTTTACTTGTTGCATATAATGTATACAATTATAAACATCAATCAATAGTTAAAAAAAAAAAATGTCTGAACTGTATGGTGGGTGAAGTTCGATACTTTTAATAAAAACTTTTAAACTTGTTGGGCCACAAGCTACTACTGGACCTACTGTTCCTACCTATGCAGTGTTGATGGCGACACACACTATCTTTTGATACTCAACTATCCATAGCAATATAAAAAGTATCTATAAATGGATTTGATCCTACAGATTGAAAAAAAAAAATTATCACCTTTATTTTCAAATATTATTAACGCGAGAAAAAATGGTGGAGTATGATTATTCGAAGACCTATCATACATCAGGTTAGTGCGGTAAACTGATACTGTTTTTTTCAAGATAAAAAGAAAATATATATATTTTAAACCAGAAACGAAAATTTGATGTTAAAACATATAATACCAATTCTAAAAAAAAACTTGGACGTAATTAGCAGAAAAATATTTAGGACTTGAAATTATTTCCTATCCAGTATTAGTATTCCATTCAATCTGTTGTAATGGTTTTTATGTAACTATCTCTTATAACCCAGAAGAGGACTAAAGACCACACCTTTGACCATCTCTTGTATTTAACAATGAACCTACGACATGCATAAACATTAACCACTATATCTCGGCAAAAAAAAACAATGATAAGAGAGGAGAGGATATTGAAACAATACCTTTGATTTATTTTAATAAAAGTAAGTCAAAAAGTAACGAATGTTGTTTCCAAGAACGTCTGTCAAAAAGTCCGAAAAGGGTGATTTGACCCGTCATGGTTAGATTAGAAAAAAAATTAAAATACCCCGGCTATCACAAACGTGCACGTGTTGAGAACTCTTTGAACTAAGCTAATAACACAAGTCGCAAATGCACATTGCAATCACGATTCTGCCAAACAGTCCACCAAAAGTGAGGAGAATAAATATAGACCTTTATTAGTTGTTAGAATCGATACAGATCCATTACTCTAGAACAATAAAAACCGTACAAAACAAAACAAATATTCACGTAGACTCAAGGAAAGGGTGGGGGGGGGTCTTTAATATCAGGATGGACTTTTTATTAAAGCTTTGGTATTGCTGTAGTTAATTATTAGAGTTATTAACTTTTTCTTTCGTATCCTTCGATATCTCATATAGCAAGGCCAATTGAGGAATGGAGCAATTGTTAGAATTAATTACTTGTCCTGAATAGTTTCTACAGAGGGTGATCGGTAAACAAGGAAAACGGAGCGGTAATTCTTTTGAGTGACTTATAACCTCAATCCCACTCAGCGAAGTTGGGCTTTAAGGAGTGAATCAGATATCTATCACACTTTTTTCCCCCCAACACCCACTTCTTTGTCAAATATTAAGAGATTTTTTAAAATTAAATCAAAGATCTATTCAATAGAGCTTTTTATGAAATTAGAAGATGCGGAAATAGTAGTATAAATAAAAATTTGTAGAATATGACATCAATGTAAAAATTATTTAAGTATTTGTGAAGTTTGTTGCTTAGTTTTCCCCTAATTTTGTTATTAGTTTTCTAAATCTTCAAATAATTTATTAAATTTTATTTCTAGTTTTATTGATTTATATCTACTTCTACTATATCACTTAGTATCTTTCAAACAGAATTAAAATGATATTTAAGAAATCTCCTAATTTTTTTTGGAGAGGGTTGAGGTATATTGGGAAATAGCAGACCATATTAAACTAAAAACAAGATAAATTGTTTTTTTTTAACCAACAGTATGCATTGCTATATAGTAAATAGGCTTGTCATACTAATATATAAATATATAACTTTTTGCGACCCTCCTTTACTTTATATAGTAAAAATCAGTTAGCTAAAATTCAATTCATGAACTGCGCCCGCCTCAATTTATGAACTAACGGTTGAATCCGAGTAAAATGTTCATTTTGCTGTGCAAAAGAAAGGTGAGTTTTGATTTTTCGAATAGTTTATATACTGTTAGTGCTTGTGCACTAAAATACAAATTTTGAACCTTTAATTGCCGCGACTAATTGGTAGGGTAATAGCGTCAAAACGTTCCACTTTTTCAACGTTTCACGAAATCTCCTGCACGGTTGGTTCTAAACAAAACCTTTATATGTTCAAGATAAACCACCAAACTAAACTTTCTGCAATTTGAGGATAAAATAAGTTCTGTAGCTTAGATACAAGGTTTCAAAATTTTGGAATTATCTTAAAAAGTGGCGGAAATTGTGATTTTTTTCAAAAGTTTTACTCTATACGTACTTAAAAACGACGTTCAGTGCTTACCTCATCACTGATTTGGGTGATTAGTTTGCTACAAATCTACTTTTAATCTACTATTAGTTTGCAACAAAAAATATAGTGTTACTACGGACCATTGCTAATATACATAAATAGCTAGCTAAAATATATCGATGCAAACATGTTTTATGAGCCGATATAACGTACTTTTCCATTTCCTTTATTTTTTAAAAATGTATATATAAAACGTTTTATATGATGTTCTATGGGCACATGAAAAGAATGAAGAAGGAAAGATTGAACAAAAATATGTTTAACAAAATGTTTAGCTGCAAAAACATAGGACGGTACACGAACCGAATATGAGAAGAATCAAAGAACTTTAAAATTTCAGATGCCGACTGCCTGGATAGAGTACATACAGGAAAACACTGAAAAATTTCATCAATATTAGAAGATAAAAAAAGAAAAGAAATGCAATCGAAAATCATGAAACTGCAATGGGAAGAAAGAAAATAAAGATTTCCAAAGTAGCCTAACCAATGATATTCGCGTGGTCCTTTTTTTGTTACGAGAAAAAAAAAATTAATATAATTATAATACAATTTGAACAATGAAAAACGTATTTCATTAAATCTTTGGCTAATCCGACCTTTTGGGCGTTTCACTCCATCCCTTGAACCCTAGGGGTCGGATTAACGAGGTTCTACTGTATTTTAACTTTATAATTAGCTTCATTGGAGTGATTTCGATAGAGATGTTGACACAATTTGGTGATTTTCGAAAGTCGTACTACCGAATATAGGGCTATCTTTACAATGGAAGGCATTCCATATGACATGTGGTATGACCAAGTATCTCAAATAATTTTACTTCCGACTCGGCCTTCTTTTGCCAACATTGAAGCAGTGATGGTTACGCTTGTAGGAACGCGGCATTTACCACTTTGCAACGACCAAGTTATCTCGGGAACGAAGGAGGAGCTAAGTGATAATATATCTTATTTATGGGTGTGCATCGGGAGGGAGCATTGTGTGCCATTGGAACCAGGTTGGGGAGATAGTGAGGATTTCTCCTCCCTTACAATAGTTCCACACCTCCTCCACTCTTTAAGTGGCCATTCTTCATACACTAATCTAAAACGATTTCCTTTTATCAATAGGACATTATGTCAACAAGATTATAAAAAAAAAAAAAAAAAAAATTATACATTTTTTCTCTTTAATACAGTTTTTTTTTATGATTAAATAGCGTATTTGGTAAAACTATCGCCCAGGCGCTCCACCAAATCTGCCTGACCCGCAATGCACTACTAGATCGATTCCGACGTTTCACATTTATCGATAGCTTTTCCCAATAAACTCACATGTAAACATCCACTTCAACAGTTTCAACTAGGGTTGTGTTGTTTAGTGTATTTATTATGTTGACATTTTTTAAATGTAACTAGGTGAAACATAAGTTGACTTCACTTAAGTGAGAAATTTTCAGTTTACATATTTTGTAAATGGATTCTTGGTCATCCATATTACTTATTGCCCAAAGGTGAGACAGATTGCACTGCTGATTCAATAAAACACATCGATCTAAAAAAAAAAAAATGTGAGAAAGTATATTAGAAGAATATATTCTTTTTTCCACTTAACTAATGTGAGAAAGTATACCAAAATTAACAACATAACTTTCAAAATAGATTGATTTTAATGTATTTATAATTTGGTATTTCCACTTCTCTAAAGCGAGAAAGTTTGTCAGTAGTTAACAGTACTTGTAATTTAGCATTAGATTAATTCTGATTTACTATAACATTAATTCAACATTGAATTAGTGTTCATATTTAAATATTTTCTTATTTTTCATTTTAATATGAGAAGGTATAACAGAAGTTAGTATTAGTTTGAACATAGATTGTGTAATTTTGTAGATGAAGGAGAATAGCCTTCCTCCTGGAAAAGTAGCGATTAAAAAAGGAAAAAAAAATCGGTACAAAGTTAAAATCGATAACAGGCTGGAGCGCCTTATCGATAGCAGTACCGCATAGTACTCATGCGAGAGAAAAAAAAAGAATTTTCTGTTGGAAGCGCCACACGCTTCGACGCGGAAAGGGTATTAGGATTCATTCTCAAAAGAAGAATAAATTAGAACGTCAAACAAAACTTTTAGATCACGAAAAATATCCATTAGTACTTGTTAAAAATGAAGTTATTAAATATATAGTCGTTCCCTAGTGTACAAAAATAGATCGGTGATAAACGAAGGTTACTAATAATAGAATGAAATATTCAAATATCGAATACAAAATATTGCATGACGGTAACAGCAACTTGGGATACCACCGGACAGGAATACACAGCCTGTGGTTTGCCTGACAGCAAACGACACGCGAGCATAACAGGCAAAAAAGAAAACACGAGTGCCCGAGCACCAAGCGAGCAACAATATTTTTGACTGGAAATAAATATCTAATCAAATGCAGAATAAATTTAGAAATTGTAGCTAATGGAAAATCCCCGTATGTGTACGAACTCGATTTGTGGCGGGCACGAATCTGATATTGGAATCAATGTATAAATAACACCGTAATGGTGACAGCAAAATGCACCAATCTGTATTTATAATCTTTAAGAGATTAAAATATGTTTCAAAACTTTCTTTATTAACATTGGAAGTGGATTTTTTTTTTTTAATTGTATTAAAACCAATTTTGGAGGAATGTTGTAATAGTTTTTGAATAAAATAATATATTTTATCCTTATCAAGTATTTATATAAATAAATAACGCAATGTCCATGGATAGAAAACATTGTTCCAAAAACAGATTGTAAAAAAAAAAAAAAAAAAAAAAAAAATACATAATTTTAACATCGTATAATATAACGGATGAAGAAGATGGTAATGGTTTAAAAACTTGATATGGAGTGCCGACGTATCGACCTGCCTTGCAGGTCTTCTACAGGGCTATGATAACCTTAAATGGGGAAAAACCTAGGAGGGGAGGAACAGGATGAAAAAACGTTAGCTTGCAAACAGTACAACTTACCAATTACTAAAACCCATAGCCTTCCATTCCCCTTGCAAAGTTTGTTTTTAACAGGTAAAGTTCATTTTAGTTCAACAAAAATGAGTTGACATTATCATTGATTTTTAAAATTATAAGTTTTTATACTTTGAACTTTAGTCGAGATAAACTCAAATGTACTTAACAGTATATTTTATTCAAGGCTTAAACGATATCATAAGTAAAGAAAACAATGAACCTCTAGCCGAGCATTAAATTAATTTATAATAAAAAATAATAATATAAATTGTCTGGTGCATTCCTAACCCTAACAAAGGAATCCACTCAATTGAAATCAAGACAAGATGTAAACAGAAAGCGACCACAAGACATACTTACGTACCTGGAAGTGGCTAAGTACTCTATAAACAGGACTAACTTATTCAAAGGGGCACATCGACCTAACAAAATGGCAACAGGAAGCAAACAGAGCAACAAAGGAAGTCTCAGCGGAGGGAACAGCATTAGCGATGGAAGTAAGGAGCAGTTAATGGCCTCACAGATTGGAGAGGCACCGGCGTCTGCAACTGGATTCCCCAACTGTTCTCCCACTCGGTGGAAACTTCCGCTAGTTAGTATCGTGATATAATGCAGGGGACTTCTAAACTGGGCCCAAAAAGAAAAACACCTATAGTATAATAAAAAAAAATCATACACACAATAGACAATGGACGCAAGTCTGTCTGTCGATAAGTTCAAACGTCGTATTTAAACAATCACAAAATTTACAAGAAATTTACAAATTTCGAAACAGGCATGTACAATATTACCTTAAGTGTTTCTTCAATCAATAAGAATCATCAATAAGATAAGGGGGCAAGTACATTGAATAATCACTCGAGCTGGTGACTAGTTTTTAATAAAGGTTTATAATAAAATATTTTTTTCTATTTTATACCACGCAAGTTCCATCTCGATAATCCGATAGAAATAGAAATAGAAAAATAATTTTATTCTGGGACAAAGTCCCTTTAGAATAACAACTTAAAACGGAAAGAAATGAAATTAGTTACATCTGGTCAGAGATATGATGAATAAATAAAATGAAAAAAAAAAAAAATAAGATAAAATAAAATGAAGAAATACACATGGAATCCGATGGGTTTCGGATTACATAAAATAGGGAACTACTGGATGTAAAGAAAACACCCAACAAATGAAGAACTTTCATATCGGTAGGTGTTATATTACAAATTTCAAGTAACATCTTATATTTTTAAGCTATACAGGGTAAAGTCACATCCACTAAGAAATCATCAGTTTGTTCAAGAATATTGCGTGCGTTTTTTAACTATGAATCTTTGGTTGCAGATATTCCTATTCGCAGATAACATAACACCTTCATTGATAATAAAAAATTATCTTCTAGCTTTTGTTATACAGCGACTTTATCCAACCATGTCTTATAGACAGTGAAACATTTCCTACATTTAAATCATTTTTTTTTTTAAATACACGTTTTCTAATGGAAGTTAAATAAAAATAATTAATTACAAATAAAAAAAAATTGACATTAAGTTGTGAGGCTACCTCTGTAGGACTTTGGCGCGGATCCAACTCAGTTATTCCTCGAATTTACTGCTTATTAACAATAGTTTTGATAAAAACGATCACGAACGAGTCTCGTTTTCAGAGTTAATCTTCGAAATTTCGCAAACCAAAAATTTTGTCTTTCTCTCAAACAGAGCATCGCCCACACACTCACGGAGCGTATTTTTCTTGCAACTGAAGTACTTCTAAACCAAGCTTGTAGTCATACTCGCTGTATCGAGTTTCCTGGACTTCAGAATAAAGCGAATCATCGAGAGTCAGCTGCATATTCATGACAATTTCATTCTTACTGGGAGTCTCACAAAGAAAAAATCATCACGGATACATAAAGAGTATTCATATTTGTAATGTAAATAACTGAACCTGTCATTTGCTTTCTCTAGAAGCTCAAGGACGAAATCAATTAATCACAAATAAATAAAAAGGTATTTAGTTCCGTTAATGTTATACCAGCCTGAAGATCCAAAACGTAGATCTTTATATACATATACATAATATAACATGAAGGAAAAAGTTCATTTATGAGGGGGGGGGAAAAAACAACCTAAAATATTCATCATGTGTAAACAATATTCGGTTGATCCGGACTTTCTGGATGGGATAGTCCTATCTAGCCCGAATTAGCAGTATTTAATCTTAACTATAGCTTACAATGACAGAACCTCACACATATTCTTTTGTTTTTTAAAGTCAAAATCAACAATGAAATGCGACGAATTCAAACAAGGTAACAAACTCTGAAAATGATGGGAAGACAAACTTTTCAATGAAATACACAACAAAGGTTTCATTAAAGCGGCTTATGTAAGTTTGACAGATGTCACTTTGTTGAGGGTAAACTCGAAAACCCTTATTATTGAGATACTATACACTTTGTACTATCCAGCTATTTGTTCCCACTTCCTCCCCGAGGGTTAGAGAAACAAGGGATGAACCAATGTTGTATACTGACTTTGCACTAGAGCTTAACTGTAGTATATAGTATAAACTATGAAAAACAAAGCGAATGTAAGTCATAGATGCTTCGTATTTGAAAAAAAAAAAAAATTGTTTAATTCTTTATATAAAAATTATATCTTTATCCTAATTGTATTGATCATTCTATAATATCATGCCTACCTCAAGTTACAAAATTTACTTTTAATATTTTATTTATTTACTTAACTGGGGTTTGAATTCAAAAGCGGAGTACCCGGTCCTGACTAAAGTAATATAAGCTCAAATGCTGGATAATTAGCAATTAATAATAATAATAATAATAATGATAATGAAAGCAAATTATATTCATTAAAAAATGCTATATATAGAAAAGTGTGGCTTAGCGGTAAACTTAAAAATCTGAAATTGGAGAGGTTAGGTTTCTAATAGTTTTTATAGATTCCTAGTCTTTATTTAATTTGACCTGAAGCCTAAGAAAAATAATTTATTTTCTGTTATAAGCCGAAGATCGACTCAAGTCGAGAGACTTGTATATTCAACCCTCTGTAAAAAGGGTACCTGCACCTTCAAGAGTTCAGAGAAAAAGCATTTTTTCTAGCAAATATATTTCTTAAAAGCTTGCAATTGCAAGCTATCATCCTTGATTACAAGCCGGTATTATCCACTTGAGATCAATATCTCGATTATATCATAACGTTAATTGCGCAGGAATACGATACTTGAAGCTGCTACGCTTACGCAAGCATTTAAGAGCAATGGAGTTATTTTAACAAGAAATATATGGTCGATTTTTTAAAATCTATTTATTGATATTTACAACTTTATGCATTATATACATTAAGTCAATTTGAGAATAATGATTACAATGACATTAATAACTACTTGCTTGTAGCACTTTAGAAAAAGTTCTACATTAAAGCCTCTTGGACATCTTTTCAGAAGCCTCGGAGAATTATTGGAAATTGAGTGAGAATTAAGTTGAGAGACTAGTGGATTCGAGTGTGTATTGAGTTTACTATGAAAGGACGTTATCTGGTTTGGGCCAAATCTGCAACATATGTAAGATTAAAATCTTTATGGATAACTTTCTTTGTGACATAATAAGGAGCATTGAAGATTTTTCGAAGGATTTTGGATTGTAAGGATTGGATACGAGAAGAATTGGAAGGTTAGATACTCAATGCTCAACTCCGTACGTCCATATTGGTCTAATTACTGACATGTAAATAAGCCTTTTGTAGTTTATTGTAAGTATTTTGAAAGCGTGTCTAATAAATGTTGGGGTAGTCGAAGTATAATAGATTGTTAAAAATCATTTTATGACCAATAGAAAGAACATATTTTTTCAAAAAGTACTTTCCAGCAGAGAACACTGTAATTCCAAGCAAGCCTCCTTCACAAACTACGAATTAAATTTAAATAAAACGATAGAGAATCTTTGAAAAAGTGAGGTCTTACCGCAGCCCAAAAACGGAAGGCGGAGTCTTATTAGCAGTTGAGCAGAAAAGGGTAATTATCAACAATTAGGAGAAACTCTTAAAAACTTTTCATACAAAAGTTTAGTTCTAAAGTGGTCTGCATTTTGAAACCGCTCGGGAGTTTCCAGGAAGGGTTGGTCAATTTAATATACCTTACCGGAGATTGAGGTGGGGTTTAAAAAATTAAGATCAGTTTCGGATCATAAAATAATTAAATTCAATTAACTTGGGAAGTTGGGAGTAATATACAATTAATATTGAACTTTCTTATGTTCATGTTTGCATACAAAGGGGACATAAAAGTAAAACTAATTGAAGAAAAGTTTGAAATGAATCTGGTACGGTCAGTAGAAGAGTTGAAATAATCTTATTGGTCACCGTAAACGGGGTTACAGTCAACATGAGTGTCTACTTTCAACAAACGCGATTTTTAAACGCTAATCTGGCGGGCTCAATTTTTAAGCCAGCAAACTTTGGTTGATACTAAACTTTCAAGGATTTTTGACATTCCACTGATCCAACGTTTAACTTGGAAACCACATACAAGACTACGAAAGGAAACTGCTCATCGTTTTCGACTTCTTCATTTACAAGACAAACGTTCAAAACTACCGATTTTCTACACAAAAGACTCAATGACATGGCAGTTATCAGACTTATTTGGACATATAGAATTGAGCTTTGGGGATCCACTAAACCATTAAACTTATCTCGTATTCAATCCTTGCAAACCAAAATCCTTCGAAAAGTCCTTAATGCTCCTTACTTTGTCACAAACAAACGTATCTATTAATGCCTCAATGTTCCACATGTTGTTGATTTAGCCCAAACCAGATACCTATCCTTTCATAGTAAGCTCCATAACCATTCAAATCCATCAGTCTCTTAACTTGCTTCATATTCTATTAATGACAACGCTCCGAGGCGTCTGAAAAGAAGATGATAGAAGAATAGAACTTCTATTGAAGTGGGTAGTTGCTACACAAGCAATTGTCATGTTATTATCACATTTACTAAATGTATGGCTTTTTATGTAAAGTTGTAAATTTCAATAAATAGATTAAAAAAAGGATTTTTTCCCAAAATTATAAAAAAAAAAAATCCTTAAAATAGAAAAGAATTTGTATTTAAAGAAGTTAAAACTGTTGATTAGACGGATGATATTGAACAAGGCTTCGAAAAAAGCGTTTTTTTTTTTTCAGGCGAAAAAAGTCATGATTTTCCATTTCTTTGACAAACGCTTAAGGGGTTGCTCTGAACAAGAAAAAAATGACCCCTCCCTCTCTTGTATTGAAGCCCGTTGGATTCAAGAAAATTTAAAATATTCGCCAAAACGATCGCGATGCAGTGCAACATCTGAAAAACCAGTATCTAACTCCCGTTTACGGTAAAAAGAAGAAAAAAAATGTATTGATTCTGGGGGGTTGGAAATGAGCTTATCTTTGATTATAGTTCACAAAAAGATTGTCTTCGAATTGAAGAAAGACCCCTTTTTTAAAGGTATGTAACTAGGTAATTACTAGTTAACAAGTAATTAAAAAATCCCTGAAGTTTAAATTATTAGGTTTGTCCTTTATGAGTTTAGCCCTAAGATTATTTAATAAAATTTAAAACTGCTTTCATCCACGTCAACACAAATGTTTACAATTTATGAAAAGAGAGATTAATTTTAATCCAGTCTCCTTAAAGCGTTCAAAAGCTCTAGTCAAAATAATTCGAGTGAAAACTCGTATTAGGTCGATATCGCTGTATGAGTACAAACCTAGTTTAAAAGTAGCTAAGCTGCAAGAAAAATATGCCTAATGTTAGCGGAAGATGCTTTATCTGAGGCACAGTTTTTGTTAACAAAATTTTTTAAACTTACACTATTATGAAAAGTTTTAAATATTGGTAATGCAAGATGTGAATGTAGCAACTCAAGGTATTTTGAAAACATCTCATTATAAAAATTGTTTCTATAAAATAAATAAAACTAACAAAAATTCAATAATATCACCACCTACTATCCAACAAGATCCGTGAAAACTGCCAATAGTCACCTTATAGTTATAAAAATGTTAACAGTTAATGAATAGTACGTTTAGAAAAAATAGAAAAAAAAATTAAATTTAAATAAATAGATTGAATATTTTGTTTTTAAAAAGGTAAAAAAGTTATTATGATAAAAGACAACTGGAAAAGTTAATGAGTAAATACATAACTAAACAGTGACAGTAGGAAGTTAACAATATAGTTGATACATAAATATATAAAGCATAACAATTATATTATTTTACATATTTAGTTACTTTACTCATTTATAAATTAGTGTATCAGCTAGTGAAGGGCCGTTCCGACTTAAAAGTGGAATGAGATTTTAAGTTAATGGAACCAGTTCAGTTTTCGTTCCGTTCCACTTCAGTTTGACTAAGCTACTACCTACTTACAATGCAGTTTTGTTCCACCCCTTGTTGTGACTTCGAGCTGATAACCTCCTCCTTCTATTTTATAATTAAAAATTTTATAGATACTATAATATTAAAAAGCTTTAAATAGCTTAAAAAAATGTTTTGTTTTTTTAAATGTTAGTTCAAGTATAGTGCACAATTGAGCAAGAATTTTTCAATTACATTGGTTCCGAGAAAAAAAGAGTAATCAACCCTTGTCCACAGTTTTTGAACAAATAGCGAAAAATTATTTAATTAAATATGCAGAAAAAACTTGTGTTCATCTCTTTAAATCCAAAAGAAGAAGCCGAGCTCTATCGGTAGAATAGGAAATTAAAAAAAAAAAAGTTTATTTTGAAGATGCCCGTGCGTGGGGTGGTGGTGCGACGAAAATGGGGGGGGGATCAAGAGCGGCAGGATTAACGTAACAAAACAGTCGGAACGACCTTGGGTGGAACGAAACCAGAGATGCAATCTAAACTCCTACTACACCGAAGGGACGGAACTTGGAACTGGTTCCAGCTTTGAACCGGTTTGGAATAAAACGAGATATTTTGGCGTTGGTTTTCGTTCCAGGTGGAGCGAAAAACTTGAGCGATTCGTTTCGTTCCAAACCGGTTCAAAGCTGGAACCAGTTCCAAGTTCCGTTCCACCCAGAACGACCCATCACTAGTAACAGCCCGCTCGGTACTAAGGATCGTAGGTTCGAATCGCACCGGGGCGTGTTAAAATTTAATTAATGGCGGACCCACGAAATGAATTTCGATCTTCCTACCCTAGCCTAGAATAGGTTGGTAACCTGTAGGATAACCCGTCCTTCCTGTCCTAGTTGAGGCAAATAGGGACGTTAAGTCGCAATAAACGAACAACTGCATATTTATTTATCAACTGTATTGTCAACTTCCTACTGTTATTCTTTATGTATGTATTTACTGATTAACTTATCTATTTCTTTTTTATTCTAATATCTTTTTTGTCTGTATAAAACCAAAACATTCAATTTACTTATTTAAATTTTATCTTTTATATAAGTAAATTTTAAAGTTTATTTAAATAAACTAAACAATCCAATTAATCTTTACTTTGTCACAAATAAACTTAACCATAAAGGCCTCAATGTTCCGTATGTTGCTGATTTAGCCCAAACCAGATACCAATCCTTTCATAGTAAACTGCACTCCCACACGAATTCATTAGTCTCCCAACTTGCTTCATATTAGATAACAGATAACCCTCCGAGGCGTCTGAAAAGATGGCCAAGAGACCTTCTAGTCTTGAAATTTTATTGAAGTGCTACTAGTAGTTCCTCACAAGTGATTTACATGTCATTAGAATCATTTCCTCAAATTTATTTGATGTATATTGATGTACAGTTGTAAATATAAAAAAAAATTTAAATATTTTTTTCTAATATTACTATTCATTATTTTCATACTCTTTTTCTTTTCTTATATTTAATATTCACTTTTTTATTTTTTTTATTATCTTTTTGGTTTTGGTTTTTTCTAGCCCTTATGAAGGATTGCACTGTAAGCCAACACGTCGGCACAAAAATTTAAAATTTATATTATATTAATAGCAGTTAATTCTATGACTGCAAACCTCAACTACCTACATATTCATAAATGCTTCATCAATAAAAAATATTCTTTTAATTTTAAGGCTTTGAAAGGCCACGGTCCCAGAAAAAAATAGTTTTTTTTTTTTAAATAACTTGTAATTTGTAGAATTGAATAGACAGACAATAGATGGATTAATAAATAATATCCCCTCCATCGAAGTATATATATATATATTTAACCTAGCCTATATCGACAAATACTTTCACTCAGTTATCGTGAAAATAAAAAAAAAATAAATAAATAAAAAAAAAAAAAAAAAATCAGCTGACCCTACTATCCAGGGCATCAAGATTTATAAAAATAACGAAGGAGAGAACGCAGACAGCCCCTAAATCACAATAAAGGGAACCCGGGAGCAAATTGTGAAACGAATTCACAGCTTCTGATTACAGGCACCTTTAATTGGCAATTAAAGTCGGTGATGCAATCTGGAAAAAGTACCACGCTACAATCCGGGTTGTTTCAACCTCAATGCTCTAAGACAGCTGCTAATCCTCTGGTCTACAGGTCTACTGCTACACCTCATCGGGTTGTCAATACTTCCAGTCCAAGTAAATAAGAAACCCAAAGGGATGTTGCAACCATTGCAAGGTTAAATGTGGAAGACCAAGAAACCATCGAAGACCTAATTACTTATGTATAATTTAGTGTGAATTGAGCTTTTTTCCCCAGAATCTGATATTATGTTTAGATTATTCATCTGAAGAAATATGTAAATTAGGCCGATATTAAACATAAATAGAAAAATAATCGTTTTTTTTTTTTTTTTTTTTTTTTTTTTTTCCAAAAATATAGGTGAAGTAAATTTTTCAACTAAAAACTGATATCATTCTCAGATTTCTCATCATAAAAAAAAAACAAAAAAAAAAACACGTAGAAACCAAATTTAGTCGAAATCCAAAATTAAAAAGTGTTTACCCCCAACATTTTGTAAGATTTTAAAATGTCAATTTGTTTAAAAACGGAAATAATATGCTGTTTCACAGATTTCGCTACCGATTGAAACCAAATTATAAAGGCTTCCAGAAGCCGTAAAAGTGCATAGTTTAGCCCAAATGCGGAAGTCGCAGGATTTCTCCTTGTTTCTCAAGGATTTCTTCTTAATCTCAAGTTATAACTGAATTAATCGGTTTTTGTTCACTAAAATTTTAAATGTTATGGCCGTTAGACGTTGTAGATAAAATGTTAACGTTATTGAAAGGCCTATAAAAATATATTGTTTTATTTTGATAAAATTTTGGATAAAAACGTTTTTTGGTGCATTGAATCGAGATTTGAGATCAGCTTTCCATGCGAAAAAAAAAATTATTTACAGGGAATTTCATTGGAATTTTGTGATTCGTTTGGAGTTTTTGAGAACCCTGAAGCCGCAGCAATATTTGGTAAATCCAGGTGATTGTAGATAAGTTTATTTGTGATAAAGTAAAGAGCATCCAGAGATGAGTTGAATCGGATTGGAACTGCGTAGTTGGTCTACTAAACTCATATCCAAGAGCCGTTTGTCCAAATAGGCATGATTATAGTTATGCAGATGAGTAATATAGTAATTCATAGAAACTTAGAGCTTTTATCAAGTAAATGTTCAATAGTCCAAATAGACGAGTTTCTAGTACTATTTGTGGATTCCTAGTGAGACGTTTCTCAATATGGAGTCCTAGGTAGCAGATATGTTCTACTAAGTAATAAGGAAGTCCCAGGTTAATGACAAATGCTTCAATTCCTTTACTTTTTACATAAATTATAAAAACAATATTTATATAAGGATTGATTTTAGCACAGAACGAAATAGTAATTAAACGCTATCGTTAGCAATAATGAATGTTAGTTTAAAACGATAAAAGTTGAAACGCTGACAAAATCGAAACAGTTTGATAAAAATTAACTGCTTTTATCACCAGGAAATGGAGTAATTAAAGAGAGAAGGGGAGATGGAGAAAAACATCAGTACATCACTCAAGGGGCAACGGTTAACCCGCTTCCCCTACACCAATTTAACACAAATCCATTTGTCCGATGGGGTGGAAAAAATTATCAAATTATTACATCGGTCAGAAAACGAAAACTGGTCGTTGTAACGAATCGATACCGAACTTCAAATTTACAATGATAATATTTACTTTTGACAATACAAAAAAAACAATGAATAATAACAGTGCCAAATATGAATAAATTTTAAGATGAGTAATTTGATATACTCGATATTCATAACCCTGGATTTATATTTTCTACTTGATTATATAATTTTATTAATATATTTTGAACGTATTCATTAAGCTTTCCTTCAACTTGAAAAAAAAAAAAAAAAAAAAAAAAAAAAACGTAAAAAAAAAAAAATGTTTTACTAGAAAATATATTTATGTAAAACACATGACAGTTTTGAAAAAGTTTATTAACTAAACTATTCTTGTAAATTAATAAATAAATTACTATTTTTTTTTTTAAATTACAGTGATAATTAAATAGATATTTTTTACTGTTTGATAGAACTGATAATGTGAAAAATACCTTTGTTTAAAATAGCTTTTAATGCTAAATAATTAAAATTTATTATACCCTATTTTGGATTCCTATAAGTACATGTTTTCGTGAGGTCATAAGATTCTCAATCAGATTACTAGATATTTATTGTTAGAAGACAATCAACAAATACACAAATAATGTCAGGAAGTTTTATTTTTTTCATTTACTAAATATTTCTAATATTATCTTCGTTTTAACAAGTTTATTCAATACATTTTTTTAAAATAACTAAATGCAGCAAAAAACCTTATATTTTCTCATAGATTTATATTTTCTATTTAAACATATAATTTTATTAATATTTTTTGTCAATATCGGTTTGGACAATCAGCTTTTCTGAAATTAAGAAATAAAAAATAAACAAATAGAATTTGAGTATATTGATAAACAGAATTTATGTAAAACATATAACCCTTTTTCGAAGGTTAAATATAATTAATTACTACGTTAATTATTAGTTATTATACAATTTCTTAAATTTATTTTACCACGATACTTATACTGATCATTAAATAGATAATTTTTATTATTTGATGTGACTAATAAAGGAAAAATAATAACTTTAGCATTAATTTTTTTTACTATAAAAAACATCCAAAGCTTCAAATAAATTATGAAAGACATATACATGACAGTAATCAGACCTATTTGGACAAACGGATTTGAGCTTTGGGGCTCAACTGAACTTTCCAACGCTCTTATCCAATTTTTAAAATACAAAATCCTTCGAAAAAACCCTCATTACTCCTTACTTTGTCAGAAATAAACAACCGTTAAGATGTTCATGTTCTATATGTTGCTAATTTAACCTAATTTCATAGTAAATTCCATACCCGTTGGAATTCACTATTCTACACTCTTGCCTCACAATCCATTACGAAAATCCCCCGAGGCGTTTAAAAAGAAGAGACCTTATAATGAATATTGTTGATTTTTTATGGTTTAAATCATTAGATACACTGACATTTTCGGTAATAATTATAAAGTTAAAAAAAAAAAATAATGAAAATACGACATTGCATAGAAATATAATTAACATTTCATTATTTAAAAACAAACATATACGTCAATTTATTATATTTTATAATATAAGAGGTCGGAATATAAATAATGAATAGTTAGATATAGCCTACCTCGAAATAGTAAACTTTATTCCATTGGGCAATATTGCGTAAAAATAACTTGTACGCAGTTCAGTAATTATAAATAAACGTATCTATCAAATCAATAATTTAATTTTTTTTTTAATGAGGAACAATATAACCATTGTAAACTATTTTTGTAATACATCATTAAATCAGAACTTAAATCAAGACTAAAATATTTTTTTAAATACCTTGAAGTTTTACATGCATATCCGGAAAGAAAATATTTCAGTTACCAACCTGAAAAAAAATAAAAATATATATATAAAATAATTATCCAAGATATAAAATTATCTAGCAAAATATAAAAATAATTGTAAGATTAAATTAAATTAAAAAAAAAAAAAAAAAAAAAAAAAAAAAAAAAAAAAAAAAAAAAAAAAAAAAAAAAAGGTATTAAAATAATTCCATTCAGAAAATAATTTCCTACATTTCTTCACACTTATTTTTACACCTAGCTTATCTGTTTTTGGTTGTTAACCAATTCTATTCTGTTGTCATCCGCTAGTACAAAAACGGAAAATTTAAGAAATCAGAACCATAAAAAACTGAAGTATTGATTAAATTAAATAAGCAGTTACTCGTTTCCTAAAAATAAATTAGTTCTCGGCATTGTCAAAGGCAGATCTTCGAGGTAAAACAAAAAAAAATTATAAAACCTTTTCAATAGTCTTTATTTTCCTTAAAATAAATTGAAAGGAAATATCCGTCAATACTTTCACTGTGTGCTTTGGCAGTTTTTGATGAATATTTATATTCATTTTCCACAGAATAGATGTTAACAAACGTGACAATTAAGGATATCTGAAGGCTAAGGATCATGCTCTGGAACAGAATTCAGGGTACCCAAATAGTTGATTTCAACTAATTTTTGATAACATCTACCTTATCAGAAATAAGTTAAAATAAACATGGTAGTAGGGAAGGATCAATACAATTAATAATTTATTATTTATTAGTAACTTATAGTTTATAATAAACTGTTTCTTTATTGAAAATTCGTTTGTTTTCAGATTCGAAATCCATTTGAAAATTGATTAAGCTGTTAAAAGTTGATCAATCATGCCGTTTAATGAGAAAAATAATAAATAGATTTGAGTATTGAATTTTCCAGAAAAATAATTCAATTTTCAATTATTACGAAGGAAATACATTGTTATAACTCAATGTATTACACATATTAGTGAGGTTTCTCTTTTTAGTTAGATTCAAATATCCGTTGAATGATTTCGATAGACTTCGAGAGAGTAGTATATAATTTCATTACACGCTGTTTTATAGTAATTTTGTACATATAAACAAGTATGAATAAGAAATTAATGCATATGAAATAAAAACTATGAAGAAAGGACTCTCATTAATATTAAATTTAAGGACGATGGTAAATTATAGAATTACTTTTTAACTTTTTCTCGTCTTTCACAAATTTGCTGTGAATTCCAGACTTATTCCCGAATGGTAAACATCATGTTATTGAAAGACTGGTTTTAAATTAGGAGACAGTCATCTACCCTTTTAAGCCTAGGCGAGTGCCTTCTGAATTTATTTCTTATTCTACATAGTATATAATAAAAAAATGATTTGTACTTCACATAAATAGTTCAAATGTTTTTAAAAGTGAAGGAAAAGTATGTAAGAAAGATCTTACAATCCATATAATTTCGGGGATATATTTTTTATAAGCCACTTTATTTTCAAGTTATCGAGGATTTTAAAGGAATTAAGATAACGGCAAACTGATGTAACGGAATTTCGATTTAGTAGGACCAATTTCTGAGAGAGATATATTACATTCTTAGGTGCCTAGAGCGATTACATAATGAAGATAATTGCGACATAATAATTATTTATTTAAAAAAAGAAATAGGTACATGGATCATAAAATGTTTACATTAAAAAAAAGAGATTGCACGCGCATTTTCTCTTCTAAGCCCGGAAAGTACTTACTTGCAAGGGAACATTTTGACTTGTAACTTATAGATTTAAATGTCGATTTTTTTGTAGGTATTAGAAATCTATAATAGCACAAAACTAGAGTTATAGCCGCCAATGAGCATTGGGATCCGAAATAAAAAAATTGAAAATCACGTTTTACTTTTTTTTTAAGCTCTCAATCAATATAAAGAAATGATTCTTTTACGTTGAAATGTAGTTTTGTATGCTATTTGAAATAAAAATACCTTCGTTATGCTCAAGACACTATCCGGCTTAAGGGTGCTCAAAAATGACAAAATTCCAAGGAAATCCGCTGTAAATCAGTAGAAACTTTTTTTCATGAACAACTGACCTCAAATCTCAATTAAACGCACCATAAAACCCTTATTAGTGAAATTTTATCAAAATCAAAAAAATATTGATTTTTTTACCCCTTAAAATTTAAAAGGAGGTTAAAATTTTGAAGTTCAGATTTCATCAACAATTTCCAAAGGCCATAACAACCAATTACAATAGTAATAGCACCACAAGAATCAGCATACATTTTGCTTTTTATCCATGCATATAACATTGGGATTACTCCAGATTTTAGGGGACAAAAACTGATGTGAATGAAAAAATCTGAGGTCAGCTATAACTTGAGATATTGCAATAAGGGAAAGTCCTACGACCTCCGGATTTGGGCTGAACTATTCAGTTTTAATGTTTCTAGATGTCCTTAAAATTTGGTCTTAATTGGTGGCGAAATATGTGAGATAGCGCAAATTATTTACATTTATTCAGAAATATGATTTTGATAAAATTTCATATATATAAGGGTTTTATGGTGTGTTAAATCGAGATTTGAGGTCAGTTGTTCATGAAAAAAAGTTTATACTGATTTACAGCGGATTTCCTTGGAATTTTCTCATCTGTTTGTCATTTTTGAGCCCCCTTAAGCCGGGTAGTGTCTTGAGCATACCGAAAGTATTTTTATATAAAAAAAAGCATACATAACTGCAATTAAACATGAAAGAATCACTTCTCTATCTTGATTAAGAGCTGAGAAAAAAAATAAAACGTGATTTTCATATCGATTTTTATTTTTGTTTATTTCTCGGTTCCCAATGCTCATTGGCGGCTATAACTCTAGCTTTGCAATATTATAGGTCCCTACTACCCACATAAAAATCGGTATTCAAATCTGAGAGTTACAACTCCAAACGTCCCCTTGCAAGTATCAAAATTTTGTATTAGTTATAATTTCTCAATTTTCGATGTTAATTTTAATTTCTAACCATAAACGTAAATGCCAGAGTAGGATGATGATGTAGTTAAAATTTCGTACAGATAGGTTCAGTTTTACTAAGTCATTATGCTCAAGACAGAACTCGGCTTTAGGGTGCTCAAAAACGCCAAACAAATGACAAAATTCCAATAAAATCCGCTGTAAATTAGCGGAAAAATTTTTTCCTCAAAAACCGACCTCAAATTTTGATTTAGCGCATCAAAAAACGCTTATATGTGAAATTTCATCAAAATAAAGAAATACTGATTCTTTACCCCTTTTGAGTACGTTCAAATTTTGATGTTGAGATTTCATCAACAACTTCTAACGGCCATAACAACTACTGTGTTCAACCGATTACAATAGTAATAACACCACAAGAATCAGCATACATTCTGTTTTTTATTCATGCGTATAACATTGGGTTTACTCCACATTTTAGTGGACGAAAACTGATATGAATAAAAAATTCCGAGGTCAATGATAACGTAAAATATATCAATAAGTAGAAATCCTGCGACCTCCTGATTTGGGCTAAACTATGCAATTTTACAGCTTCTAGATAACCTTAAAATTTGGTTTCAGTCGGGGGCAAAATATATATAGCAGGAGGTAGCGCAAATTCTTTACGTTTTCTCTGAATCCTAAAAACTTCACTATTATTACATCTACAGGTGGTTTCGTAAATCAATTGATTTGCTAACTGTTAATGACAGAGGCAGGAAAAAAAATCTAAATTTGTATTTGTTAAAAAATGTTAGAAAATGCGCATAACATTTCAACGAGCCTGATTGAGGTAAGCAAACATCCACTATTTTTGATAAGATATCGTTTATCTCTGAGGATTCCAGGTGTGGAAAATGAGTAAACCTTGTAAATAGATAATGCCTGTATCCTCTGATTAAATTTAGGAAAATGGAAAAAAAGTTTTTAAAATAACTAAATACTAAAAAAAAAAAAATAAAACTTAAAAAAAGTTCATAATTGGTATTGAATTGATATAATATAACAAAAAGGTTTGTGGTTAGCAAATATGTCCTTACAAATTTATCATTCCGTAAGCTTATAATACTGAACATGACGAAGAGTATAGCCACAGCATTGTACTCAACCGGAAATGAAATAGCAATTTGCGTTGTTTGCAAGAAACTGACCACTATCAAAAAATTGAGGCCTATTTTAACTTGCAGTATTGATCTATTGATTGCAACCTAACATTAAATTATTCAGGATTCCAAGGCCTCTGTCCCTTAATAAAAAGCTCCATGCCTTCTATTGCAACACAGATGAGCAAATCCATAATCCTGAATTATAAATTTGGCGAAAACTGGAGATGGACGTGTTCTTTTCAGGTTTCGGATCGATTTACTCACCGATATCATATCAATTCTAATAATACCTTGTCATAAGATCGTTAAAAATGACAAACGGGAAGGGAGGGTGAAGATCTGAGAGTAAGTCAAAATAACTCGCAGCTCACTCAGTAATAGAAAGAAGACGTCAATTTGATTCACACCTATTTACTAAATAACGGAGGCTGGACTCCTAATCAGTTTGGAACTACATCCAACATTATCTATGTTACATCATGTGACATAAATATAGCACCAACAGACTATGGTTTGTTTTCATCTATGGTTCATTTTTTAAAAGGTGGGATTCTTTATTATAAAGAGGACGTAAAAAATTGATGGGAAGAGTCCTTTATCTGAAAATGAATGAAGAAGTACCGTCATTAAATGCAATTACAGGTAGAAGATGGGTGTGAAAGTAGCTGAAAACAATAGGCTCGACTTTAGAGAATAGTATTCCACAATTTTTAAAATATGTGATTTAAAATAAAGCTAAACTGAAGTAAAAACGTAGTTTAACAAAACCAGAAGAAAAAAATATACAAGTTTGTGATGTTTCGCAGAGAACAAATACTGCTACAAGTCAGCATAGAATGGCCAACAAGCTGAGTAGTTTAGGCATTTCTTATGAAAGATACCTGGTTTGGACCTATTCAGAAACCTATGAAATATTAAGATCATTATAAATGAGATTTTGATTGACAAAGTAAGGTGAGAAGTTTTCGAAGGATTTTATATTGAAAGGGTTGCATGTGAGATAAATTGGATGGTTTAATGGAGCTCCTAAGCTCAACTCGTAAGTCCAAATAGGTGTAATTATGACCATATAAATGATTCTTTTGTAATGTATAAGTAACTTAAAGGGTTTGCCTAATCGGTCGATAACAAGAGTTTCTTTTCGTTTCATTCTTTTATGGGTATAACAAGTAAGACGTATGTCCAAATGTATTCCAAGATAGTGGATATGTTCAACAACAAGCAATGGAAAATCATTGAAACATTACGTGATTAAAACATTACGACCCACAAGTTTATGAACCTTAATAAAATCTAGGCTATGCATAAGTTGATTTCGTTATAATAGTTGTAATAGAACAAATCTCTGAAATTGAATTCGAATAGATTGTGCTTCAAGGGATCCAACTTCATACATAACAGAAGAGGGTAGAACTTTGAATAAAACAAGACAATTAATAAATAATTTATTCAGAGAATGTAGCAGAGTATATAAGAATATCAGCTTCCGAGGCGGGAACCAGAAACCATATTTCTTCGGAGAACAGGTCACAATCGAAGTAGAGCCCACCTCCACAATACCCTCTAATGGAAATTCACTGCCGCCATGTGAAACAGGTGAAAAGACAATGGAAGGTATTTCCTTGAGCGTCTTAAGCAAATAAGGAGTTGACGTTATTTGCTTCCGATGCTGACGTTCAAGATTTATGGGAAATAGGAGGATCATACAGAACAGGCAAAAAGAATATTGAAACCCTAAATTACAAGTGTTAATTCGTATTAATTCCGTGGAGCCATTGCCTGAAAACAACAGCCCGTTTTACGAAATAAGCAGAAGAAAGGTTATGGTCGATAAATCACTGTTATGACAGTCATAGATGGGCATGGCAAGAAAAATATCGATATTCGGAAATATCTATAATAAAATTTAAAAGTAATTGAACATGAATTAAACATTAGTCAGTAATTGCATATATTTAGTCGGATGTGTACGATCCACAGTTGGACGAAACCGGTGATTATTAGGACATGGCATTATAATAAAGTTTTCTTTTTAAACAAATTGGAGTATCGATCACATCCTTTGTATTTTTTTGTGTACAATTTAATGATGAAGTCTTTTGTGGTAACAATGGTAACAATAAAGCAACAATAACTTATAACAATTAAAATACGTTTCATTAAGAAATTACAACTGAACACATTTTTTTCCCCTTCCATTATTTTAAATTGTATTATTCTAAAAATATTCTATGTATTATTATTAAAATTGCTGGTATACATATTTATTTAAATATGCGTTTTGTCGAGAAATATATGGATGAAAACGCGTAGAAATACATGCATCCATCGCACAGTGTCTATTACCATTACTGCAATGTGAAAAAAATGAAAAAATAAATAACTAAGACTAAATAATTTGAAATTAACGAAATACAATTCTGAACTATAAATTTTAAATATTGTTTTGTTTTTCATAATTGGAAAGGTTAAAATAAAAATCAAGGTTTATAGTTTAATTAGGGCGAATTACAATATTAGAAGTACATATATAAATAAGGCATAAAACCTGGCAAATTCGGCCGTATTCGGTTAATAATGAAACGTATTTTTCTCATTAAATACCTGAGGTAAACACCTGTAAAAGGTAAACACCATTTCTGGAAAAATTGGGAGGCTTTCTTCAACACGCAATTATGTTCTCGAAATATAATATAATAATAAAACATAAACTCTATAATACTCTATATTAAGACATAAAATAATAAATCCACAATGATCCAGAAATTAATCGTAACTCTCTAACAATCACCTATAGTTAAAAGCACCAGATATCCTGTTTTGAACGGGACATGCTCGTTTTTGAGAGCTATGTTCCGTTAAAGATTTGCACGTTTAAAATTAATTCTGAAAAGCTTAGAAATATATTGTCTTTAGTTAATGTAATGATACAAACAGAATGGAGATACATGGCGAAAGCTCATAGAGGAGCCCAAGGTCCATGCTGGGCTGTTGCGCCACGGATCATCAGCATCAATACTACAAACTTGTGGAAGGACTGTGAGTTAAATTGGTAAATTAAAACATGGCGTTTTAAAGATGATTCATTCCTCAGAAAAGCACGAAAAGTAAACAAGAATGCCAAGGTAATGGCGGTTTTTTTTTGTTATTTTTTTGTAAATATGAGAGGCGTCGCACAGTGGGGCAAACGTGGAAAAAACCCTAAAATCTTTTTCTTTCCTTTTTTCATTACTTTTGTATACCTAAATAAATGTAGCATAAAGTTGTGGAACTGATTTTTCGATTATTTCATTACCAGGATCTGTCCTTGAAGTTGCCCTTTTAAGAAATAACACGGTTTTGAAGTTCTGTTAAAATAATTTTTTATAAGACTGAATTTTTAGCAAACATTTTGTATAACCCTTTGAAATTCACTATTTATGTTTACTGGTTTATGGGCGATTTTTATTTCGTAAATATAGCCACAACCTTGACTGCCAGGAATTTTCAAAGTTAGCTGTCTCGTAAATGTAACTTATCTTAATTTCACTTGGTCTTTCAAAAAAAGCTACACCGAACTAGGCTCTATTTAGGGATTCAGATTGAAGTACAAGAAACTAATTTTTAGACAATTTTTTTTATAACTAGGATGTGAAAATTGCCTTACTATATTTGTATATTTGCTTTTATAAGTCTTTATATATATTATGAATATTGTATATATGTGTATTGCTTTTATAGTATATTTGCTTTTATAGACCATTGTAAAACGATCAGTATGATTTCTGGCTTTTTATACAAAAATAACTAGCACATAACTCTTCTTGAGAGACTTAGTACCAGAATATAGCAGATTAATTTTCGAAAAAAAAACATCAATTGAAAATAAAAGTTTTAGACTTTGGATGACTAATTTATGGTGTTATTATTTGTATCGCTAAGTTCTAATTATTGTATACCTTAGTTCTCTCTCTGAAGAAGCTCAAAAGAGTAGAAATAAAAATTATTAGAAAGCTCTCAAACATCAACAAATGGAGATGTTTATCATCTTTTGGTGACTTCTGATCCCGTGATAAGTAATTTAAGACCGGACAATAAAAAAAAGAAGTTCACATTTAATATATTTAATATATTTTTGTACCTAATCTAACGAGTGAATATAATCTTTTTTATTATTTTTCATATGATTTTTTTTTTTTTATCATTAGGTAGTTCAGCATATAATATATTGAAAAATATAGAGATCAAACTTCTTTGTTAATATAAAATTGATAATTGTAAATACCTGTCCAGTCCATTCAACAGAGTTCAACTGAAATTACTTTGTAAAAGTTATTACATTTTTTAAATTATATTAAAATCTTTTAATTTATTTCCAAATATTATTTAATAATGAATTTAAACCTGATTCAAGGAAACTTGAGTCTGTAATAGAGCTATATAGTAAATTTCATTCAATTTAGCACCTAAAAAACATTTTTAATAATAACAAACTTGGATTTTTTTTAAAACTTTTAAACTGAAAACATAGCTCCATGCTAAAGATCAGATTGCTATGGTTATAGTTCTATTCTATTCAGCAGCTTATATAACTTATAAATATACCCCAAACTAACTTTATTAATTCTTTTTTACTTTTTGTTCTTAAATTTTGACCCTTCATAATCATCAGATGAAGCTGATTATGGTTTCATTCAATTCAGCACCTCATGCAATATATAATTCCAAAATTTTAAGCTTATAGCAAACCGTTTAGAAAATATGAGGTTTTTACCCATTTTGGACCGTTTTGCCCACTGTGCGTCGTCGCTTAGTCGGCAAAGCACTCGTCTGCCAAGCAAGTAGACCGAAATTGAAGTCCAGCTGAAGAAAAAAAAATTATATTCGGTTATTTCAGCCATGGTTTGGAATCAAGAGACTATCCTATGGCACACCCAGCTCTTATAATGTGGGTATCCTTAATTAGAGAAAATCCTGGCGGTTGAGCATAATTCAGGCCATATACCTATTAGGTATATCTTTAGTAGGCCTTACCAAAGTACTCAAGACGCAATCCAATAGTTCTTCATTGATCCTTTGTGGTAGTTGACTGATCTCAAGAACCTTATTAAACATCTAACAGTAACAGTCAAGAAATATAACAACAATAATTTTCGATATTGTTTATTTATTTATTTATTCTTTTTTACAATTAGTTGAAATACAGTAAATAAAAAAAAAAATTAATAACAAAAGAGATTGTTCCAAAATCCTATAAATAATATTATTTTGTTTTTTTCTAGTTTCAATAAAAATAAATCTAATACAAAAAACAAACCAAAAAAAAAAACCTTAATTAAAATAAATAAATAGAGTAATACAGAGCTTCTTTTTTTTTTTTTTTTTTTTTAAACAAAAAAACTATAAAATAAATTTCTCCACCCTCTCTCTTCTCTCAAACCAACAACCCTCGATTTTTATTATCCCTAATTGATTTTCCAAAAAACATGCATGTCACCTTTCCCATAATCTTCTAAAGCATCTGAACCCAAAATAGCAACTTGACCTTCAACACAGTATGCAATATTGTAGTGACACTAACCGGATGTTCCTCCTAATGTAATACCCTTGTTAGTTAATACTCATATTTAAAGTTGATCTTAAATATACAGTGTGTACAATGCTAAAAGTCAATAATAATAAAAAATAAATAAATAAAATAAAATTTAAAAATTAAAAAAAAAAAAAAAAAAAAAAAAAAAAAAAAAACAAAGGCACCCTTTTTAGCCTCATTATACTTCCACTTGAATCGACAATAGCTGTATTAGTCATATAATCAAGTACCCCAGTGCTCAGTAATATTCATATTTTTTTTTTTTTTTTTTTTAATTTCTCTATTGTCTTTCAACGGTATTTAAAAGCTTATTTACTACGTTAATTGAATCTTAAGTGGTAAAAAGAAAGAGCTCACGGAATCTACGGAAAATGTTATGAAAAGGAAAAAAATAGCCGCCATTGTTTTCGCTTACAGGAAGATCCTTAAGAGCTGAAGTACTCAAGGCAGAGTATGAGGGAAACAAACACGAAAGGTTTAGGAGGGGGTTAATGAGCGGTGAAAATAGAGGCAATGATGGTAAAGAGATCCATCCACCCATAATAGCATTAAACAAACTACTCAACTAGAATTTATATATTTATAAAATAATAATTAAATCAATAATAATGATTCAAAAAATGTTTTTCGTGTTTCTACCCCGCTGGGAAAAAAAAATAAATCGGGCATATGCATATGCCCATGATTTTCCCAATTACATTTTAGAATTAAAAGGGCCAAATTACTTATATTTATAATTAAATTAAATTAACAATTTTGTTGCGAGAAAATACTCATATAAACATAAAACATTTTTTTCATTTAAACCAATATTTCCTAAACAGTAGGTTCCAGCTACAATTCTTATAAAACAAAACATACTATCCATTGAATTACTGATTAGGAAACTTACGACAAATGTTTGATCCGAGCAACACCAACATAGTTGGAGCGTGTCGAAATGTTACATTTTCGAATGTGAAAAATACGGAAGGCACTTGATTTCCACGCTTCCGAGCCCGAGTAATTCTGCTATTTTACCTGTGGATCATCTTCGAGGTAGAGAAACCCACCTGGGGCACACCCTCTAAAATGTGGGTACCCTTAATTGGGGGAAAAAGCTAGTCCCCCGAAAACTCTTTCTTTCACAAGTATTGGCCGATTAATAATAAATCCTTACCTATGCATTGAACCCAAGATCCTTCATGGGTTGTAGTGGTACAGTTTTTTTTTAATTTATATTTTATTCATAGATCCATCATTATATCTATTACACACTACCCTTCACTGATGCAGATTGAAATGTTTTGCCAATAAATGTAATGAATAAGTAATCTGGTGTTCCTAAATATATTATTTTCTAGAAAAAAAAACAACAACTGAGGATTAGAAAGGGTAGCAGGCATAAAGAAAACCCAAGATCCCAATGTAATTACCCTGCTTTTCCAAAGAAAAATTGATAGTAAAATTTAATTAGAGTGAGAAAAGTGATGCCTTTAGCAGACAATGGCCCCTTAAATGACTGTACAGCGGTGGAAAAAGTCTTGGGCAGGAACCCCACGCGACTTCCTTACCTGTTGAATTGCGTCATTAGGACCTTTCGTCTTGTCTTCTTATTCTATTTTTTTATTTACTTATTTTTTGTACGAGACCAAAACACGCACCAGCCTTTATGAATACCACTCCAGGGGAGGAGAGACAAGTTTCCAGTTGTCGAGAGCTCGAAAGACGGCACTTAAAACGCATGAGGGTGGCAGATTTTGACTAATCGGTTCAAGATAATAAAAATACAGACTGAAATACGTCAACGATAAAACCATTAATTCTTCTAAAAGTTACTCGAAATTTGAGTTATGACAAGTTATAAAAATGATTACTGATTACCCCTTTTTTAATTCCGAAAAGATTTCACAGTTGGTGCAACACGAAAAATTTCTCAGGATATAAGTCATACAGAAATCATGTTCTATTCGAATTCCAATCACTTGGAGTCGAAACAACTGTTAATATCATATTGATTCTGCTTTCTCTACATCACGCTGGGACAACAATAAAAAAAAAGGTGGAGGAACGTCCTAGACGTTATCAGCTTTTTCTATTTAAAATATGACAACGAAGAAAGGGTCTAAAAACGCTTAGACTTCATAAAAATAAACAAAATAAGAAAGAAACAAAAAACGATAAGGACCAATTATCTTAAGTGTCAAGTCCTTCTCCCGTGCGTGACTCCCTCTAAATTATCTCCGTCCTAAGCTACTGGACTAATGACAAGAGAGACCTTTCTCGGTAGGGCTTGAGTCATTGCGATGGAATCCGGTCCAAGTAAGGAGTGTACACGTAATGTTTGTTAACAGATTTGCAAACAACCGACAGTTGCAATAATATTCCATATCCGTCGGCAAACAGGAAAAGATAAGATATAATCGTGTAAACTCAGACAATCTTTTCTCAGATCAAATGACAGCTGATGACCAGGTGGGTTTATTTTTTTTTTCCTTTTTGCAATAGGACAACATTGATAAACCAAAATGTAAATATGTTCCAGATTTCCGGACATAACAGAATTTCTGTCATTTTATTAAAAAATATAGTAAACACTTAAAACTTTTATAGATATGGGCGATCTGCAATGGATTGATCGTATATCAAGGAAAAAGGCGTTGTAGCACTTTATAGTGCATTAGATCTCCAACATTTTTTTATATTAACCGAATGTCTACAACCCTCCTTCCCCCAACATATGTGTTTTGTTTTCTTTATTCACGCTAAAGGAGTAGGTTTTTCTGAGATCTTTAACCCCAGGACATCATTTTGTTATTTTTTATTACTAACCAAGTAAATTCTTCTGAATAAATCAGATATCTAAACCATGGTCATTAGGTCCTTTGTTACATTAAATGAGCGAGTTACTTTAGGGAATCATATCTCCATCTCAGCCATAAGCATGTTTTTTTCCCCTAATTTTTTTTTGAGTCATTTTTTTTCCCTATAGAATAAGGTAGTTTTTCCATGCGTTCATTTTTCCAATCGTGAGGTTATCATAGATCTATGAATACATGAAACTAACTATTTGTTCTAAATGAATCAAAACTCTAGCCCTATACATTTTTATTTTTTTACTAAACCAAATGGTTTATCTGAATGAATTAAATCCACAACCCCTGATATAAGTTCCTTCTTTCCCATTGAATCAAATCAAATATCGTTCCAGCAAATATTGTTTCAAAATAAAGAGTTAGTTCTGGAAACATGGCTCTAAATTTCTTAACCAATGAATTATGCTAAGAAACCAATTTTTCGCAGTAAGTGAATTCTCCTCATTTGATCCCTAAAATAAAGCCTCTATAAATTTCTAGTGCCCGCAAAACGATTTTTAGTGAAGTCTTAATAATTGTTGTTAAAAGAAAAAAAGTAAAAATAATTAGATTCTTTTATAATAATCGCATAGAAAATCATCAATACGACATCAATGAAACGTACAGCAACTAGCAATGAGTAAGGAGACCCAATTTTTTTTTCTATAATTAGCCTAAGGCCTACACTATCGACTAATGCCACCTTAATATTCTCTAAAGTATTGATTGAATACAAGAGTTCTTCCCAACAGGCAACCCCGGTAATACAATGGATCCTAACAGCCCAATTGAAACAATATGTTCCATTATGAGACCGGGCCAAGGAATCGGCTCACTGATTGTCTTCTAGCCGTTAATAATAGATAAATCTACTCTTGACTATTTACTATTCCAGCTGACGGAGGGTAAACTATAGAAGACACGATGGTTATCAATATTACAGCAGCATTGGTGGGAATTAAATTTTAAAATGTCGGTCGAGTTTGCGAGAGCGTGGTGCATTGATTTGAAATTATGAATTTTTTAAGAAACTGCTGTTTCAAAATAACCCTTGGGCTATCATTTTTATTTATAAGGCACTGGGAGGTGACTTGTGTGCACACGCTAAAACTTTTTTTCTTTCAATCTGTCTTCACCTTTCCTTGACTTTCCGACCTTATAGATTTTTCTGGGTCGATAAATAATATCCATTGTTTAAAAAAAAAAAAAAAAAAAAAAAAATCAACAACACAGAATTTACAAGAATAAGTTAATTATTATATTAGTTTTTGAGGTACATATCATTGCAAAAAAGGATGACTATAATTACGAATTGAATTATTTGCGACTTCTAGGATACTTTATTTTCAAATCAGGGAAATGGGGAAACCTTCAGGCAGGTGCGAGGATTTTTCCCCAGTTAGGGAAATTTCTGGTCATATTGTGGAAATGTGAAGCCCAAAGAATTGGGAAATTTTTTTAATTATTGTGAAATGTGTTTTGTTTCTATTATGTTTTTTCAAACAATCGTTGAGGTAACAACTCCAATTGTCTCGAAAAAAATTTAAGAGTAGGTATCTAATTATTGTTTTGCTTTTATTTTTTATTGGCATAATAACTACATTTGTAGTATGTATTAATATTTTGTTCCTATATATATATATATATATATATATATACACACACTTATATATGGATAAATTTCTTGACTGTTACTATTAAATGTTTAGCAAGGTTCTTGAGGTTCAGTCAATAAATAAAAAACAACTATTTTGGCGACGTTTCGAGACTGTATTGTTCTCATAATCATGCCAATGTTACTAGTGGATATGAATAGACTAACAATTACTTAATAACTTAATAACAGTCCACTAGTCCTTCAACTTGCTTCTCATTCTATTCCCGATAACCCTCCGAGGCGTCTGAAAAGAAGATGGCCTAGAGACCTTCTAGTGTAATTTTTTTTTTTTTTAGGGCTACTGATGAGTAGTTCTTTTCAAGTTTCGCATGTTATTGTGATCATAATCAACTCATTTATTAGACGTATACATTTTGTGCAGTTGTAAATTTCAATAAATGAATATAATATAAAAAAAATTAATATTTTTACATAATATACGTTCATGGTCAGGTGTTAATTGTGACCGGAGAATTTTAGGAGGAAAGGTGATGGAGAACTAGGAAAATCTGGCCTGAAGTGGGGAAATTTACTGTATTCCACTGAAGAAAATATTTTACGTAACTTGGCAACACTGCCTTCAAGTTTTACACAACGCGTTTTTCTGCATCTTATTATTATATGCAATCATATGTTCGCAAATCACGATTCTGTGTTCGTACAATTTTTTTCAGTTTGTTTAGCTTCACAATCATTGCAGTTTAGGCCTAAATAATTGTACGGAAGAAAGACAGGAAAACGGGAGGAATCCGATGTATTAATTGAGCCCTAAAGCACAATTTCTTTATTGAAATGTCCTTAAACCCCATTATTATCACATAAATGAGTCCAAAATTAAACTGAAGTTAATAAATGTTGTCAAAAAGGAACTGTAGTTTCTAATCGTTTAAGCCTTGTTTGAGGATTTTTAGGAGGCCAAGGTTCTTCATGGGCCGTCAGAGTTAGTTCAGAGTTAGTTAGTTATGAGGATTCCAAGTTAGACATTTGTCCAGATGAAGTCCAAGGTAGCGGATATGTTTAGCAGGGATAAGTAGAAAATACTTTGCGATTACAACTTTGACTTGGAAGCTCTTGATATAAAATAACAATGATATTTATATTATCAATGTACTCTGAACGAACTGAAGTTAAAGCTAATAAAATCTTTTTTTAATTCCCTTCCAAAGTTTAAATTGCTATAAATATAAAATGTACACAATAAAATTAAATATACTTTTGATGTATGCTGAATGTTTTTATTATTGAACTCGTTCTTATAATTTTGAAAACATATTTAATTGTGCTACACTATAATATCTAATTCCAACAATTTACAATGCAAAATCCTTTACAAGCAATTGACATGTCATTTTTAGCATTATCATCACATTTATTAGATGCACTTCATTTAATATTTACATACACATGCAAATATCAATAAGTAGCTAAGGAAATATATATTTAATTATACGTCATATATATCTATAATTTTAAAAAAAAATTACATTTTCGATTATTTTTTTCTTTTATTGCTTATTATAAACATCTACGGATTGTAGGAAGTATATCTATTTAAAGGGACTGAAAAAATAAAACAACTAATTCACATCTTAAATAATAATCATCTCATATCGAATCTTTACATTCCGAAATCCTAAGAAAAAAACTCAATGCTCCTTACTTTGTCACTAACTTTATCCATTAGTATCTTAATGTACCATGTACTTTTTAATACTATATATATTTTACGGGGACTGACTGGGTTTCATGAGTTTAACCGTCCGTTACCTCTCGTAACAATTATCATTAATAATAAAAATTAATATAAATAATTATTATTCCTGTGGCATCAGGATCATGGAAGAAAAACTAATCTTGATATGATGAGAAGGCAAAACAAGATCCCTCCTCGATTATTATATAGTTTTAGTTTTGAATTTATTTTAGTATAAATCAAGTTGGGGGATCAGAAAAAAAATTATTATTAATGTTTTCAAAATTACAATCCCGCTTATACTTATTAATAATATCCTAATATGACAATAATAACTAAAATTCTATTAATACACGTAATACCTATTCCTAGTAGTTCCTAAAGGGGAACAATCCCAATAATTTTATATATATATATATATATATATATATATATATATATATATATATATATATATATATATATATATACACTAAAACACTACATATGGAGGAACTTGAAATTTCTATGGAGTTTGTTGGATTGTTTTAATAGTGTATGACAGCTCCAAAAACGGTACGAATATGTTATGAAATAGAATATTTATTTTTAATATTCGAAACTCCCCTAAGAATAACATAAAATTAATATAAAATGATGCAATTTTCCGGCTGCATCTATTTAGTTAGGACTTTTGCATAGTCTTAGATTGGTTTGCAGTTAGACATTTTAATCCTATTTTCCAATAGCGAAAAAACAAACAGTGTTGATCTAGCATATAAAATTAGCTCTATTATTGAAGAAGGATAAAATTCCTCTATCGAAAAGATCGAAATATTACAATTATATGATTATTTATCACAACACTATCGCTAACGTCAGCGGTATCGATCGGTATCTAGGAATCGACTTTGGATCATCGATTCTCGGTGCCGATCCTTTTCTAAAGAATTAGTGTAATCGTGAATCGACCAAATCCTTCAAATAATTACATATGTAAGAACCATTGCAAAAAAAAAAATAATTTAAGGAAGTTTGGAATGTCAATAGAAAATGAAAAACAATTCGAACAATTATTGAATAAGTAACAAAATATATTAATAAACATAGACACTTAAAAACAGTACATCAGAGACAGTAGAGTAGCCTCAAAAATTAAATAGCACAACCTTCGCCTTTGCTTAACAATAGTGAGCAAGTACTCTTCAAGACCAATTAAAATTTCGTGATGAGCTCCAATCGTAAGAATAATTTACAAAAAAAGTTCGGATGTCTTTAGGTTTATTAGCACCCTCCTCGAGAAATTGAGAGAAGTGCACTATATTTTATGCAAGGGCTGCTATTTCAATAGGGGAGGGGAGTGGTGAATGCATTAATTAAATAACCCCTGACCTTCAATTGTTCTCGAGGTAAACACAGGAATCCTGCCTCAATTCATATGACTGCATTCATAATATAGTTGACATCCTTAAGAGAGTTTATACAAATCTTATTTTTTATATGAGCTATTACTATCAGTCACAATCAAATCCTAATATCCATTCCCAAATCCTTAGAAAAAATCCTCAACGCTCCTTACTTTGTCACAAACAAACTCGTCCACAAAGATCCTTAAACTTCCATATGCTATGTTTCTGCCTTAGCTGCCAGATATCTATGATTTCAAAGTAAACTCCATAAATACTTCCTCTGTTTTATATAAAAACTTAAATCATAACACTACCTACAACTTCAAGAGGTATGGCACAGGTATAGGAATATGTTCAGTTTGTAATATATCCGAGAGATAACGGATACATATCATTTCCTAGCGGTATGTCCTATCTTGAGGGAATTCAGATTAAAATTTCTGGTAAAACCGTTCCTTAATGAAGATAAGGCGCTGAATATTTAAAATGGTAAAAGTTGGTTATATTTATAGTTAAATATGGAAAATTTTAATAAGTAAAATGTTATTTTTCTCAAATTTTTGTTTTGTTTTTAATGATTTATATTGTATATAAGTTTAGTCGATTCATTCCATCGAACACTTAAAAAATAAAGCCATAAATGTTAAAACTCCTCCTCTCATGGCAAATGCCAAGAGTAGTCTTTATTATACTAACAAGGGGACGTTTGCAGTTGTAACTCACAGATTTGAATTTTTGTGTAGGTAGTAGGGACCTATAATAGTGGAAAACTAGAGTTATAGCCGCCAATGGGCATTAGGAGCCGAGAAAAAAAATAAAATATGAAAATCACGTATTATTTTTTTTCTCAGCTCTCAGTCAAGATAGAGAAATGATTCATTCACGTTTAATTGCAGTTATGTAAGGTATTTGATATAAAAATATATGCGTTATGCTCAAGACACGTCCCGGCTTTAGGGTCCTCAAAAACTCTAAAAAAATGATTAAATTCCAAGGAAATCCGCTGTAAATCAGTGGAAACTTTTTTTCATGAACAACTGACCTCAAATCTCGATTTAACGCACCAAACTGAACGTCTTATTTATATAATATAGGGGAGGAAAATTTTTAAATTAAAAACTGATATTATTTCCAGTTTCCTTATCTCAAAAAACATGTAAAACTTAATTTTTTTTTCCGAAATTAAAAATAATTTTTTTTTATCTTTAAAATTTTGTAGGATTTTAGAAGACAAGGAGCTGTCGATTTCTGAAAAAATGTAAAAAATTTGTGCTATCTGACATATTCCGCAACCTATTAAGACAAAATTTTAAGGTCATTTAGAAACCTTAAAACTGCAAAGTTTAGCCCAAATCCGGAGGTCGCAGGATTTCCCCTTATTGAAATATCTTAAGTTATTGCTGACTTTGGATTTTTTAACATCAGTTTTTGTCCACTAAAATCGGGAGTAAATCCAATGTTATACGCATCGATAAAAAGCAGAATGTATGCTTTCCTCCCCTAAATTATATAAATAAGACGTTCAGTTTGGTGCGTTAAATCGAGATTTAAGGTCAGTTGTTCATGAATAAAAGTTTCCACTGATTTACAGCGGATTTCCTTGGAATTTTGTCATTTTTTTAGAGTTTTTGAGGACCCTAAAGCCGGGTGGTGTCTTGAGCATAACGCATATATTTTTATATCAAATACCTTACATAACTGCAATTAAACGTGAAAGAATCATTTCTCTATCTTGACTGAGAGCTGAGAAAAAAAATAATACGTGATTTTCATATTTTATTTTTTTTCTCGGCTCCTAATGCCCATTGGCGGCTATAACTCTAGTTTTGCACTATTATAGGTCCCTACTACCCACACAAAAATCGGCATTCAAATCTGTGAGTTACAACTGCAAACGTCCCCTTGTAAGATTACTAGTATGAGTACATGTATGTATATATTATTTTGTTCAATAAAGACATTATTATTATTAACACCATAACCATTCAAATCCTCTAGTGTCTCAACTAGCTTCCTACTCTATTTCAGACAACCGATGTGTCTGAAAAGAAGAAAGCCTCAGGGCCTTCTAATAGAGGACTTATTGAAGTCCAACCGATGGGTATTTGCTTTACAACCAATTGGAATATTATTATCAACGTTATCATGTCATTTACTAGATGCATTTTTATAAATTTGTAAGCAGTCGTACATTACAAAAAAACAACTTAATATAGTGTTAAGGATATGTATAACTAGAGCACAACGATTTTATGTCATCGAAAAAGAATAAGCCATTGATTTATTCAACAAAAGTAATACAGACTTCGTCTAGTAATTATTACTAGAGATGGGCCAGTCATTGCTTCCGCTGGTATTCGGGTCAAATCGGCTATATTCGAGGCTCTTCGTTCATAAGGTTCATAACCATTTGTACATGTTGCTACAGTTTATTTTTTATATATATATATATATATATATATATATATATATATATATATATATATATATATATATACATATATACACACATTTTTTTTTAATATATAAACGGACCGGTGGTTAACGGATTTGTTTTTTAGAGTCTGCAATTTACTTAACTAGCTTGGATAGTTAATAGTGAAATTTGGAATTCAATCATGCAGAAAAAGATATCGTGTTTATGGATATATACATGTAACAAAAAATATCTTGCATGAAATTGTAAAAAAAAGTATGTAAATTGCTAAACCAGCACTTTCCATTTTGTGGTCCCTACCTTTACATTTACATTTCAGTTAAGAATTAAAAATGCCTTAGTTATGACACAAAAACAAAACCGTGATAAAAAAAAATGTTTGGTTACGTAATTCTTTGTATTATAGAAGTTGTAGAATTATTTTTTGTTGATATCACAATCTTTGTTCTTAAAGGTTGATAATTACAACCTATAAAGATAAATCTAAAATAAAAATTATAACCAATGAAGGCCATATTTTCATTTTAATCAAACCATTTTTAAGCGTAGAAATATAAATAAATAAAAATTGCCGGGTAGAAAAGACTTTTTGTCGGCCATCTCACGTAATTACTAGTAATTTACCTCATTTAGGAGAGACAATTGTATGACTGTTAATTAATTATTTACTTTTTTGTAAAATATATTTATTTATATTTAAAACTGCATTATAATAATATTATAAGTATATGTATTTTAAGATTAATATGCCATGGCAATGATTTGTGTGGTAGCAATTCATCGCTTGCAACGAGTGTTTTATATTTTACTATTTTACCGACCCCCGTATTTTTCAGATGCCTCAAAGGATTATAGGGAATATATTGGCAACGCGACTAATGGGTTTTTGAGGGAACTTTATGATGAAACGATAAGTGTTTATGTCGGGCTTCACAGAGGATTTTGTATCAGAAGGATTGGCTAAAGGGTGAATTTGATGGTTTCTTGGAACCCCAAAGCCTAGCTGTACAGTTGAGACTGATTAGTGAAAAGAAAAAGAAAAGCAACTACTATACTTTGAGGCTGCCGCAATGAAACCATAAAAACAAATATAAAAAAAAACAAATATGTTCAATTGAATAATTGAATCTCGGAAAAACTAAAATGAGAAGTAAAAACAATATTCTTATCAAGTATAAATAAGATAATAATAAATTAATAATAAAAAGTAATAATCAAGTTTTCTAAAATATAATTGTAGTATAAAATTATAATAATAGAAGAGGACTTGAAACAATTGGAAGTCAGAAGATTGAGGAACTTTGGTGCCGATAGACCATTCAAGTAAGCAATCTGTGACAAGACCCTTGTCCTTGGAGGGCAGTATCGCCATAAAAAAAAAATAAATATATATATAATAATAAATAAATAAAAATAAAACATTAATAAAAATAAAACTTCCTTAAGTTAATCGTAATAATGAATTTATTTTTATTTTACTATATTAATGCTCTGATAATAACCATAACTATTGCAGCCGAAAGAAATGTCGGCATGAATAAAAAGAAAGTTTACTTTTTTAAAGCAATTAACTGAAATTTACAAATGTATACAGAACAAAACAAAATACAACGAGTAAATGTGATGATAATACTCAAAATGGCATATTCGTTGATTGTAAAGCAACTAACCATTGGTAACAGTTACAAAAGTTCTATATTAGAAGGTCCCGACGCCATCTTCTTCTTAACACCTAGGAGGGTTATCTGGAATAGAATCGGAAGCAAATAGAGATACGAGTGAATTTAAATGGTTACGCAGTTTACGATGAAAGGAGACGTATCTGGTTTGGGCTACACCAAAACCATTCGGTGCATGAACTTAGTGGATAAATTTGACTGTGAAACAGTATGTAAAGAGGATATTTCGAAAGTTTTTCGATTCCAACGATTGTATGTCGTTCCCACTCTGAGAAACTAATGAAACTACAAAATTTGAAATTTTGCACCTCATCTACATTAAATTAAATGAACAATCAACAGCCGAGAAGTAGTGTCAAAGCCATATCTTCCTCCGAAAGGCTCAAAAAGTTCATTATTAGCTCCTCAAACTGCATAATATTGTTTTAATACTTCAAAACTTTGAATTATTCACCTGAAAATACTCCATCTTGCAATATCAATTTAAGTTTTCTTAATGGATGACATCTCAAGATCTTGGGGAACGTTCGAGGTCTAGTCAATGACTGCTATAGCTGTACCACAAATTTAAAAGCAATTGGTACAAAGTAAACAAAAAGTTAGAATCAAATAAACATTATTTTTTTATTTTCTGCTTGTTAGAATATTGAACTAGGGAAGAAGAATATACAAAAAACGAGGCACACTGAAGGAGGAAATTCAACAGATGGAAGCGCGAGCAAAAACGAATGAACTGGAAGTAGCTGAATAAGAGCAGTTAAGTAGAGACCAGAAGGAAGAGTCTAGAATTTACTCAAAATCTAGAATTGCAATTTCACTTATTTTAGGGGACTGAGAAGAGAGGAGTATTAAGAACCAAAACAAGTTTTGTCGAAGAAATAATTTTTTTTTTAAAATCGGAATAGTGGGATGGGACATAAGAATAAGAAGGAGAATCCCTAGAACAAATCTAATGTTGCAGTTCCTGAGCTTCTCTATTCTAGAATCCAATCAGACCAAGAGACCTCTCTACGGTCAAAATAGGGGATTATAAGATCGGTAAAATTTTGAAAATATTTAAGCAAAAACATAGATATTTTCATAATCCATACACATGTACGGAGTGATTAAAAGGAGTACTTAAAAACTTATTGCGTTGAGTAAATTTATTATACTCTTCAAAGTATTTTAAGAGATTTATTTTTCGTCTTGGAGATGCGCGATATGGAGTTTACCGTTAAATATATCAGGAACCCTATCCGGGAAAAGACCTTGTCATATCGGAAATATCCCTTGCAAGGAGCTACTTTTAAAGGTTTTACAGACAGTTGATAGAAGAGTTTATCCCATATACCAATGCCAGGAAAATAATAGTTTAATTATTAATAAACTTGATCTTCCGAGAAATACAGCAAAAATCTATAAACTGATACTGAAGTTTATAAAGTTCTCCAATGTCTACCAGGAAATCTTCAACACTTCAGAAAACTTTGAACTAATTGTATCAAGATATCCATCGACTATCTTACACGTGGAACTGTATACAACAATGCAAGAATATCACGATATTTTAAACTTTTCCTACCCTATGATAGATATCTTACTGAGAAGGATATTTCTAAAAATATTTCATTTCACAAGAAAATAAAAGATAGTTTGCTCCAAAGGAAACTCCGCTTGTCAGCAACTAGTCTATAGTTGCGCTGTCTAGGGGTTGTCATTTGGAAGTGATAAGTACGGTTGAGAAAAACTTCTTGTGGAAGATGTTGAAATAGCAGAAGTATTACTCCTAGTTACAGTAAAAAAAAGTGTAGCATTAAATGAAATGACTACAGGTTGCAATGTTGGAGTATTCATTGAAGGTAACAAGCCGAAATTAACATGACATAATGTTAAAGTGATATTTGTCGAAATTATTTCTGAATGTTACATCAAATCTACATTTTACTGGATACAAATCAGACAATTGTTCGAAACTCAAATTGTTTTACGGCGGAAACAAATTAGCAGGTTTGCATTAGACATAACAGGAAACATATGACGAACCAAGCATACGCTGGAACAACTCAAAGGTAGGATATCTCTGCAACTGACAAGCACTACCCTTACAGCTCTGTAGATAATTAAATTATAAATTTAACACAACACAGGAGAAGGACAAGCTAGCGATTACGTAAACTAATTGTTGACTGGAAGCTCCTGGCGACGACAGCTCCAGAGAACTGATTTTTGGCTGTCTGTAGGAAATCCAACGTTGAAGACCTTTACCTTATTTCTGTTTAATAAATCTGACAGGGACCTGTCGCGAAATAGGAGTTTTGACGTACGTCTGAATGCCACTCTAGATGCGCCAACAACCTCACCGCCTAACTAATATGAGAAAGCTCATGTCAGTCAACGTCTAAAATCTACGTTTGTGGAATAGCCTTAAGACATAGAAGCAGTTGAGTAAGAAACAAGTAAATTGTAACTCCAACTGTTCTAGAACGGTTATGACACAAATTGATGCTTTGTAACTTCATATGTAATTAACAATAAACAAGTTGTGCAACATTTTAACGATTGCCTATAGCCAGTATCCAGAAGTTTCGGATATTGAATCTATCGATTTTATAATTTTGGGAATTATGAATTCAGAAAAAAATTTGCCACCTCTAAAAACTGGAACGTTCCAGAAAAACTTATACAGAAATAAAAAACATTAAATTTCTTAAAAGTTGTTCCTTATGAGTTTTTCCCCCAACTACTAAGGCACTATAGTTGTAGAGAAGTAATTTGGTAGCCGAAAGGGAAAAATAAATTTTTTTTTGGGGCAACAAACCAAATTTTATATTGCCTACCACGAAAAAACGAATTGATAATTTAAAAAATAATTAGGCAGAATGAGATATACAATTTTAGTCATTCAATAGTGTTTATTTACAAAACCATTCCCTTGCAGTATACATGCACCACAGTATATTAGACGGCAAACCCTTGGAACGCCCATGTTGCGGGAGGGGGGGTAGAGGAAGGAAAATAACCCCTGGTCTCAATACAAGATAACGAACGAAATTACCACTGCTAAGTTACGTCACCGGGTTCAGCGAAACGGAAAAGCCGGGGGAGTTATGATAACAAACGCTACTCGATGACAAAACATGTTCTTGCTATGTATATCCTATGCCGTGCACGTCGGCCGAAGACCGGTTCATCAATCATTCCTTCGGTTTCATTTAATTTTTTCCCCGCTTCCCCACATTTTTTTTTTTTTCCTTTTCATTCTCTATCTCATCTATTATGCTTTTTCTTACCCCGTTGTGAGTTATTTTTCAATTGAACGGTAGCCCCCGATTCATCATTGGTGTTAATTGGGCCAGGTAACTGTCTCGAACAAAGGTGGGTCCTAATGGAGTTGTGGCCCCATCGAGCGGATTCAAATCTCAGTTGAAGGAATAAGTTTATAAAATATTTCGATACATAAAATGTGTTATAGGATATTATAAAAAAAATTATATGAAAACAAAGAAACAATTTACTGAGTGATGCCTAACATTTTGTACAGCATACTAATCAAACTAACAGGCAAGCTTAAGGAAATATGTTCTAACAAGAATTAATAACAATAAACCTAATCAATAATATTTACATTTTAATTTATTTACTTATACATTTTTTAATATAGGTATTTTTATATAGATGAGTGTATATTGCAAAGAAATTACGATAAGACTTTTAACTTTTAACTATATTTTTATTGTTATTATTCCTTTATATATATATATATATATATATATATATATATATATATATATATATATATATATATATTTATATTTATATTTTCCCAATCAGAAATTTATAGAATATTTTTCTTTTTAAAACACTCGTCATTGGACCTACCGTTTAGGAGCTCTATTGGTTTGAATGAATAAACTCAAAATTGAAACCGCTATTTTCTCTCAACATTGTTTATTTAACCATTAATTGCAAATTGAATTAATTTTTATTTTAACTAATTTGAACATTTTAATTCTAAAATGTGAATTGGGATAATATAAAGACGTATATATCCATGATCTAATGTTTTTCCCAGTCAGGGAGAAATTGAGTTTTTTTTATAAGTTATAGTTAATCATAAATTTTTGATTGGTCAATATTAAGCACATATGTTAATGAAATAACATTTTTATTTATATATTTCACTTAACATAATTTATAGTTCATCTTAATATATACAATATTGTTTATATAAGGTATAGTTCTTTTTTAACTTTCTTCTTTTTCATTTAGTCCTTATTTTACATTTAGTGTCAATGGTATCGTAAGCCGTCCACTTCACTTACTCCCCACATCTGAGGCAGACTGCAATATTTATTCAACAAAAACAGAAAAAAAAAATTTCTATATTTTCTCTTTTATTATTTATCATTAATCAGTTAAGTGGATTACACACAAAAAAAGCAGATATGAATTTAAAATACTTTAAAATTAAATAATCTATTCACTTCCTGATTTTAATACAAAAACCAAAAAATATATTTAAAAATGACAATAAAATAAAGATATCAACAAAAGTATGAAGGAACAAATTTATTAAATTTCGTAAAAGTTAATTCCTGTGGGCTTTATTTATTATTATTATTTTTTTTTTTTTTTTTGGCAAACCTAGTATTGTAGTGCTAGGACGCATTGAAGGCAAACAAGCAGCGGCTACAAAGACAACATCGAATACAAATTCACACTATCGATTGTATCGCAACAATTCAACTCATTTACTGTAAGAAGAGTTCTACAAGACTAAATAATTACTTTTTTTAAAGTCTGATTTAAACGAAATGTCATGTAACTTCAAACAAAAATTTATTAAGTTAAATTGTCATTATTCAGAATCATTAAACAACAGGGCACATTCAAAAATAAAACCAATTTAATAATATTTATAGTTTTAGGATATTTGTTAAATTCATAATATTCACACACAACTTATAATTTTAATTTGGCCATTATTAATTATAATAATTGTATTATATACAGACAAATTTTAAAATTTTCTTTGTATCTTTGTATGCTTAATACAAAATAATGATTTCGTCTAGTACAATCAAGATGTATCCGCTCTGAAAATAGATTTTAGAAAATATTGGTCACAACCTCTTGTAAACAGTTTTTTTTGTAACTTTCAACTAAACTTCTTCCTTTTTCCGACTTAAAGAGAAATCTGATTCCCAGCCATGCTATGCAATCATTCAACAGTTTACCAAATAGAAAAAAAAAAAAGAAAGTTGAACTGCGAAGACTTAACTTCCATCTAGAAGCAACAAGCCAAAATTATTTTTCCCACGAACTTATTGCGGCTACGCATGGCAAACCTGATTTCAATGCATGAAAACTATATCTGACTTTCTCAACATAAAATTATAATAAAGAAATTGTAAGAGCCTATTGTAGGAAATGTTTTAATGAATTATAAAAAAAAAAAAAATTATCATTTAAATGAACTATGTGTATCCTTAAATAATTCATAAACATCTCTTGTAATAAAGAAAAATAATTGTTCTGTGTTATAATTAAAAAAAATTCATTTGTGTAATGGTTAATTTAAATGCATATAAAGATAATATATTAAAATCCGTAGCATTAGAACAGTGTTATAATCAGAAAAAAAGTAATTTGAACGACATTAAAATCGTATCATAAATTAAAAACAACTGACAACTCTTTTACAACCCTTGAAGTACCTAATTCAGTATATAAGTATGAAAGGTTTTTCCTACCCAACCCACTGCAGGATAAGATATCCACTTTATATAAAAGTATGCATCAGAAAGGTCTCCTGATGATAGAACAGAAAATAACTTTTCTGCCACGCCTGGACTTCAGCCTTGGCATGGGAGTTTCGAGTTCAGGGTCTTATCCAGCAGCCTATACAATTCCTATGGATGTTAAATACTTCATCAAGTTACCGAAAAAGGAACAATTAGTTTGTTAATATGTTTTAAATATTTAAGATGATTTCACAGAAAAAAAAAGTTAATAGAAAATTTGTCCTTATATCTAGTAATTAATGGATAAGTAGCACACAAGCACATCCATATACTAATACAATATGCACAATTATTAAATAAAAAATAAAATATAAAATATAGAATTAAAAAATTTAAGAAAATAATGATTAATCAATTATTTTGATTGGATATTATTTCCTTCTTATCTAATCATGTTGGTATCAACTAAAAAAATTATCATTGCGGTTATAATTAATTTAAATTGTTTACATAAATATTATCCTTGATTTTTTGATTTATTACTCTTTCAATAAATAAAATCTCACAAATAATTATGAAATTCAGTACGTCTTATAAAAAGAAAAAAACAAAACAATGGCTTGGAGAGAATTTTGTAAATAACCTTTAAAAAAAAAATAAACATAATATTTTATAAATAAACTCAAGTATACGAAATTTTTTGGAGAGATTTTATAAATAAAAGACGACAATAAAATAATACATAAACTATAGAATAAGAAATTTTAATTTTAAAACTTATTTATCTCAGGGAAAATCTTTTTTTTTTTTTTTGTTGGAAACCTTTGCACTAAAGACACCTGAAATTTCGTCTTAAACGGCCCATTTTAGGAGAACGAGGGTTGACAAGACAATGACAAGACTTTTTTTTTCAACGTTTTAAACGCATAAATTCAGTGATATTACGAAAAATGTTGACTAACCGCCAAACTTTAGCTACCAACGCTATACGTAGGGTAATAGGTACGACTGAATTAATATATTCGTCTATAAGTATGTAAGACTCTTTTTTAAAACATAGATTTTCGTATAATTTTTTAACAACTTTTTAACTTCCATAAGGATGTAAAAACTAATTTATTCGAACCCCCAAAAAAATCTCTATGGTATCCAAAGATTTTTCACAAAATAAAAGTATTTATTTGACAGACAAAATTTTTGAGATGGAATAACGCAACAACAACATATTAATTATTTTATTTTTTTTCTTCGTTTATATTTTTGTTTATTTAAATTATTTACTTCAAATTTTATAAAATAAACGAGGTTTAAAAATAAGTTATTTTATGGAATTTTTTTTATTATTATAATTTTATAACCCTCATACATGTTGCAAATGTTTTAGTTAATCTTACTAAATATAGTATTTATTTTGATTTGTATTTATTGTTATTGTTATGTAAATTTAAAAGAAACATTATGCAAATAATAATTATAATAATAATAATGATGGATACCCTATGAAATATTATTTATTTATTTAAGTATATATTTATTATTTATTTTTAAGTAAATAAAAAATTAATTGTTAGCTAATATGCAATAAATTATATATAAATAAATAAATAATAAAAAATAAACCGCTATTATAGCTCCTGGCAGTTTAAATTAATTTACAATTCAGACAAGTGTTTAGAAAATCTATTAAAAAAAACAAAAAAAAAAAAACTAATAATTTATAATAGAGAAACATTTCTTCAAAATATTAACATATTCTTCTTTATGTTATTTATATAACATATTCAAACTCATATATCTATAAATGACAAACAGAAGTTCCAAAATATGAAGCAATCTATACTCCAATCCAGTGGGCTCCGCCATAAATTCACGTCAGTGCAATTTAAAAATAAATTTAGGAACAATACGCAGCGTCGGTCACATATGTCACGTCGCTTGTCAAATAGCCCTAATAAAGAGACAAACTCCGAGAATTTGGAGCACGGTTGAGGTGGGCATTTTGAATGAATAATTAAATAAAAAACCGACAAGAAAATTTCGAAACAGATCGCCTAGGGTAACAACATACCACCTTTAGGTTTTTAGCATTTGGAAAAGTTAGATAAAATACTTAAACAAAATAAAAATAAATTTGGTATCCCATTAAATAAAATGAATACGAGTAGTTATTTTAATAAAGTTCTGGCAATAAACAAAAAAAAAACAAAAAAAATTTATCCTGGCTGGGAAAACAATAGACTATGGATATGTCTATCTAATCTACTGATTTTCCTAATTTTCATTTTAGAATTAAAAGAATCAAATTACTTAAATTAATAATTAAAATATAGCAACTTTTTGAACTTTTTTAATTCAAATCAGTATAGCTTCTAAAAGGTAGGTCCCAGCGACAAATATTATATAACAAAAAATATTCTCTATTAAATTTATAATAATGAGTTGTTCGTTAATTTCTGATCTGAACAAAACCAACAGAGCTTGAGCGTATCAAAATGTTACATTTTTGAGGGTAAAAGAATTACGATACAAAAAATAAACTATAGACCCCCAGAAAAAAAAAACTATGTAAAAAAAAATTCAGTTTACAAATAATTGTATAAGAAGATAAATATTCCAATATTTTTTGGTTTAATTTACTACTTAAGGTTTCGCGTAAGTGTTCGCAAAACTCTACAGATTGGAGTATGCATGTTATATTTTTCTGGACGTTGTTTTTAAAACGAATCAGGGCGCAAAATAGTTTGGCTTTAGTTAGAAAATAATCTGTATTCTCTGATAACAAAAATTCTACAAGAATAACATAAAAAAAATTCTTTATTTTCTAACACAAATACATATTTCAAACACAATTTAACGTTTTTCTTCGAGTTTTTAATTTTTTTTTTTATACCAAGCAAACTCAAGTTTTCCAGGCAGTTGCACGGGATAAGTTTTTAATTCCAACAAAAGATACCGATTCTTTCTTAGAATCGAGATTCAACCCATCCCTAAAATATATATATTATAAATAATTATAAAATAAGTATTAATTATAATCTATATAATAGGATGCTGCAAAATATGAAATGAAAACTAATTCAATTATTTGGTACTAAGAAATCTTAATTAAGGGGGAAAGCCACCAAGGGGAGGGTGGATGAGAACCAAATTTACAGAAAAACACCTCATATAATTAATTTTATCCCCTAAGAACGTAAACAGCAAACATCTAAAAAAAAATATACTCAGAAACACCACAACTTATTTTAAAGCATCACTTTAATAACCTATACAAAAAAAACTTAATACGAGGGATAGAAAATGAAAGGCAGTCCATAAAAAAGAGAAAACAGAAATTAATGAAAAGACAGCGCAAAGGGGACTTTTTAAAATTTACAATCCAATTATTCCTTTTGACGAATCAACAAGTTTAGCACTGCAACCTGTCACCCCATGAAATTAACTTCACCATTTGAGAAAATTGAATTATAAAATTAAACAAAATTTAGCTGATTACCTTTGGCAGTTTAGGAAACATTACACATAATCGAATGAATATTTTAACCTTTAGAAGAGAGAAAATTTTCAGATCCAAAAATAGTAACTCATTCCAAGTTGATAATCAATTGCCATCCATGATAATAATTCACCATGAAATTATCTCCAAAAGGTTCATACTATTCGGTTACTTCACACACTTCGCAAAAATTGTAAAAAGAATAGATAAAGCACTGATAATAAAAAAATAAAATAAAAAAAACCTCAAAACTGGCACCTTCGGTAAAACGCCCGAAGCAGTCAAGGTGTAGAAGGTAGGATAGCGGTATATTTGAACTTGCAGATTTTATAATTATTAATTAATGAACTATATGGTAATTCAATGATATTTATGCGTACCTCAACTGAATGTAGATTTTCTTTCAGATAGAATCCAGGAAAAGATATAAACTAAGAATGCAGGCGGTATCGTCAACGAACCCTATGTTTACATAATATAATTATATACATTCAGTGTTGTATATATTTAAACGATGGAATCTGATTAAACTTTAATTTACATTGAAATGAGTGCTAAAGACATACTTACAAAATATTTCTTCCATTACTTAAAACAAAAACAAAAAAAATCAGTATCGACCAAAGTTGTAATGAAGATAGATTTTGTATATATTCATGTTTTTAAAAAACTTACCTAATTCTTCAAATTTCACTTAGCTATTTACATTGGGACAACATCGGATCATCGTGTAATTGTGGGTTCAGTGGAATTGAAACGTGCAATCTTGTAGTATCAATGTCACAGTTCCGAACAATCTTCCAATAAACAACGAAGGCATGCAACCCATCAAAACGTTTCGTGCGAATTCGAATTAAAAAGATAAAAAAAATAAGATTTATTCCTTTTACACTGAGTGATAATTATAAAAGCTGATTCATTTAGGATATCAAGTCAAAAGTTCCCTAATTATAGCTTAACAGAATTAAATGCATATTAATGCAGACAGTAATAAAATAATACCATTTACACAATAATATATGTTGAACAAAAAAAAGAAAAACAGAACTACCAGTAAAACCCATAAGAGATCAAGGTGTTCAGTAACTAGTTAAATATTTGATTCATGATTATTCCAAAACTTAATTTGGTTGTCAATCGCCGGGTTTTTGATACAATCCAATGAAGATGCATGAAGAGGTATTTAATAGAGGCTGAGTCTTATAATATGTTTCACAGAAAAACTATTTTTAAGTTTAAAAATTTAAAAAGTGTAATTTAAATAATTAGTTTTTAATACAAAATTTACTCCAATAATTTAACATTTTAAATTTTAATCATTGAATTATGAGAGAACACGTCAAATATTTCTGTAAGTCCGCCTAAATCAGCTGGAAGAGTTTTGTGACTATAATATCATAAATTTTATCTTCTTTCGCCAAAAATCAGGGAATTGAAACAAATATTTTATGAACACAAAACATTTACTTACCGTACAACGGTTTTGGGGAAAATTATAAGATGGCAATAAATCAGTACTCACCTGTAAAAAAAAAAAAAAAAATTAATTATAGCTAAAAAAGTAAACATCATAAAAATATAAAAATAAATATTATTATTTATTTACTTTTTTATTTAACACCAATATGTATTTTTATTTAATAAACATGTTAACTATTATTGAAATGCACAATAAGAAAAAAAAATAGATATCAAAAAAGAAAAAATATATACACACATAAATAAAACATAAAAGTTGAATTCTACCCCTCTGACCTAAGTTCATGTGAATCATTTATATTTAAAATATTTTATCTATGTACTTAATAGAGTTTAATTTAAATATTAATTTGGCCTATTTCTGTAGTACTCACGATATACCTACGAGGACGAAAAATAGTTAATTTGATATTAAAAAAAAAAAAAAAAATAGCCTGATAAAGAATTCAAACAAGAGTTCAGAACAAAGTTGCCTCATAAGATCGAGAACAAAATATTGTAATCCAATTTTTCCCTGACAAAGAAAAACAATAGACCATGGATATGTCTATTTTCTACCGCTTTACCCAATTTACACTGTAGAATTAAAAGGATCAAATCACTTAAATTGATAATTAAATTGAATTTAAAATGAATGATTATTATAAATAAAAACGGTTTAGTGAAAATTGGGGTTTCAATCAAGACTTTCTTTAATTCAAACCAAAATAGCTCCGAAAAGGTAGTTAGGTCCAAGCGATAAATGTTATAAACCAATAAATATTTTCCATTGAACTTCTGATCAGGAAACACCAACGGAGCTAGAGCGAGTCAAAATGGTACATTTTTGAGAGTGAAAAAAATTTACAAAAAAAAAAAAAAAAAAAAAACTGAAGACTACCAGCCGAAATACATATAAATGTAAATAAAAGCAATATTGAAAGTTCAACACATCAAGAATTGTAGCATCTAATTTGTAACCCCCTCCCTCTAAATTCAAATTTAGGTTTGCTAATTTTTTTTTCCTAGGTACTCCAAGTTTACATTTTTATTTCTCATTCATAGAACATTTTAGCGGTTAAATGTAACCAATTAAAAAATAACAACAAGAAAGAGCATTAAAAAGCCTTTATCCAAGAACAAGTATGTAGATATATATTCATACCTAGGCTGTGGTGACAACTTGGCACATCCAACTTGGTATTTTTGTTAATATCCGTCATAATAAAACAAACACTTTTCTTTTTCTTTTTTTTTTTTGATCTAGTTTTCTATTTTTTGTATGAAAATAGATTTTTTATTGGCGAACACGCGGACCGAAAATATATATTTATAATAATATCTTCTACATTTTTTTTCTTTTTAAATTGAGAGATTTAACTAGATAATTCTTTCACAATAAATTAAATCTCATTTTTCACAGAACATAGAAAAATTAGAATAGATCACTATCAAGCAACTAAAGTATATTAATCAACCCTGTTAATAAGAAAAAAAGATACCTCGGCCCAGAAATATAAATTTCTGTTACTGAACGCACCCTTTAGATTGCTACTCTAAAAATGAAAAAAATCTCCCAATCGGGTAAGAAACATAACGATTATAAATCACCCAAGATGGCGTAAAACCAATAGAGCATCTATCACACTCTATCCAAAAATGTTGAATTCATCTACCCTCAGCGGATTCACTCATTATTATAAACAAATTTGTAGATACAGCGAAAAACAAAATTGGATTAATAAGAATTTAAAAATATTTTCTTTGTGTCGAAAATAAATATTATTTTATTTATCTTAATTATTTATTCAGAGGTTGTGAATCCTCCGAGTCGTGTACAATAATTTTAAACATCAGCCTCCACTGGATTCTAACGCTAGTGATGTGGTTGAGAGAACAGCGTTGGGATTACTGCGGGCCTGTCTTGCCTTCTCATAAGTGAGGGGACAAGCTTGGTCGGAGGTTTTCCTGGAATGTTTGAGTACATAATATACATAGTAAGATTAAAATTATAATTTATTTGCCCTTATAAAGGCAGCTTGTAATATTTATTCAATAAAACAGTTTAAAAAAAAAATAAGTATTATGTTGTAGCCCAATAAAAGAAATCAGAATAAATTTTATAGAGAATATAAAAGTATCGATATAAATCGACTCTCAATAGTTTGAAATTCAAAGGAATAAAGAAAAAAATTCAAATTACCGAGAGTTCTAATATAATCGGCTACAAAAGAAGCCGACTGCTAACCGATAAAGCTGATTGGCTTTTATAGCCGGCACTTTTATTCATTTACATTTCTACACTTAAAAATGGGTGATTGAAATAAAAACTATAAACTTAATATATTATGGTTTGTATTCGTAAAAAAATATCGAAGTTTAAGAAAGGTCATGATATTAACAAACCATAAACGGCACAACTTCTACAATACTGAATTAAGAACTTACGAAAACTACTTTTCTTTTAAATCGATGTTTTGGTCCATAAACACTTTATCTTGTTCGGCATTATTGAATTACAAAGTTCCCAAATAAGCTAAGTGAATTAATGATTTCTGTTTTATTTTCCTAAAATAAACATTTCGTAACATACCGTCCCATTTGAAAAAAAAAATACAAAGAAGAAAAAATATGATATACGAATTAAGTTCAAACTTAAACACTAAAAATTAAAAATAGACGTATAAAATATATATTTTGTGTTGTGTCCCAATATTTCGGGCGAGTACCTATTTTTAAAAAACATCGACTACTTAAAAAAATAAAATGTGCATTATTTGGCTCATCAAAATAAATCATAGAAATAATATAAAAATGCATTAAAAATGAAAAATGTATTCGAGAGAATTCATACATTAAACGGAGCTAAAACACTTATTAAAAATACTAAATTAAATAAAAAGTAAATCTGATATTTAAATATACAATATTAGGGTCTAACCATCTTAACCCGGCTAATATTGGCTCAAGATGAGACCATTTCCTCAGATTAAAATATTAACTACCTTTCAGAATGATTCATTCCGTCCATTTTGGATGGCAGTAAAATTTTAACGCAGAACCATTATATTTCAACATTACAGAGAAGGGGGAGATTCTGGATAAATTTACAGGTTTCTGACTTAATCACGTTTCTTTTATAAGTTAAAATAAAGAATATAGACAATTAAAACTTTGTTATATTATTATTTGTTAAAACTTTTAAAAGAACTTATATTACAACTCCTTACATTCCTCGGAAGAGGAATTGAAAAAAAAAAAAAAAAAAATGGGGATCAAAACTCTTAACAAATACAAATATAAAATGTGATTATCAAGACTATTTTTAAAGATTCCAGGGAAAATACTTCAGTTGAAGTTAATTATAAAAAAAAAGTTAAAGTTTATTAAAATTAAAAGTTTAGTAAACTTCAGACATCTTCAGGACAGAATATTTAGAAATAACTCTTCAGGGAAAAAAAAATGAAGTAGTCAGTCAGTTGTTGCACTTTATAAATTTAGTAAAGATAACTTTATACCCAGAAAAAACATAAATAATTAATTCATAAATAAAATAAATCACTAAAAATAATTAGAATATTGCTTCATATACTTAGTCACTAGGTTCGGCCATAGTTTGGAAAAACGTAATTATAACTAAATATTTAATAACTAATTTCTTGGAATCAATTATCTAATTTAATCATGATTAAATCTATCAGTTTATATTTCAATTAACTTAATCATTAATTGGCTAGAAAATGAAATGAAAGATTTAATCATGATTAAATTAGGCGATTGATTCCAGGATATTAGCAGTCAAATATTTAATCATGATTGAATCTATCAGTTTATTTTTCAGTCAACTTAATCATGATTAAATTTTCCCTAACTCCGGGTCTAGCTAATTAGGCTAACTTTTTGGAATGAAATGATCGCGTTTTCTCATGAGTAAGGTATTTAAGTTTTGGCTATTCAAAAGAACTCGTCCAAAATTTACTACTTCGATAAATAACAATAAATTAAGCATTTATCAATATTTGAAAACAAAATTAAATCCATATCAAACTAATTAAAAATCCTTTAAACTTTTAATATTTTTAAAAATAAGATAATCGAAATTCCCTTGAATTTAAATATTAAAGAGATGCCATAAAATTCGACAATAAAGCCGAGGCTAGCAGCAGGAAACCTCACTTCCTTAACAATCACTGGTGATCCCCTGAGGACTAGAAAAGAAAGTGGCCCTGTGACCTACTTGCTAAGAACAGTCAATAGACAAACAAAGGATATCTCCTCAACAGTTTTCGATGAATTTATTTAAATAAATATATAACTAATGCTATTTCTGGAGTTAATGGGAATTTATTGTCAATTACAAATAAAAAAAAAAAAAAAACAGATATAAGGAATATACTAGCAGGTGGTGTCAGCATCATTAGCAACGTTCATTGTATTCCAACCGCTCAGACGATCCATGATATACTAACCATCGATATTATTTTAATTTTTTTTTTTTCAACGGTGGAATATACCAGGGGTCACCCCGTCTCTATAAAGTGGGAACTCAGTGAGGAAAAATATTGGAGCAAAGAGTGTTTCTGACCAAACAGTCTGAATAAAACCAAACCTGTTTCAAAATATTTTTTTTTTTTTTAAATAAGTTAAACACTTATGTTTATTCAAAGATAACTAACCGACATACATACAATAAAGGAGAATATAAAATAAACGATTTTTTATTTAATTAATACCAGTTTTAATATTTAAAAGTAAGTTATATTTTATCGTTTGACCTATTCTGTAAATAAACATTGCTAAAAAAAAATGTGGATGATTTGGCGAATCCGTGAAATCGGCTTATCCGCAGTTGCGCGCTATCAATTCCGCGGACAAATGGGAGTTTACTGTATTAAATATAAGGTACCTAAAAAGCCTTGATATTAGTATATTTTATTATAAATTTATAGAAAAATGACACCAAATATACTAGCATTATTTCTGGCTATTGCCTTGACTCCACGCTTTTTAATTCCTCATAAAACTGTTCTTAATGGTTGAATTTAGAAATGTAGTGTTTAATGAAGTTGATTTCTATACAAGCATCATATTAACTTAGAAGGAATTCCAAATACCAAAAAGGTATGATAATTACAGTGCATGAAACCGGATGATTAAATATATATATATATAAAAAATGAATTTCTATTGACATATTGATAGCAAGATTTGATGATGACTAAATTGGCAATGTGTCGAGTAATTTCCAGGTAGTAAAAAGTTTATGTAATTTTCTTCTTCTTCTTCTAATGCATCACCCAGTAGTGCCTTTTAGCGTAGGGGAGCGTCCAGCCTTTTCGTTAATAATTATTGATTATTTTTTTATGGACAACCTTAAATGAGCAAAAGCAATTTTATGTTACACAATGAGATGATCAGGCCGGGACCACGACGAACCGCCAGGTATCCTTCTATTCCCATCCTACAAAAAAATTACTAATGGATCAGGTACCAAATTTTATGGCAATAAAAACTAGGACACCTGTGCAGCAGAGATCGCTTGATATATATATACATATATTCTAGGCGATTTGTCCCTACTAAGAGAGGTTCCATTGGTTTTACAAAAGTAAACCAAACCGTATTAAAGAATAGACACATTAAAAGCTGATACGAGTCGAAGGAGGATATAAAATGACAAACATAAAACCAAAAAATTAAACATAATCAGATAATATAATAAAACATTAATTTTCAGTAGTTAAAGCGTCCAGTTATCTGAGTTACTTATCTACACAATTATAAATAACATTTTCTTAAAACATAAATAAATAGATGTATGAATGTATAAGGAAATGAAATAAGAAACAATTAAATTCCCGAATTACAAATATCAACGCCTAATCAGACATTTGCCACATGTTAAAATATCGTGTAAAAATGTGCCGGTCCCAGCTTTGAGTAAACATAGAGAAACCAAACTAACGGAGAGCAGTTAAAAAAAAAATAAAAACATGGAAAAGTTCCAAACGCAACAATAGAAGAGAATAAACTCCTATAACTAGACTAGGAACAGCCATACACGGCTTACTCATAGTTATCTAAAAAGATAGGGCACTCCACCGAAGTACGCAACATGAAACAATACACAATTTACGATTAGACACTACCTAGAGGACTGCCCTCTAAGTGATAGCTATTTTCAGAAAGCATGATTACAAATAAATCTTCCAATTATTCTTGCTGAAAATAATGATAATAATAATATAAGTTTAAAAACTATGTTGAGTGTCCATAAAAATTTCACCAAGACCAATCAAATTCACGGGAATAGGATTACCACAATATACTTTATTTAAAAAAATAAATTGGATGTTGAATGATCGAAAGTGAATCAAAATTTAAATATTTACTTCCACAATGCTCTCTGCAAGCCCCTTCTGCTTCAAAGAACAGTTGAAGTCGATTATTGATAAGAATGTCCACTGAAAGGGAAAAAAAAAAAAAAAACAGTATTCTAGTTTTTACACTCCAGGGGATGGCTATTATAGTTACAGAAAAGGTTGCCTGAGAAGAAAGAGCTCTGGAGCCAGGAACAGGTGATGGAGTCCAAGATGCGGGTTCCTCCCGCATCTACCCCCCCCCCCCCCCCCCCCTTCCCCTGCCCAAGTATGTCCTATCTGACAGACCTAAGCATTTTTATTAGGAGTCTGCACCTCCAACCGTCGGGGATATATTCTTAAGAAAGAAAGGAACAGATTTACAGGGTGTTTTAAAAAAAAAAAAAGTAAGAATATAACTTGTATAAAGCGTACTAAAATATCTCGCTGAAAAACATCTTCTTGTATGTACAAGGGGTCACAAGATCCAGTTGAACTAATAGATTTATAATTTTTTTTTTATCAGGTAATCAAAATACAATGTAGCTAAGCTTAAGGAAATCCTGAGGCCATCTTCTCTTCATAGGCCTCGGACAGTTGTCGGGAATGTAATGAGAAGCGATAGGTATCTAGTTTCGGATAAATAAGCATCGCATGATCCGTTAAATTTTTTATTGAAAATTTGATTTCTGACAAATTAAGGAGCATCAAGGATTTTAAGGATTGCATACGGTATGAATTAGATGGTTCAGTAGAGCCCCAGATCTCAACTCGATAAGTCCAACTAAGTCTAATTACTGTCATGTAAATGAGTCTTATGTAACCTAGAGCGTATGCCCAGTAAAGGTTGAAGAAGTCTTGAATGACGAGAGGTTTCTTCTCGTTTTAGTCTCGTCTGTGAATAATATAGTTAATTAAAATATATCCACCCCTATCCGATAGACCTAAGCATTTCTATTAGGCATATGTAGCCTTTAACACAAGTCCATTTAGCTATCTCCCCTCACTTCACTGATTATGAAATTAAATTAAAAATCTTAAAAAACATTTGATTTTTCGTCAGTTAAATTTTTATTTAAATACCAGACATAAAAGACTGGAAACTGGTCGTCGTTTCCGACTACTCCAAAATTTACTAGAATTTTACTGCGATCAAAGCTCCCAATAAATTACAGAAGACGTATCTACTTGATAGTAATTAGACCCATTTGGAGATACAAATTTGAGCTTTCGGGTACCACTAAACCACAAACAAACTTATCCACAAAGATCTTATAATATTCCATATGTAGCTGATTTTTCCCAAACTGGATAACTACCTATCCTTTCATAGTAAACTCCATACCCACTCGAATCAAATAGTCTCCCAACGCTTTAGACTACATTCCCGATAATCCTCCAAGGCGTCTAAAAAAGAAGATGGCCAAGAGACCTTCTAATGCTGAAATCAGAAATTTCCCCCAAATTTACTTTTATATAATGTATACAGTTGTGAATATCAATAAACAGTTGAAACATAAAATTGTAATTAATAATAGTAAAATCTTAATTGTTATATACTAAAATTTTAACTTAATTTTTAATAATTCCAAGCTGTAATGTTAATATAATAAATTGTATAGTACTGGATTTATTTTCCTGAAAAAATTAGATCTCAGGTTTATTACATAATAGTATAAAAGAAATCACCCGCATAAATTGTTTTGTTTTTAAAATAATATAGAACGGTACATCACTTTTTCAATTATATTTTCTTTATATTTAAGAAGAAAATAGGAGACATCTGAGAAGGCGGGAGACATATTGCATTGCAGCAATAAAACGAAGCATAACTCCTCAAAGTGGGTGGGTAGCAGCGGATTACAGGGGTTTTATATTGTCACAACGGTAGAACAATAAAGTAACTTCCTCCAAAGTGGTTACAGGAGCCAGGAGTGCTGTGATTCGGTGTCGCTGCTACATTAGTCCAATTAGAATTCAGTTAAGTGTGATTCATTCACAATGGAACAAACCGTCCTTCATTTATCTAATTTTCCTAAGTGGTTTAGTTTAAGTAAGTCGGTGGAAGTTGGTCCAAGGGAGGGCCTTTCGGCTCGCTTCAAACTTGTTGCCAGTCAGTTACAGGGATGGCCCCCATTTTTGGGACATAATAATGGAGATTGGGAGGCTAACGAAATTAACACTTTTTGATAATTTTATCCCTTTAGATCGCATCAAACTAATGAACAACAGGAACAAGACTATTAAATTTCGTAAAGTATTATGCTCCGCAATACTTTATTTAAGTACACGATTTTGAGTTCATATTCTTAAATCATTTAGGCTGAACTTGAGGGAAAACCCAAGCTGAACTTGAAAAAAAAAGTTACGAACATTGTTTGGCCCACCCATTCCCAACATAATCTTGTTATATTGGAGTAACTGGGGACCGATATCGATACGCGATATATTAAAAATATCGATATTTTTCTGTGATTCCGATATATTTAAATCCATATATATATATATATATATATATATATATATATATATATATATATATATATATATATATATATATATATATATATATAATTTATATATTTTTTTTTTTGTTTGTACATTACGAGATATCGTTTTCTGAATATTATAAAAATACAACTGTAGCGTTGTTACTTTGATATTTAGCAGGTGATTCTTACCTCTTTGGATCACCTGGGAAATAAAAGCATGGATTTTTTTACATAGTTTTAGGTTACAGCGCATGTGATAAAAACTATTATTAGTGAAGCGGACTTTTACCACGTTTTACGCCAAGAGGACTAGACGGGAAGAAACCACTTCACAAGAAGGTTCTATTAATCATAATACATTATTTTATATTCAGTGATTGAAGCTTGCTGGCAATAAAGTTGTTTATCTTACAATATACATTGTTTCTATTTT